>JABEVS010000009.1:0-501002 GCA_018290735.1 Coelastrella sp. MACC-549 | reverse complement strand
CTACTACTACTACTACTACTACTACTACTACTACTACTACTACTACTACTACTACTACTACTACTACTACTACTACTACTACTACTACTACTACTACTACTACTACTACTACTACTACTACTACTACAAGTTACCTCAAGGGTGTCCACCCGTAAGGAGCCAACTAATGGCTCATGGGGGCAAAAACAGAAACAAAGGCCAGAATCAAACCGGCAGAATGTCTGCAAGTTCGACTTGTAGAATATCATCAGACTCCACCTCCAACTCAGACTCTGAAAGAGGATGCAAAACATGCATAGGTGTATTTGAATTGCAACGCAAAAGCCAATCCATGCTGAGCGGTTCAACCGCCATATGCATTATGCATTATGCATTATGCATTATGCTCACATGGACACCGTAGTTTCCAAGCAGTAGATAGGCATTGTGCAATACATGGCAACACACATTGTAATAATAATAATCAGTACTTTGCAGCCATAGAATTTACTGCCATCGGCCCCGCGCCTCAAATCTACCCAGTGAACTCAATCCACTACCGGACCAGGCGGAGTGCATGATTATCCGATCTCAATTGTGAAGGGGGAAACCACCTGAGAACCCCTCCCATACAATGCCGAGAGCCAAGGCCTCCGGAGGACTCTACGGATCCGTAGAGTCCTAGGTGGGGACATCATGACAAGGGTGACTAAGTACATCCTCAAGCCACTTTCAATCCACACCCCATGGGGTGCTGGCCAGCAGAGTCGGGAACACGCATTATAATGTACCAACGGAGCCCCATACATTATCTGACACAAAACAGCACACACGCTGCTCCTCATCTTGAATCAACAAACAAGCCTCCAACTTACCAGCACAACCGGGAAGAGCTTCAATCCTATCGTACATAAGCACTCGTGCATCATATGAAGCTGTACATTCAAACAACAAGTAAAAGAAATTGAGCCATGCAACAAGTTGAGATGCAATGGCAAATGCACTGACATGCATTGGCCCCGGGGGCGCCACCCGGGTGTGATGCTTGTGCCGGCCTCGGCTGTCCGGCTGTCCACCGAGCTGTCCTTCCACGTCACGTCATCACCTGTAAAAAGGAGGAGAAAGCGGGTTAGCACCACAGGGGTGCGAGGGGGTGGCACCACAGGGTGTAGGCCTAAACCGAAGTTTACAAGTGTGACAATGATGCATCTTCAGGTTGAAATGTCAAAGGCCCTATGTGCCGGGCACATAGATTCAGCCTGGGCCCATATTAGTTGTGTTGCTGTCATTGCCATGGTAGTTTATGGTAATCATCCAAGGTCCTCCACTTGGACCTTGAGGTCACCTGAACGGTCAGTGCGGCAACTGCCTGAGCGTTCCAGCAAAAACAAATCCATTCGGTCAGCATTGCTGACGCAGTATACCTATAGGTGTCTGAATACACCTAACACCGACAGGCGCATTAGCTAGTAGGTGCACCGTGTAAGTAGGTGCCACCGGCAGTGCACTGCCACCAGCACAACGTTAGCTTGGAGACTCTGACACCGTGAGTGAAGACCGCCTGAAGCAGTTCAATGGGCTTGTATGTGTCGTCTACGCATTTTCCAGATCGTTGGAGATGTGGTATCGACTCGTCGTGAACTTCACCCTGCCGGTATATAACCTTGCCTGCAGCTATTCACCTCATGTCCGACATTAAGACGACCTCGGTGGGGGCCAGCAGTCGTGTCAGAGTACCCAAACAAGGAATAGTCATGATAGCAGTGCCCATTGACAGATTTTAGTCCACAGGCTGCCAAAAATGAAGCCCGCCATGGTGGTAGCGCTGCTGGCAACAGTTGTAGTATCGTCATCTGGTAGATTGCTGCAGATAAATGACCAGATTACCCCTGCTAATGCTTCAGCAAGACCCTTAGAGAGCAAGGGCAACATCCGCGGCACACTTTTTAGTTTCAAGCAGGGTCAAAACGCCATGGCAGTCTTTGCTCGTATTGATAAGCTCGATGCTGGTTTGATAGACCGCATCATCAAGAATTCTGGCTTCCAAGGGGGTAGAACCAAATTAGCACACGACCTTGAGAGCGATGATGATATGGTGGGTTGAAACGCAATCAATAGCCGGAAAACAGCCACAGCATACCACAGCCACTATGGTGCCGGATACACCACTTGCACCGTAGCACTGCTGTGGATGGCAGTTTATACTGGTACTGACTTGCCGAATGTAGCGCATTAGATGCGTTACGGCACAAGCACATGCTGAAATAGGAAATATAGACATGCTGAGGGTTGTACAGTGCCTCATACTCTCGCATAAGCTGGAGTGCGGCATATAACCCACACCTGCTGCTCTCACCTAGCCCTCAGGGCTAAACACAAGGCTTGTGTTGCGATGCAGGGCATTGACCTCGACAACGAGGCCATCATCTTCCAGTGTGTAGGCCTGGCAGCTAATGTAAGCGAAACAGATCAGCAAGCTGCTGAGATCGCCTCTGGCCTTGGCCCAGGTGATGCAGACCCACTTGCTGCTAATGCTTGGACGCTCTCATCCCGCCCAACATCCACAAAAAAAGTATGGCTGGATTTCATGGGTGGCGAAATCACTGGTGGGTGCCAACACCTGTGCAACGCTGTCAAGTGTGGGCTGTACTGCTCTCTTTGTTGTGATTTGCAGCAGGGCACTTCAGGGTTGCAGTGTTCACACCTATCTCATGAGAGGCACCACTGGCATACTGGAGCAAACGTGCATTCTAGCATTGCAGTGGCCAGCTGAACAAACACGTATATGGCCTGTGATTGTTATAACGCCTGCACTGCTCAGCAAATGAATGCAGTGACAACCTGCTCATTGATCTCCCGTGCTGCCTGTGCACAGGTACTGCATGGAACGCTAATAAGAATCTCAGCACCATTTTCATACCTCCGTATGACAAGGACAATAACACGGCAACCTTCAGCACTTCAGAGCTCAATGATGTTGTTGCCGTCTGGAGAGCTGTGTCAGAGGATTACTCACCCTTTGATGTGGATGTAACCACTATTTCACAGCTTGGCAACAACCCTGCTACATACATGCGTGTGATGATTGGTGGTGATGGGGCGTGGTGGGGGTCAGCTGGTGGTGTGGCTTATGTGGTGAGTCTTTACTCCTGGTAGAAAGTTTTACTTCCCTTATTGGCCGTTCAGAATTTTTTCAGCTGCTCATGGTCCCTCAAATGCCATACCCAGATAGAACAGGGTTGCATCCTGACAAACTGCGAGGCTTCCTCATACAGCTGGACCACCACACCCATTCCAATGATCAATAACAGCAGTAGCAGGACCGTGGTGACACCTGGCCTGGGCTCGGTCATACACAGAATCTTCTCAGTGTTCTATCAGCAGCATCTGTCTTATGATGGCATGCCGGCTAGTCCTGCAAAGGCACAGTGCCAACAAAATCCCCCAAGGCTGCTTCACTGTTATGCCCTGTGCATTTGCAGGGCGTGTTTGGTCGCTCTGACACGTACTACCAGCCCGCCTTTGCGTTTCCAAAGATGTTGGGGCCGGACTATGCCAAGTACATCTGGGAAGCAGGTGAGCTTTGGAGCAAAAGATCATGCAGTACTTATCAAAGCTGCAGGACATGGCATGCCTGGGCATATTTAGCATTTGCACGGTGATAGCTGCTCTCTGGAGTCAAATGCCGTAGTCCCTCATACAGGAACAGCATCTGCTGACAAGGGGGGCAAGCCACAGTAAGAAAGTGAGAATAGATAATAAAATAAATGAAGAATAAGAAATAAAATAACAATAGAACATAAATAGGAATAACAGAATAGTCAAATCGACAGCGATCATGCAACAGCTTGTAGTCTGCCTAGTGTCGTTTGAGGGATCAGTGCCATCAATAACATGCTCCTCCGGGGTGCCCCTCTGGGGCCAGGTTGTATGGTATGGTGTGGTATGGTATGGTATGGTATGGTGTGGTGTGGTGTGGTGTGGTGTGGTGTGGTGTGGTGTGGTGTGGTGTGGTGTGGTGTGGTGTGGTGTGGTGTGGTGTGGTGTGGTGTGGTGTGGTGTGGTGTGGTGTGGTGTGGTGTGGCTTGGCTCTACAGTCTGCCGCTGCAGCGATGGCTACAACAGCAGTTGTATTGTTTCCCAACAGTATGATTGATAACCTCAGCTTGTGACATGGCAAACGTAGTTGGTGATGTTCTTGTTGTCCTTGTTGTCTGCAGCGTCTCATGAGGCGGGTCACACCATGGGCCTGACTCATGATGGCACAGCTACTTCTGCTTACTGGCAGGGCAACAGTGCAGGCTATGGAGCCATCATGGGGGCAGGTAAGACGGATTGCTGGCCAGCAACACTAATATTGTGCAGTCACCCAGTACCAGGCTGACAGCTGCTTAACTGCAGGTAGCTTTTTGGGCCAACCCACCATGCTACCAGCCCTCTGCTCTCATTTGCAAGTGGTTTGTTTCTGGTTGAACGACTCCACTGGCATTGGAGGTGCTGTCCTTGCTTTGATTGCTCGGTTCAGTCAACCCATTGTGCCGTTGCTGATGCTGTCTACTGCATTTCCTCAGGTTACTACAGCCAGATCACTGTGTGGGACAAGGGGGAGTATGTTGGTGCAAACAATCAGCAAAATGACACTGCAATCATTGCCGGCGTGCTCGGCTACATCGCCAGCGAGAACGGCGACAGCATTTCTGGAGCTACACCTCTAAACATTACGGTCTCTGGTTCAATTGCTACCGGCACGGCCTCTGGCATTGTGGCTCAGCAGAACACCCCTGAAGTCTTCAGTTTTGATGCCAATGCTGGTAACGCAACAATCAGTGTAACGGTTGTCATTCCTTGGTCTTCAACTGGCTGGGCACGATCAAACCTGGATGCACAGGTCAATATCTACAGTTCAGCTGGTCTGATTGCCACGATCAATCCCAACGGCACGGCCACCACCAACGGCCTTGGCATCTCAGGTGCAACAGTGACACTGCCAACCTCGGGCACCTACTACCTGGCCGTCTCTGGTGCTGGCCTTGGAGATCCCAACACAGACACTGGCTACAGCAGCTACGGCATCAGGGGCCAGTTTGCGCTGAGTGTGACATACCCAGCAATGACGGCTAACTCATTGTCACCAAGTCCTAGCCCATCATCCCCAGATCCCAGTCCCACCCCTACCCCCAACCCCAGGTGAGTCAGATACAAGCAAAAATGCTCCACAGCTGCTGAAGCACTGAAGCACAGGGTGCACTGCAGCACCCCACACTGCAGCACAGCCTGTGATCAGTCAGCACAATATGGTCCTGCTGCTTCTCCAATGACTGTAAGTGTGCCCTGCAGTCCTTCACCCTCCCCAGCCCCCAGTCCAAGCCCTCCTCCCGCAGTCCAAGCATTGACAGCAGCAGCATCACTGTCCTGCTCGTACAATGGACCCAACAACAATAGGTACGAGAAGGCCCTAGCTTTCAAGGGCCTGTGGCTGGCAACTTCGTGCTGCTCTCTGCTGCTCGCCTTTGTGGTGCAGGCTCAATTCCCATGTGCCGATAGCAGGCACTTTCAAAGCAAGCCACATGTAGCTGAACATGTGACAGCACATACACCTTGCATGTTTGTGCCATGGAGTGGTCACTGCTGGTGCATGGGCTGACGATGGATGCTGCTGCTTTGCGATGCCCTGCTGCATGTTGCAGGAAGTACACCTGCACAGCATCTGTGACAGTGCCCACCCCCTCTGGTGCAGCAGTAGAAAATGCCACCGCCTCTGGCGTGTATAGCACCAAATACGCCACTTCTGGATTCCCAACAGCTGTGTACACAGCCACAACGGGCACAAGCGGCAAGGCTACCTTTACTTCAGCTCCCCAGGCCACAAAGAGTTCATTCTCTGAAACCTTCACTGTATCAGCAGTCACAATGAATGGTTACTCATGGACTGGACCAGCTTCAGCCACAGTGTCCTTTTAAGAAGACATGGCATGGCCTCATGATGTATCTTCACTACAACTTGTTCCAAGAACCACAGTGGTGGCAGCATGATGCACATATTCCTGTCTCTAGGGTGGCCTTTTTCCGATCTTACTACTTTTGCCATGGTTTCTTATCATCCATCATTTGCAGCAGAGTAGAGTGTTGTGCCTCCAACCTTACCTTTGAGGCCCTTCTTTGTCTCACAGTCACAGTACTATACTGCAAAATCTACATGAATTTACAACACTGTCTGGTCCCCTCCCCCCCAGCATCACTCATGTGTCGTGGGACCTACAGGCATTAAGAGGAGCTCCCCTTACTTTTAATAGTATTACTAATTTCCGGCCGCGCTCCAGCCGGTACATTGTGTTTGGGTTTTCAGCACAGCGTCTACATGGCTTTCAACTGCAGATTTTCAGTTAATGGAGGGTTCTGAAGTCTTGCTTCTTCATCTTGGGTGTGCTGCACGTGCACACCACAGCACTTGCAATGAGAGTGTGGGGAATGCATGTATCCAACAGGGCTGGGTATAAGTGCTGTCAGTGCTGCATTGCCATGGTGCTTCACGTCTCGAGTCATTGGTATATGTTTTGTTGTTTGCACATTTCTTACCATACCTCCTTGCAGCGGTCCATGGCATTGCTTGATCCTGCATGCTAACTGTCCAGTATATGTGTGTTTATTTGGCATTGAGTCCATGCTGGCAATGGGCTGTTTAGCTATGCAAGACCTTCCGGGTGTGCTTTGACATGTCATGATGACATATGATGACCCAAACGCACCTAGCCCTGTTCTTCACAAGTGCATCAACAACTCAGAGCTGCTTGTGTTGGACACAGGCCATGTGTGTTGGTGGTGCTGCAGCTATCTTATTCCCTGATTACTAATTGTCGGCGATTGCTACTACTTATTGCAGCGTAGCACGCTTGTGCACGTGTCTACTGATGTGTATCAAACCCAGGCTGGGGGTCACAACACGCATGTTCGTTGAACAGAGCAAAGCTCCACTGAAGCATGATGCTGTACGCAAGCAAGACAATGATGTTGTGCTGGGATTGGGCCATGTCAGGCTGTTCTACTGCTCCCTGTGTGTCAGCAGTTGTGAGTGGCTTAATGCTGCTTCTGTATTGTGTTCATTGTCTGCAAGGGTTTGTTGCTTGTAGTAAGAAGTGGTGCAAGCACGCAGCATGCTGGATTCCAAACTCATTGAGACGTCGGTTTTGTGGATGGTACAATCTTGACAGCCATACATGTGGCATTGTTTCTCAGCAGCAGTGTCGCTTGCTGTCGCTGGCAGCCTCTGGCAGTATCAATCATGCAGGCCTAGTATGGTGGATTCCGAGCGTGTTTTGATCAAAACATGATAGGTATTTATGGTTAAGTAAAAAGAATGGAGAGGCTAGGCCATGAATCCACCTATCAGAACCCTGGTCCCTGTATGTATTTTCCCTGTATCAGAACAGTGTACAGCCTCTGCTATTACTTGGGCTGTCCTTTGGTTGTGGTGCAGTCATGACAGGAGTGAGACCACTGTCAGGTCTTTGAAAACACAGACCTTTGAACACTTCATGCTGTCGTATTGGCAGTACTGGCCGGCCTTGGACAGGCCTTGTATACTCCTAGTGACGAAAAGCAGTGTGCTTGAGCTGTACACTTGTGGAATCTCTTTTCCAAATGCTACTTTCTGTAGCGTGCTACCATGCCGTTGCATGAAAGGGACGTCCTGGCCACCCCTGAGCAGTTGCAACTGCTGCGTAACTGAGCAATTGCTGCGTAAAACCAACTGCCTGGTTGAGCACAGACTGGCATCTGCAGCCGCGCCAGTGGTTCGGTTGCAGTGCGCGCAACAGCACTAGTAATCATAATTGCGTACCGCAGTTGTGCTGGCATGCTGTCCGCTTTTGAAGAAGCCTGCAGACGGGTTCAGAGAGCCCCTTTTTGAGGCTTCGCAGGCTTAGGCTTACAGAGTGCGTCAACAGGTTCAACGGTTCCTGATGTTCGTTGCTTGCAGTTCACCATCTTCTACCCCGTGATTCCGCAGGCCTTGCCAGAATTCGTAACGTGCATGCGCCCTGATTACGCTGGTTTACTAATGCGTTACGCACACACAAGCAGAATTGCTCTTGACGCCAGTTCCGCAAGTCACGAGGTTAGTCTTAGGTACTGTTACGAGGCGTTGACGCCAGTTCCGCAAGCCACGAGGTTAGTCTTAGGTACCGCTGCAGTAGAGCTGCTGCTGCACCCGCACGGCAAGCCATTGACGGCGCAAGGTTGATTATCAGTTCTTAAGCGTTGCCATCTGCGATGCCTGTACGCGGTCAGTGCAAGGTGCAAATCCAACCGTGACATGCCCTGTTTCTGCTGGCCAGGATGCCTACCCAATCAGCGCAACATGCTGATCCAATGCTGTGAATTGGCTAAGCTTCGATGCTCATTGTTGATCACCAGTGTGGTGGTTTCTGCTGTAGGCACCGGTTTTAGCATACCATGTCCACAGCGCCAGCGCCAGCAGATGTGGCCCAACGCCTGAAGCAAGCAATAAAAGCCGCCAAGCTGTCGTCAGGACTCTTAGCAGAATACGCATTTCACTATGCACAGCATCAGGATGAGGTTCTGAAGGCCTTTGGGGAGTTTGAGGAGTTGACTGATGCGCCAGATGTCGAGGCTTTTGTGAAGACAGTGCTGAAAGGTAAGGCACCAGCTTGGAGTTCGGACCACAGGCATCGCTCCCAAAGCGTTGCGTTGAGCAATGCGTTAGGGCACTCAAGGTAGCTGCGGGGATGCGTTGGGGTAGCACAGCACTATCAACAGTGGTGGAAAGGCAGCAGTTGTTTAGGATGGTAGCAATGTTATACACAGCTGACAGTTGACAAGCCTGGTGGCACCAGCATGCCTGCTTACAAGCAGCGGTCTTTCAACATTGGCAGCTAGTGTGGGCACTGACTGCTGCAGGCTCAACTCACCGAGCACTATCAGCAGTAGCAGCGGATAGGGCAGCAATAGTGATTATGTTGTTATAACGCGCAACACCAGTTGCGCATGCAGCACCAGGCAGCCCCAGCAGCGGCAATTGCGGCGGGATGCGTGGGGATGTCACTGCTGCAGGCTGTGCTCGCTGGGTACTATCAGCAATCGCAGCGGGACGGGGCAGCAGTAGTTAATGGTGTTATTATGAGCTTGCAAAGGCGTTTTCTGGGGCCAGTCAGGGTATTACATGTATGCAGTGGGTGGGAAGTCACTCCATCTGCAGCGGGCATGTCAAGGCAGCAACAGCACCAGAAGCAGACAACTTGCTGGATTTTAGTCTAAGGGTTGCAGCGACTCACCGCCAATACACACGGCTGCAGCCTGCCAGCTGTCAGTGCCCATGCTAGATGGGTTGGTTCAGCACAGTGTGTGCGGAATTTCGTGTGATGTAGTCCATCTTCAGCTTCATGGACTTGCTGCTGCATGCTGTTTTGTGCTTCTGACCTCGCTCATGCCTATCCATCTTTTTCAAGCAGGGCTATTTGCACATAAGCACTCACGCGTAGGTCACGATTGCCACCAACTTCGTTTTTGATGCAACATGCTGTGGTTTCTGCACAATTTTGCAGTATGAGCAACCAAACAGCCCCGGTACACCTGGTGCTACTCAATGATGAGCCAGTCGACCTTAGAGAGGAGGTGGCTTTGCAGGACAGCGGCCGCGTGAGGGTGACAGATGTCCTCAACTGCTTCAATGCCGTCACGTTGGAGAAAGCCTATCTCCTGAAAGATGACGGCAACGACAATCGTGGTGTCTTCATAGGGGCCAAAGGTTTGTCTTCAATGGCTTTTTCACCAAGTTCAGCCAACAGGCTGAGAGGAATATTAGGTGAGCAGGTGTTGAGAGCATCACAGCAGCCCTAGTTGCTTGTCAACAAGACATCTTGTAGCATTCAGCCATGTAACAGCTGCATCATCCTCTACTCTGGCCGGGGCTTTCGAGTGCAGTAGCAGCACCGGCTTTCTGCCACCATGGCAGGCACACAACGAATTACAGCAAGAGTGGTGACAACAGCGCAGGTATGCCTGCTGCCCCTGCGTCCTTGGACGCAATTGCCACTGCTGCTTAGCACTTTTACCTTCAGTACTTGTATTTCTACTTCACCTTGCATAATGTTAGTGTCATGCCCCGCCGCCCAGTGCTTTGAGCTCAACATCACTTACATGCACTGTTCATGCAGTGACTATGTTCATGTCAAGCATAGCTGGTTATTCCCACGGCTGTTCATGCTTTTGCAGCTGCTGCTATTGACTGTGACCGCTGCCTGCTGTCCTTCTTTCCCCTTGTGTACTGCCCCTGCTGTCCTTCTTTCCCCTTGTGTATTGCCCCACACCTCTGGGACCCCTTGCTCACTTTGTCTGGTGGTGCCCTTGTCCACTCTTGGTGGCTTTGAAACACAGGGCCATCAAGCTCATCAGGTGAGACTGCGGGCATCTGCCAGGAATTGTAGCAGAGGTGGTAGCATTGCGAGTTCACACTGACCTACATCAGCAACAGCGATCATTGGCTAGCTTATATAACATGAGGGCAACAATAGCACCGCCTTTCCTGGGCATGCTGGCAGCATAGTAAACAAAAGGGAAACAGTACCTTGCCACAACAGCGGTAGTACATTCCATAGATTGACATCTGCAGTTACTTCATACAGCACCAGCATCAGCCAGTTACAATGGTGTCTGCTTCGTTCATAATGTTCCACAAGGTCTTGTGGCACTGGCAGTCACGGTAGCAGCAGCAGCACCAGCAACATTTTTTTGACTGGCGATGGTACTTCTCCCTCACCATAGCAGCAACAATGAGCAATAGCACTTTGAGCGGCAGTGGCAGCAGCAGCAACACCTAACTTGTTTTCCTATGTGGCAACTGGCCCTACCTTGTGCTGCGTGCTGCAGGAGAGTTGAGAGACGAGGTTCAAGAGGTGAAACATCAGTTGCTGGCCTTGACGTCGGAAATCAATCGCCACAGTCAGACAACCCGTAACAATGAAGAAATTGCAAAGGTTGGTGCTTGCAGCACACTTAAGGCACTACAGTATGTTCCTGTCGCTACTGTTGACCAGGGGGCATAGGCAGGTTGCCCGTGTTACACAAGAACCCCTGGTGCAGGTCAACACATGCCATATTATGTCATGTCACTCAGCATGCCATGCACTGCTTGTGCAACCATACAAGTGCCACTGGCAGGTGTTCCTGGCTTACGTATGTGATGATTGATCAACATACAGGCGTACCTCCAGTGTGCAAGAGAACTTGAGGTCATAGGTGCACTGCCTGAGCTCACCATCAGCCAGTTAGAGGGCATCACAAATGCACTTGAGCAGCTGGTGCAGAAGTGGGTGAAGCATTGGCCCGAGGCAGGTATGCTGAAGAGAGTAGGGGTGATCATTTTGTAGTAGCAGATGACAGCAACAAATGAGCATTTGCAGCCTGCAGCCTGCAAAGCCTGTTCTGGCTTTCGGTTGGTCACATCAAGCACTGGCTGCCAATTTCTCCAGTATGCATGCAGCCTTGCCTCAACACAGTGTGGCGTCATTAGTCATATTCTGCTGAACCCGTTCTGGCTGGCCAGGATGTCCAAGGCATGCCAGGCTTTTGTGCACATCTATTACGCAACCATTCAATGAATTGATGCATGCAGGCGGCAATCTAAGAGCATTCGGGGATGCAGTGCGTGCCAAAGCAGGGTCTGCACAAATAAGGGATGAACAGCACATGCAGCCCTTGGCTATGGAGCTGTTGAACGAGTTGGGCACAGCAGTCAATACCACGCTCATCATTGCTGACACGCACAACGCTGATCCCATTGGTGGTGAAGGGCCTGTTGGCAAAGTTGACTGCAGCTTGTTGGCAGAGCGTGTGCGGCAGTGGCCCTACCTAGTAAGCCTTTGTCATGCGTGATTGTTGATTAGGTGGTGTTTGGCAGTGCAGCGGGCACACGGTGGCTCAGTATTTTGGAAACATAAAATGTTGCAAAGCCCCTATGATGTCATCTTGGTTGAAACTATAGTACAAAGGTGTTCATGCATCTGGGGAAAGGCTGTTCCAATTGCATCGGTCAGTTGTTTCAGCTTCATGTACTGCGTCATCATTGCGGGGTGTACAGGGTGTGATCAACAGCGAAGGGGGACGTTTTGTTTCAAAGTAGGTATTGCACTAATTTATTGTGAGCATCTGGCGTTTCCTTGCTGGCCGTTTGCAGGTGTGCCCAATTGAATCCAAGTTGCAGGAAATGCAGCCAGCTCTTGGGCAGCTCATCACACGCTTCCGCCGCATGTTTGAAGCACAGCCAAAGCGTCAATTTGCATTTGGTGCTGCCTTGACATGTGACAAAATGCAGCTGCTCAAAGTGCATCACAACAAGGAGACTGGTGGGCTGTCTGTTGAGGCAACAAAAGCGCTCAGCCTCTGTGATACATCAGGACGATTATCAGGGAATGCCCAGGGTGTCCTTGTGCTTGCCATGCTGCTGGCAGCTGGGCCTGACCCCCACGGCTTCAAGCAACCCGTCATACCAGCTCAGCAGCTGGTGAAAGGGCGCTTGCTGAGCGAGTATCAGTTGGTGCAGCCCGCTGGCAGGGCTGGCAGGGCTGCAGCGCCAAGTGCAGCAGTGTTCCGTGCCAGCTGGAAGCAGACGCATGATAGCAGCCAAGACAGCAGTGTCCATGGGGAGCATGAAGTTCACGGCAGCAGCAGCAGCTTTGATAGCTTGGCAGCTGGCCATTGCATGGATGTGGATGCATCAACACCTATGGATGACAAGGCACAAGCAGATGATGAATTCAATAATGTTGTTGTCAAAGTTGGCGTGTCAAAAAAGGAGGTGGGTTGATTGCAGATTGCTGAACTCATAATGGAAGAGCTCTTGGAGTGTTTTTCTTTCCAAGGCAATCTTATGTACCTGCTTGTACCTCTAGTGATGGTTGTTCCGGGGCGCCCCTCTGGGGCCAGGTTGTATGGTATGGTATGGTATGGTTGTGAACCTGTGGTCTTAGCAAAACCCTTGCTGTCACCCAAGTTGACATGTGTTTTCAAAGCTATTTTGATGTCTCATTCTGCAGTTAGTGGAGGATGCTTACATTGTGGATTTTACAACCCTCAGTAATATTACAACCCTGCAATTGTTACGCTGCTATGTTTGCCTGCTTGTTGAACCAGGTGATGCTATTGCAGAAATTGCAGAAGCATAAGCCTGCACACTGTGTCCAGATGATGGCCGAGTTCAAGTTTGAGGGGGACACCAGTCAAGCTGTAATCCTGCACCCTTGCTGTGAAGTCATTGGGAGTGCTCCCGACATACAGATTGTTCGGCAATTGGGGAGTGACGTGGCCGCTGCTATACAAGAACTGTTTGAGGTATGGGGCAGACTTTGTTACAGTATTTATCATGAAGTCTTGACTTCTGAGTCATTCACAGTCATTGGTGGCATCTTAACAGCTAAACAAGACTCTATGTGTTGAATGTACAGCATGCATGGCGCCTATCATAATCTTACACAACCTTTCCCCTTGCTTAATTACTGAACTAGCACATATCTAAATGTCAAATTATGCGACAGGCCAAGATACATCATCGGGATGTCAGCAGGAACAACGTCGGCATGTACAAGGGCAATGGGTATTTGTTTGATCTATCAGCTGCAAAGGTGTGTTGCCATTCTATCTCATGCTCACGGTATGTGCGGTTGTGCCTCCTTGCATACTGCTCTTTAGCACACTCACTGTTATTTCATCTATAGCTACATAATGAGGCCAAATCAGCTGACTCCGTTGATCGGTCACTGGTCACAGGCGGTATACTTCCAACCAAAGACTAAGTCATCTGCTATCGCGTTCATTGCTCTCTTCCTCTCTCTATCTCTGCCTGCATACCTGACAAACTCGTCTTGAAAAAATGTTGTTGCCCCCTTGAGTTCTAAGACAGGCAGGTTTGATTGCCGGCAGTTTTGTCTGATCACTCACAAGCTTATCCTGACCCACATGTGCCAGCATTTTTCTATATTTCATCCAATGGCACACTCATGCGGACACTTCTTGCAAACTATTGCAGTACTTTGGCGACAACCCCACACAGCGTCAAAGCTCAATAGGGCACCCACGGTGCTTCACGGGAACACCCTTATATGGGGCAATATGTGTGCTGGAGGGACACCCCCACAGTGTCAGCAGTGACCTGGAGTCCCTTTACTACACCTTGCGCCATATCTGCTATGATGAGCTACCAGACAAGATGACCTTCAAGCGTTCCAGCAGCAGCACAGAATGGTTTCACGCACGGCGTGGGGCTTTTAGCAAGCAGCAGACCTTCCCCAGTGGCCCGTATGCAGAGCTCATGCAGCAACTGCATTCATTGTTCTGGCCCAACTTCAGATACTGGTATGATGTTGAGAGGCCAGTCACAGTGCAGGCCTTCCGAAATGTGTGCAATGGGGAAGGTGCAGGGGTCTAAGCGAGCAGAAGCCACCTCATGTCCATACCGCAACACAGTCTGTTAGGTAAGCATCATTTGCGCCGCACCTTGGCTCAAGTCTAATCCTGCTTGAGGTTTTGTGTTTATCCACTGATAAAGCAACTGGCAGCTGCTTTGGCATGAACAGGGTAATTGCCTCAACTATGTTGACAAGCAACAACTGGAAGAACTGCATGAACAACTGTCATTGCAGCAATAAGCCAAGTTGCTCCACCAACAACTATTGTACCTTGTTAAAGTGTCTTTTGTTATATACATAAACCAATCCTTCTGACCTGTGGGTCTGCTTTTTGCCCTTTGATTTATCAGGGTCACATCCAGCTGCGGCGCCAACATGTATCAGAATACGTCCCCTCGTAACCAACGTTGGTAAGTGTTACTTGCCAGTAAGCTACCAAGGTAGGCTAATACAGTAATCAGCATGTTGGTAACCTGATTTCCAGTGAGTTATGCGCCTTGGTAAGGTGGGCATATGTCGGTAGGGACAGTGTTTTGACAGAGCACTGTTGCCTTGAAGGCTGCCATGATTCAGGGGTATATGGTCAGCAAGCTCCTAAGGTAGCGATTGGATCTTCAAGAGGCATTCGTGTCTGCTAGTCACATGATGTGGAGCCAGCAACATGATTATGCCAACTGCAAAGACTGCTGGGGTGTCTACAGACATATGCCTGCATTTGTTGCTTTTCAACCACCACGGGCAGATGTCTGCTTGCATGCAACATATGCGCGGGGCCGATGGCAGGATTGCTATGGCTAATGGGTAACTTATATATATGCAACATATGCGCATTTGTTGTTGTTTCACCACCAATGGCAACTTGCCAGTGGCTTTAAAGCCACTGTAAATTTACCGGCGGTCAAGCAAAAATGGAAATGTCATTGTCGTTCACAACATCAGCCGCAACCGCTTCATAGGTTTTCAAGTGGTTGACCCTTGTCGTAGGAAACGATGGTGATAATTGATGGGGCAATCCGCCTAGGCCTGCTAAACTTTGCAATCAACTTTCGTACTGCGATCGAGCCCAAGGCGCTTGCTGCTGCTCATTATCAGTCAGCGAAGCTCGCAAGCTTGAGTAGACCTCAAACATAGTCTAAATAAACCAACTCAGCCATAGCTCACTGGTTTTACTCTATTTGAGGCCAGGATCATGGTGCAGCCGGTCTCTGCCAGCACGCGGGGCTCGGCCTGCACTTACTAAGTGCACGGTCATCATTCGGATGATCCTACACAAACTTTTTGACGCCATTGGGAATCTCCGAGATTGAACTTTTGAAAGGTTAATTTCCAGTGGAGGGCTGCCATGTTTCAGTGAAACCTTTGAAGGCCCTTCAACAAGCGGCGTGTCTGTTGTTTTATGTCTATCAAGAATGATTGTTTCTTTAAAGCAAGTTTGTCAGAAGCGGCTTCTGCAGGGCACTGCCTGGCAGGCGTTTAGGTTTTCAATTCGGTGTCGATGTTGCAGGAGAACCTGCAGCTTCAATGAAAAGGGGATAGATTATAGATTATTGCTCTGAGGAGTGCGTAATAGCTGTTATACTCCGCCTACCTAGCGTCATGTGAACCGACAGATTAGCAGAGGCTACTCATGCATGAATGTTGAGTAACCCTAGGGGTGACTGTCCCCGATCGCTAATCCTTGACGCATCAAGAGGAAGGTAGTTCTCATGAAACTGTATTACAATCGATGATATTGTATATGTGGTTGCGGATTGTCCCGTAACAGTCGACATCGGCATATATTGGCACTGCACTGTCTGAGACGGTGCCACCGTCCGACGGACAGTCTGCAACTGGCAGTTGCAACAGGCTCAATCGAGGATTATGTATTGATATTGCTGCGAGCCCTTTGCACGGCTTCAAGCAGCAAACACTTGCTGCGGAGCATAGTGCCCGCCGCGTGCCGGCTTCCGAAGTTACTGAGTAGCCTATACAGTGTATAGGCATATAGTTAGCCTAACTATATAGTTACAGTAGGTAGCCTACCGGTAGCTACTCAGTAGGCTACCAGAGCGACTTGAATCGTTAGATAGTCAAGCTGTTCCACAGTCACGGTGACTGTCATTGTCTCTGGTTTGCAACAAAACTAAGTACATATCATGTGTGAGTATGTTCAACGAAGTCTGGCCGATGGGGGTAGGCATGGCAGGTACAACTTGTACTGCCAGTAACTTGTAGATCCGCTATCACCGGCCGTATATACACGAGCAACCTCTTAAACGACCAAAAAAGGGCGTAAGACTTGCGTGGCAAGAGAAAATGTAGCCTCGCACAAGGAACAAACGCCGCTGCTGGTGAAAGGGGCCGCGTCCGCTCTCGTCACGCTGAGCAGTACAGGTCTTTCCAGTAGTCTTCTAAGCATTTCTCATTATCTCAATCACGTATGAGGTTATGTGCTGATAAATAATTCTGAATACGATCATATTGCTATCATTGGTCTTAAAAAGAAGTCTGCGCTGGGTCATTGGTACTGTAAAGTAGCTGACCATGAGGCTCGTACTAATAGCGGCTCTGCTGGCAGTGCTGACTATATCTGCCACTGCTAGACTCATGTCACAGCAGGAAACAAGTCACGAGGTGGGCAATTCACACAAGGGAAGGGGTCATAGAAGAGGCAGGCTTTTCAACTTGAAGAAGCACAAGAATGCAAGCGAAGAGTTCGACAACCTGGATGCGGAATATGGTGTGGAGTTGTTGGACCGCATTATGGAGCATTCGCGCTACAAAGGGGGCAGGCATGGGCTGGCCCACGATCTTGAGAAGGATGATGATATGGTGGGTTGAGTTGCAAGTTTGTACACATCCATCACAATTTGAGCATATGTTCATACAGCGATGACGCGGATGCAAGCATACGCTGCCTAAAGTCCTGAAGTCCTGACCATTTCTTCACGTCCCCTGCCATGCCTGCCTGAGAGCAGAGCACAAGCTAGCAGGCGCTATTATCAACTTAAAGGATGTACTATGGCTAACCAGTGCATTGCCTGTAACAAACGGACAGCACGCGCCCCAATGATCCTGCTGCTGTTTTGCACAGGGCCTGGACTTGGACGCGGAAGCTATTATCTACGTGTGCGAGGGACTTGCAGCCACAGCCAGTGACACAGAGCAGCAAGCTGCCGAGATCGCCTCTGGCCTTGGGCCAGGTGATGCAGACCCGCTTGCTGCTGCTGCTTGGACACTCTCATCCCGCCCCACAACCACGAAGAAGCTATGGCTGGATTTCAGGGGCGGAGATGTCACTGGTGCGCCTATCTCTTCTACATTATTGCTTGCAAGGAGCATTCAAAACCAAACGAAAAACCACTAGGCAGCTGGCACCCCTCTGATCCGGCTGCAATATGTTTGTGCATGTTCAGAGTGACTGTAGCATCTGTTGCAGAATTACATCAACTTGTTGCCTGGTTGCAAATTGACAGGATACTGTTTGGGCGGGAATTGCGCCTGCATCAGCTGCAGCATCAGTACAAGTTTTTCTGCCCTATACTGCAAAGTTTGCATTCAGCAACAGTTCCTCTGGACTAGAATTTGACAAGGACGATCACACATGAGTGTTGTACAGCCGATAATGCACAGGGACTAGTACTGCTGCTGCAACAACACCAGCTTACCACTGCTGGCCGTCTCTGCTTGCAGGATCCGCATGGAACTCCGCCAAAGGCATCCCCACTATTACCATTCCCCCTTATGACAAGGACGGCAACAACGCCTCCTTCAGCACTGCAGAGCTCAATGATGTTGTTGCCGTCTGGAGGGCAGTGTCAGAGGACTACTCGCCATTCAATGTGGATGTGACCACCATCCCACAAGCTGCCAACAACCCTGCTAATTACATGCGTGTGATGATTGGTGGAAATGGAGCCTGGAATGGCGGAGGTGCAGGGGGCGTGTCATATGTGGTGAGTACCAACTCTGTCTCTGGCCACGTCTGGCCGGCAAAACAGGAGTCAGTAGTATCTTTCACACATGAGATTTACTGTGCTCTGGCCATCTTTAAGAGCATCGCCTGAGACAGCGAAAGTATCCAGCTGTAACATTCCCAACAATTGTTGACCTGTCACTGATTGTGCCATAGCGGACTTTCTACACAGCCTCTATTTCTTAGCATGTGTCATACTGTCACACTTGGCTACCACAGACCTTGTGTGCTCCCTTTTCCAGCAGACCGACTTGCAAGCCAGCTTGAACGTGCCCCACTATGTGCACCTGCTGTTCACCCTCTTCACACTGGATGCCTATGCTGAATTTCTGTTCGCAGGGTGTGTATGGTCGCTCTGATCTGTGGTACCAGCCCGCCTTTGTTTTCCCTCAGAACCTGGGCCCAAATTATGCCAAGTACATCTGGGAAGCAGGTGAGCCCACTACATGCTCTGTAGCAGGCTGGGCTGCCCTAGTAGCTATATGGCGAGCATGCATGCCTACAATGGAAAACTGTGTCTGCTGCTTCACCCATGGCTTCTTCCTGCTTTTTGTGCTGTACACTGTATCATGCAACACAACACTGAAGGCTGGGCAAATAATGCCCCATTAAACGAGCATCTGCAAACGGGATTGCTGTAATCCAGCTGATAACGGTGTGCACAGGCGGCACTTGCCAGAGCTGCCAGCACTGCATGTGCACAGGCAGCTCTGGCAAGTGCCAGTGCTACCTGTGCACGCCACTGAATCATTGGCTAGAGCTCTGCAGATGCGTCTTGCCAGGTTAAATCATATGAATGGACGGTCCATGCAGTTCATCTCTGCTGAAGCAGAGCCATATGCCGCAATTGCAGTACACAAACTGTCAATGGTTATAACTCAATCAGTTGGCATTCAGCTTGAATTACTGCTTCACTCTCACTTGCACACCCTTTGCAAATCACTCGCAATCACTTGATCACTTATGTTGGCCTGTCCTGCAGTATCTCATGAGGCGGGTCACACCTTTGGCCTGTACCATGATGGCACATCTTCTGCCTCCTACTGGCAGGGCAACAGTGCAAGTTATGGAGCGATCATGGGGGCAGGTAGGACGGATTGCTGGCCACCATCAGACACTGATTTGCACCTGGAACAAACATGAACAGACTACAGCTCAGTGCCACCAGCACCACTCCACAATCTGAAGCGCCCTTACCCACTGAGTTGGTTTATGCTGTTTATTTGAGGGACTTTTGGGGGCCCAGAAGGGAGGAGATGGGTCGTACTTTGTTTCACTGTGTACAGGAAACAGGTGCAACATGCCCTGGACTGTGAAAATGAGGGGGACTGTGGATGTAGTTTGTTGCTGTATGCTCTCAAAATTCACTCTGCCAGGTGCTGCAGTTGCCGATGCCAGACACACTGGTTTTATATTGTGACAGTCATCCTGTGACAGCTTGTCCTGAAAATTGCACTGCTGTCATATTCCAACATGCAGGTTACTACAGCCAGATCACTGTGTGGGACAAGGGGGAGTATGTTGGTGCAAACAACCAACAGGATGACACTGCAATCATTGCTGGCGTGCTCGGCTACATCGCCAGCGAGAACGGCAACAGCATTTCTACAGCTACACCTCTAAACGTCACGGTGTCTGGTGCAACTGCTACCGGTACGGCTTCTGGCATTGTGGCTCACCAGAACACCCCTGAAGTCTTCAGCTTTGCTGCTGGCATGGGCTCAGCAATACTGACGGTGACGACAGTCATCCCCTGGTCTACCAGATGGGCCCGGTCTGATCTCGACACTAAGGTCGATATCTACAACTCTGCTGGCTTGCTGACAACTATCAACCCTGCTGGCACAGACTCCACCAACGGCCTTGGCATCTCAAATGCAACGGTGACACTGCCAGCCTCTGGCACCTACTACCTCGCCGTCTCTGGTGCTGGTCTTGGAGATCCCAACACTGACACTGGCTACAGCAGCTATGGAATCCACGGCCAGTTTGCACTCACTGTGACATACCCAACTCCTCCAGCGGTCAGCCCAGCAGTACCACCACCAAGTCCAGTTGTGCCTAGCCCATCACCAAGGCCAATCCCTTCTCCCAGTCCAAGCCCAGTGGCTGTCCCCAGGTAAGCATTGGTTGGCTGCATGCAAGGTCTAGCTCAAGTTCAGCTGTGAAGCAACTTTGAGCACCTGTGTGCGCCTGGAATCTGACAGATCTTGCCCTGCTGGTTGATGAAGGGGTCTGCTTCAGCAAACCTGGTCCAAGTGATCCCCCCCCCCCCCGCCACCACCACACACCCCACACATACGCACACTGCCTCTCTAGGTTCTTGGCACAGCCCAGGTGCTGCGTCTGCACCTCAACCTCATGCAGCATGACAAGGAAAGGCTCCTTATTGTTCACAGTAAATCACTCTCAGAAACTTGGGGTGCTGTTTTGAGTTTCTGGTGTTTTTGTGTGATGCAGTCCAAGTCCATCACCGTCAGTGCCTAGTCCCTCCCCAACCCCTATCCCTACCCAAGGAATGAGGGTGTCAGTTTCCATGTCATGCAGATACTCCACCACAACCACAATAAGGTACATCCGCTGTTCTGTGGTGGTAAATATCTAGCACATCTCAACTGCTCTGTACTACAGTAGAAGTGACTTACAACCCCAGGGGCTGGAGTGGTACAGCATTGGCTACTGCCCTTGTCTTTTTCGTACTGACAGCGTTGTGCACTCTGTTTGCTTCTGGAGAAATTCAACTGCAAGCGCATGCTTAGCTTCGGCACAGGTGATGGCAATGACGTCATCTGCTGCGTTCTGCTCTGTGTCATCGATGCTGCAGGCAGTACACCTGTACAGCGATGCCAACAGTGACTGATCTCTCAGGGGTTGCAGTGCCAGGTGCCCTGGTGTCTGGCAGTTACACCACAGCATCTGCAACAAGCGGCTTCCCAACAACGTACTACACAGTGTCTACAGACTCCACAGGCAAGGCTACATTCACTGCTGCTCCACTAGCAACCAAGAGTTCTGTTTCTGAATCCTTCACAATCACAACAGTCACAAAATCAGGCTACACATGGACTGGCCCAGTCACAGCCAGCATCACATTCTGATAAGGTCGCACCAAGATGAACTGAGGAGGCGGTCTAAGCTCTTAGAAATGCATTTGATTCTGAACAAGTAGTGTGGTTGAGAAGTTGACACATCTACTCTATTGCACACTGCAAAAGCAGTGGTTGCATGTTACAACTGAGCTCAACGGATTCAAAGTTTTTGATATGGTGATTCAGGGGGGCTGTGGGCTGCAATCACCCATGGATGTGACTATTCAAGTTTTCTTGTCAGTTGTGTAGAATAAGCATGTGCCAAGACTCGAGCATCACAAATTTGTCCAACTGATGCCTGTCAGCATCACTGCGATTGCTGTCATCAAGATTTTGTCTGCCTGGTTTCGCTTGTCGATCAGGTACCTCTTAATGGGCGTAGTAAGCAGCTACAAAAGTTGCTAGGGCTCTGGCTGCCATAGTACGTCATAGAAGCTGTTCATTCTTTTGTCATTTCTGCATACACCAGTTTCTGGCTCTGGGTCTACAACATACAGGTGTCTGGCAACGGAGTGAGAAACTATCTCTTCTGGATAAAAACTGTCTGTGTTATATACCCTTAAAGATGTTATGATTATCACAGGTTCATGAATCTGTCATTCTGCATTTGTAATTATTCCACCCAATGGTGTGTCATCCGTCTATTAATAGTGCTAACTCATGTGCATGTACAAATTTGTTAATCTTTTACATAGCAATCACAGCTGCAAATGCTGCTGAACAATACTAGTACATTGAGTAGCTGCACAAGCTGCTGGTTGCCCGGCCTTAGCCGTGATGACTGTTTCTGAAGGCCCTCCTGGCACTTCAGCTGAAGTGCACTCCAAGTATGGTACTTGGTTCTTGCTACTATGATGGTCAATGACCTGAGGTTACCAGCCTGAGCCAGTACACATCGCCAATTGAATGCGTTGAGAGCATGCTCTGTGCAGACTTGTCAACGCTGTGTGGCGGGCAGCTTTGGCATGACCATGCCAAGCCTTGTCTTGCACTATGAGGCCTGATTTAACGATTGATGAACAGCGAATACACCCAATGTTTCGCATGTAGTCTATATAGTGGATTTATGGGCTTGCTGAAGATTATATCTGAAAGGGGGCCTTGCATGTACTATGTTTGCATCATGCAAGCCACATATAGAGGTCCAGATCATGGGTATATCTACCATACCGTTAGTATCGCATGCAATGGTTGGTTCAAGCATGGAGAACAGGAAGGAGGGAAGGAAGGTTACTTATCCTGGCCGCAAGGCCGTTGGCAGAAGTACTTGAAGGAGAACAAATACTGCTTTTTTTTCTGCTTGTGACAAAATTTGCCCAGACAAGGCATGCCAGTGGCCTGTCACATTTGCAGTAGTCCTTGAGCTTGCACTGCAATGCTTGCAGCGTTGTATAAGAAATTGAGCCATGCAGCAAGTTGTGTGGAAGTTCTCTGGCACGCCATGCCACAACAGCCTGCAGTGACTGCTTGCCGCAACAGTTCAGTTGACCTTTTCAGATGTCGGTCAATTATTGGTGCACTGTATACATGAAAGCAGTTCACATGCAGTCTGTGAGAATATATTGTGCATGGTTAGGATTCATAGTTGCAGCGTTCAAGATCCTTTGATATCAAGCTTAGTGAGTAAGGACCCTGCATACCGGCAAGCTGTATTCACCAGCATACTGCGTGCAAATGTGTCTGTTGATTTGTGTCTAACTGATTGAATCTTTATCAAGGTGGGCCTGGTGATTGCTGCAGAGTTGCAGCAGTAGCACGAGACTCAAAGGCTCGCTGCAACAAGAGTGAGTCTGGTGTCGTGTTCAGAGCGCATCAACATGCTGAGTGGTACCAGGCTTACTTCCGCATCATGCTGGTCGTAGCTGATGGGCGCGTTAGAAAGTGTACAGCACACCACGACCTCGTACGGTTGACGCTCTGCCGTTATTAGTAAAGCCGGGCCCTCGCCAGTGAGACAGTGTCAAAGCGCCCGGCTCACAATGGCACTATCAACTGCAGCTCTGGTCTCCCTGATAAATGGCCAGTACATTCCATCAGAAGCTGGTGGTCGCCAACGTCCAGCACATGGCAATCGTGCCGGTGTGCTTGAATGCGAAAATTTAACGACAAATGAAGCTTCTTTGCACTGTCTGAGCAGCTTGCAAGGCTTGCTGCAGAGCTGTGGAGCTATGAGGCAAGTAAATAATGATGGCCAAGCTCTGCAAGTGGTCTCAGCAGCCCCGAGCAGCGCAGCAGCTGCAAGCAAAGCTGCTGCTGATGCGGCTCAAAGGTCATCTGATTCTGGCGCTGATGCGGTTCTGCATGCGCAGCTGCAGTCGCAGCTGCTCGCTGCTTTAGCAGGAACGCCTGTTCTGTCAGCCAGCAGTGCTCAAACCACAGCAGATGCTGTCAATCAACAGTTCCCTAGACCTGCAGTAGCTACGACTGATGCAGCGCAGCTGTCGGCGTTGCTCACAGTGATGCAAGAACCTAAGGGCAAACCAAGGTAGGTGCTGGTCTGCTTGTGCTGTTTTCAAATGCTTGAAGATTTTGACACAAGCTGCCACAGCAACTGCTATCGATGCAATGCTATGAGCATATACGCCTTTCTGGAGTGCTGTTTATTGCGGATTACGTCCAGTCACTTTTGTTGCTGACTGCTGCTGGGCTCAGAGCCGGCTTCCTCTTTCGACTTCTGCAGCTGTTGTGCTTCTATGCTGCTTGAGCTGCAGGCTGGCATGTGTTGGCAGGTCTGGAAGTGGCTCCAGCGGCCTAGACAGTGTATCCAGTGGCAAAGTTTCAAAATCCTCTTCCCCAGGTAATATGCAGTTGATTGTGCAGCCTCAGCAGCTTGTGGGTTCACTGCGTTTGCTGTGTCCGACACTGCAGAGCATGTTGATCATCTCCTTGCGTCCGTCAGTGGTTTAGGCATGTTTGTGCAGCTTGCGAGTATTGCACTGGAAACCGACAAGCAGTACAACATGCACCACAATTATGAGTCAGTGGTACCAACCGTAGGACCCAGTTTACTACGCATAACCATGCATACACAAAAGCATGACGTGTACGTAGAGTCATTGATGTGGCTAATGCAGCAAGCAACGCATGAATCGCTCTGCATTTGCAGCAGCAGCAGTAGAATCACCAGGCACTGCCTTGGTTCCTGCAGATACTGTACCAGCCTAGCTCAGCTAATGAGTTACAAACAATTGGCTTTTTTCAATTTTTTTACACTGCATTCACGTCATGCAAAGCCAATCTGAAGCTGCGTGTGCTGTGCAGGGCCTGAGCCAGTGTATCATTCTGTCCATGCGCGTGAGAAGAACCGCCAGGCTCAACAGCGTTTCAGACAACGACAAAAGGACAGAATACAACAGCTTGAGGAAGAGAACAAGCAACTGCAGGAGCAGCTCTCATCGTCAAAGAAGCAGCTAGCAGCCGCGCAGCAGCAGGTGGCTGCTTTGACAGAGGAGAATCAGTTGCTGAGGTCCCAGATGGGAGCCCATGCACAGCTCCTTGGGGCACTGCAGCCGCAGCGATAGCAGTAGATGTCACAGCATCAGCAGTCACAGCCGCGGCATGAGTACAGCTGTTCAGAAGGTGCTTCGGTGTCTTGGGTTGCTTCAATTGCCATGGGTGACCTCATGCTCTTAGATGGTATGTTGGTTTATCTCATTGCATTGAAGAAGAGTTTCGCATTGAGGAGTGTTGCAAGTTGATGGTGATGGTGTTTGATTTTCATGTACAATACTGCAATATCAGTGCACACATTGTCACATCTCTCACTGTCCTTTTATTGTAGCTACTTCTGTGATGGTACTAAGACTGGCACTGTCCATTTATCTGTAATTGATGGGGCTGCGCTTGAGGCATCGGGTGCCTCCTGATTGCTGTTGCAATGGTGGTGCTGTGCTGAGTCATACTCTGTATCAGTTACAACGCATGTCAAACAACAGGTACTGCAGCTTGCATGCTGTGGTAGGTGCAGCAGGAAGCCCTCGAGCACCGCAAGTGAGGTTTGATTATTCTTTACATCACTTTGTCCAATCTCACCCCAACAACAGCTGCTGCAGGACACTTGTGAGGTCTGACCACATGCTGACGGGCAGCTGCTGCAGTAAAGCTGTCGAAGGAACTTGTTATCTTGACGGCTGTTTGCGGCTGCTTGGTGGTTCATTTTGGCTGGCTTGCACGCACACTGCAATGCATGGCCACGGGTGTTGTTCCAGCATGTTCATATCAATGATGTTTGGTGGTGATTATTTTCTGTTGCTCTTGTCCAACAGCCGACTGTGGTTGCAGGACATTTTGCCAGCAGTTTGGGTGGGTGGTGCAATGATGGTGGGATCCAGTATTGCTGAGCAGTAGGCAGTAGATGCAGTCATGCACAGTCATTATGCCCCGTACCTGCAGCAGATTGGCGGGCATCCACCTTCTGCTGGCAGTCAATGCATATGGTTTAGCAAGCAGTATTAGCGTTACAGCATTGTTAGGTTGTTTTCAGACTGTAATAAAATATTACTAAATGACCTCACTTGAGTTCGCCTCAGCGTATCCTGTTGCCATCTTCCCCAGTAGGCTGCAGCTGCTGCGCTGTGTCCATCATCAGAGGGTCTCATGCATGCAACACAAGTGGATTAGATTATGCAGGCACAAACAGCTAGCAACATGTCTCTTGCATTGTAGTCGCTGATGCATTGGGCTCAGCAAGCTGTGATCCAACCCAACTCAAAGGAAATGCATCTATGGTAGCGTGCCCTGCTCTTTTCTAAAGGTGTCTTTGTATAACCTCAGGTCAAGGCTTGGAGACTTTTTGGTGCCTGATCAGCTTCTGCCCCTTGTGCCATCATCAATCCTTATATAAAAGCAATTGAGCCATGCAGATATGTCACAGTCTTGGCGCCTTGGATAGGGCACCCTAGTGGAAAGTGAGGAACGTCCCCAGCTGCCACTGGCAATGTACACAGTTGTTGACATGTCTAGCTACGAATACCAGTACCAGTTGGTATTGGAAGGTAGGAAGGGTCACACAGTCTGAATAAGTACTGTGCATTATAGTTGAAGTCAAACAGTTTTGCAGTTTGTGCAAGCACCCCCTGGCTGGTCGTTGACCCACATCGCCTCTGACACAATGTACATGCAAGGGCATACAGTAGCCACTAACAACGTTTGATAACACCTCAATGCTGTACTTTCCCGGACAACTGCAGTGAATGACCACCTGTGCTCATTCTTACATGCCTGGTGCGCTGCTACTTGCTTACTGCTTGCACGCACTTTCTTCCACGCATCATTTTCCATGCGTTAACGAGTTGTGACTTACCGGTCAGCTGCATCTCGGGGATTTGACGTGAACCAGTTAATCACACTGTTACAAAAAGAGTGAAGCGCAGCACTTGCTGCGCAAAGCGGTGCAACTGCAGCTTCATTGATACATGCTAGTTGCATCTAAACGTTTGTCGGAATCGTTTTTTGCTTGCAAGGCACCAGGGGGTGCTTCATCACATCTGCGCATGCGCTCCCAGTGAACAGTATTTAAGTGGTATTGGACAACAATATACGTCGTTTATACTACCTGCACGGAAGGATCAAGGCCTGCGGTGCCCTTGAACAAAGTGTCCTGATTGGTTGAAGGCTAGTTTGAGCAACCAGGGCCCCATGATTCCGAGAGCCTCAGCGTATAACATCTGGTGTACATAAAGTCATTCTCTACGTTACTACCAAAACTGAAGGCCAGAGCACGTCGTTTTTGCGGCCAGGTTTGCAACGCTTGGCAGCGGCAGCTTAGGTGTGCTTGATCCTGCATAGAACTCTCTATCAGTTGTGTTGTTGCTGCATGCGTTGTCCTGCATCACACCCCGCACATCAGCAGTGTCAAGATAACAACTATATGAAGCTTTGTATCCGTCTGCATGGGAATGGCTGGCCTTTGTCGTCATCTTTGCTTGCTTTGTACTATCGAAGGTCATGCTAGTCGCGCTGATGCAGAACAAGGCTCATCCTTGTACGCAGGCCGAGACAGCGAGCTTCCGGTTGAAAGCAGTGGATGCACAGCCTGTCTAGGACGTTCGACAATGACGGCTGCTGATGAGGTAAATATTTCCACTGACCGCAGACACCAGTGACCGCCAGACCATGATGGCGGTCAGCTGAAGTGGTTCAAATTTGCCGGTCACTGGGTAGCTCAGTGCAATTAGTAGCCCATTGCCCTCGGCAGCCCTTTGCAGCGCACAGCAATCTTGCAGCAACGCACTGAGTGGCAACTTCCTCATACATCGGCTGCAGGATGGCAAGATGAATGCAGCTGGGGCGGCATCTCCTGTCCCTGATGCGGCAGTGCCAACATGCCATCCAGCAACAGCAGAGCCCGTGGACACTGCAGAGCCAGTGGCAGAACCTGCAGTGCAACAGTAAGCCATGCAAACCACAAGCAACTCACCAGCTCACCTACGTCTGCAGCAGTGCCTTTTGCATATGCTGTTGCCAACCTGCTGACTATCTCTCTGCCTCAATCAAGCAACATGTTGTGATCCACTGCCCAAGAACAGTCACTGAACCATGGCCTGTAGATCAGCGCTTGCACTCTTGGCGAGCCTGGAGATGTGGCAAGATTCCAATCCACTCCTCCAAAGACGTGTTGCAAACAAAGAACTTTGTGCTGTTTTGACAGGGAGCCTGCCCTTAAGCAAGCGTCAGTGCAGCAGCAGCAGCAGCAGCCCAAAATGCCAGTCAGCAACAGAATGCCTCCAACATGTACTCTTAGTGAACTGCAGCTACCAGAGACGGCAGTAGCGGGCAGTAGCAGCCTACAGCAGCAGCATGAAGCAGCACCTTCATCAGCAGCTCCTGCTGCACAGGAATCAACCGCAACAGACAGTGCTGAACAGCCGGTTCTGCAGCTGCCGGTCTTGACAGGTGGTCAGGCCCTGATAAAGCCTGAGAAACAGAAATGGGTGCAGTGCGCCTCCTGCAACAAGTGGAGAAAGGTGCAGTGCTGTTACAAAGTGCCCCAGCAGATGTCTGTTCTTGAAGTCATCATCGCCAACTTACCCTGCCTGCCCGTTAACATCAAGCAGCGTAATCAACAGACAATTTGCCTGAACTAGCTTGACTCCACAGCAGCAGTTGCAGTGTGTCAGGATCACTGCCAGCTGGTGTAGTCCAGGTGTCACTGCAGCTCTGTCACTACCCTCTCAGTGTCATGCTGGCTGTCCTGGCAGCCAGGTAAAACCAGGCTATCAGTATACCAGTTCTCTTCTTATGGGTGTCATGCTGGCCTCTGCTTGTGGTTCTGATGGTGCAGGTGCCATTTACTGTGGGCGACGAGCAGCTCAGCGATTACTGGCAGTGCAAGGACAATATCTGGGACGCAGCAGCAGCAGCATGTGATGTTCCTCAGGTGCTCAGCAATGAGGAGATCGACGCAATACTGGCACTTCAAGGGGGGGACGAAGGGGCGGAGGAGACAGCAGCTGCAGGAGCAGCGCCAGCAGCAGAACAACAGTAAGGATCATCACGATAACTGACTGATCAGTGACCTCAGCTTGGGTGGACCAACTCTTTGTTACATGATTCAATTAAGTGGCACATTCATTGCATCATGCTGCTCAGGCAGTTGCACAGAACCACAAGGCGGACTGCAGGTCAAATTGTTTCTTGGCTTGACCTTTTCAAATTGGTCAGATCAAACTTGGTCTTCTCAACTCAGTTTTCTAGATATAGGTCGTTGTTTGCTTTTCTCAATCTGACCTGAGCCACTTGACCTTCACAGCTTGTTCATGTGTCAAACTGTTTGTCAGCCACATACTTCGGCTTGTGCCCTCACACTTCAGCTTGTACCCTCATACTTCAGCTTGTGCCCTCACACTTCAGCTTGTGCCCTCACGCTTCAGCTTGTGCTTCCACACTGGCAGGTCTGAGGGTGAATTGGCTCCTGAACAAGCAGCAGGCGATGCAGATTATGATGCAGACGGAGAGGAAGATGCAGCAGGGGGCGGACGTGGGGGCCGCAACAGTGCTCATCGTGCTCGGGGCCGCGGCCGGAGGATCACTGGGGCTGGCATCAGCCCAATCAGCACAGCAGATCTGGCTCCAGCAGTCCCAGATACAGCAGCAGCAGCAGCAGGAGGAGGAGGAGGAGGAGGAGAGGCTACACCAGGTAGCAAAGGCAAGGGTAGCAGAAGCTCCAAGGGTGGGGGTAGGTGGGGGAACCGCCGCAGTGCTGGTGGCCGGGGCAGCAGAGGTGGCAGCAGTACCCCAAGGGATCCAGATGCTGCTGCTGCTGCTGCTGAGGATCTGGATCGGGCCGCAGCTGGGCAGGATGCCGCTGCTACTGCAGGAGTAGCAGCAGCAATTGCTTCAGAGCTACATGCTGCTGCCACTGCAGCAGCTGCTGCAGGCATTGAGCCGGCTGCAGACGGTGCAAACAGCGGTGCAGCAGCGGCAGCAGCAGCAGATCTAGGGGAAGCGGCTGAGGCGTTGCTAGGCATGGGAATGGGCTTGCCTGATCCGGATTATTACAGGACTGCGGCATCTGCTGCAGCAATGCAGGAAGGGGTAAGCAGGCATACCTGGTCACTGCTTAAGAAACAGCAAGCTGTTGGCAGACTACAGTCTGATTTTTTACTAGCCTGAGATTGCCAGGCTGTGGTGCTTCCAATTAGTTCCAGGATCCCTCTCTTGCCTGTCGTTGCAGATAAATAACCACCTCAGTACGCCTGGTATAGACACCTTCCAAAGGGGTTTGCATGAGCTGGTGTATCATATTATAACAAGCATTGCAGTGCGTCTTCAAATGCACCAATTAGCCCTGTGTGCTGCTGCTCCAGATCGCCCTTGCTCACCTGCACTACCAGCAGCCGCACCGTTTAGCCACCCCGCATGACTATGACCTGCTACACCAGCAGCAGCAGCAGGAGCAACAGATCTGGCAGCAGCAGCAGTTGCAGCAGCAGCAGCACGTTCTGACTTACCCCAGGTCTGCAGTGAGGCCGGGCAAAGTGGTGTGGGCCAAGGTGGAGGGTCATGACTGGTGGCCAGCTTGTGTTGTGAGGAGAAGGGCTGTGCCAAAGGAAGTGGGGCCTCCACCAGGCGGTCAGGTGAGTTGCGGGTAGTCATTTTTGCCTCTGAAGCACAAATCAAGCATCTAGTGGTGGTTTCCTTCTGGCTTTCATCATGATAAGCTCCTTGTGCTGCGCATGGCATGCAGCACTGGTATGATCTCATCAGATGTGCTCATATACATCATGGCTGAATTAATCAGTAACATCAGTAAAACTACTTGAGGCAACAGACAGAGACCAACTGCTGCGCTGCAACTGCTGCACCATCCTTGTATCGTCACACTGCAGTAGCGGTCCTTATACCTTGTGGTTTCAAAGCACTGACAGTCCAGCGCTGTTCCCTGTTTGCTTGCAGACTGCTGTGCTTGAGAGCATCCCTGTGGTGTTCTTCACTGCTCAAGGCATCCCCAGTGAAGTTGAGGAGCGGCTGGACACACCTGCAGGACTGGTGGCAGCCAGCATGAGGGCTCTCGGACTCGGTAGGTTGTTTGTGAACCCTGGGGAAAAGGTATTCTTTTGGGTAGCAAACTCGCTGATTACACTGAACGCTTGGTGGCCGTACCCAGTCTAATTTTGCGCCTGAACCAACCAGCATGAGGGCTCTGGGGGTTGGTAGGTTGTCTGTGAACCCGGAAGACACTCGTGAGTGCATACATGTCATCTTATGGATTTGAAGTATTTTTCTGTTTGTCCCTGCATGTCACATGTATGAATGTTCTTTACAGGTTGTACTACATGAATGAAAGTGTTTTATAGGTTGTATTACATGATAGGTCTTGTCAACGAGATTAGCCCAAAGCCCAGTATGATTAAAGTTGTCACTTTGGCAAAGGTGTTTTGTGGAAGTCTTGTGCTGGTGCCTGCTGCAAATGATGGCTTCCTTGCATATGATGGCGTGTGCCATTTGCAGCAAGATTGGTGTCATCATCTTTTCCAGGGCTTCCATGCTTGAAAATGCCTCGTCTTGTTTTCTCGCTGTCAGGGTTATCTGACTGCTGTACAGCACATACTGACAAGATCACACTCTGACTGACAAGAGCACACTATGACTGACAAGCACAGAGTGTGATAATATGTGCTTGTCTGTCATAGTGTGCTCTTGTCAGTCATAGAGTGTCATTATGACCTGCAAGGCCACATGTTGACTGACAAGCACACACTATGACTGACCGCAGGTGATGATAAGGGTGAAGAAGAGGCAGAGTATGCCTGGTTGCCCTACACCAACATAAAACCATTCAACCTAGGAGACGTGTCTGGAAATGACAATGGCATCGCCCCTGTTGATCCTGTGCTGCTCGCAAGTGTCACAGCAGCAGAGCGCACGCTCCGTATCAAGCAGCAGCAGCAGCAGCAGCAGGAAGCCAGCAGCAGGGACCACGCAGATGATGACGCTAGCGACTCAGATGGCGGCTGGGGAATCTCTCGCGAGCAGTTGGCCCTGCCACAACCACCCCCAGCCGTACGCAATGGGCGTGGGGGCGGCACTCGTGGTGGTCGGAACAATCGGACTTGCGGCGGCAAACGGGGTCATCGTGGCGGCGGCCGTGGCAGCGGCCGTGTTGGCCGTGGTCGGCGAGGCATCACACCGGAGGACGACGAGGGGAGCGACAGCGAAGGTTGGGGGGGAGAAGCAGCAGTGCACGGTGTTGCTGCTGCTGCTGCTGCTGGTGTTGGTGTAGGTGGTGTTAGTGGCGCAGCTGCTGCTGCTGGCAGCAAGAGTGTGGTGGAGGTGATCCTGGCCTGGAGGATGCCTCTCAGTCAGCAAGAGATCTTGGGAGAGCTGGTGAGCAGAGAGTGTCTTTCGGCTGCTGTAGTTTCCACTCTGCTGCTGCTGTTCGGCAGCTGTAGTTTCCACTCTGCTGCTGCTGTTCGGCAGCTGTAGTTCATAATCTGCTGCTGCTGTTCGGCAGCTGTAGTCTCCACTCTGCTGCTGCTGTTCGGCAGCTGTATTTTTCACTCTGCTGCTGCTGTTCGGCAGCTGTCTTGCAGGATAAGAGTAGAGTCGGTGCAGCAAAGGTTCTATATAAGCCACCAGCACAGCTGGCCACTACCTAGTCAACTTGTTGAATGTCCTTTTGCATTGGCTATAGTTATGGCTACAGTTTTTGCATTCTTTGGTTTGATTTCCTCTTGCGCACACGCTAGACAGAAGGTGTTGTTCCCATGTGCTTGGCTGTGCTTCTGATGGCAGTGCTGCTGCCGTTGTGGTTATCGTCCCTGCCTGCAGTCACTGAAGCAGCAGCAGGAGCAGGCTCGCACCCACAAATGGGAAGCCATCAAGGAGGCCCTGCGCCACGGTGCAGCACCAACAGAAGCACTTGCTGCAGTACAAGCAGCAGCAGCTGCAGCTGCTGTTGCAGGAGAAGGTAGCAGAAAGTTGCCAGCAGCAGATGCTGAGATGCAAGATGCTGCTGTAGCTGCACAAGATGCGAAGGAGAACCCAGCAGCAGTGGCAACAGAGACAGCAGCAGCTGCAGAGATTGCAGCAGCAGCAGTAGGAGGTGAGCAGCAAGTAGCTGCTGCTGGAGATCAGGACATCACCATGACTGATGCCGCCACAGTGGATGAACCACAAGCAGCGCAACAGCAGCCGGTTTCAGCAGCAGCAGCAGCAGTAGCAGCAGACTTGAGGCAAGAAGAGGCAGATGCTGCAGCAGCGCTGCTGGGCTTTGGTTCTGAGGAGCCCCCAGCAGCAGCGCTTCTTGATCCAGCAGCAGCAGCAGCAGCCCCAGTGGATGTTGCTCATCATATGCTGGGAACAGTGTCTGCTGCTGCTGTTGCCGCTGATGGCACACCCTTTCAGCAGCTGCAACAGCAGCAGCAGGAGCCTGAGTACCTGGTTAAGTGGTCTGGGAAGGCTCACATTCACAATGAGTGGCTGCCGGAGTCTCAGCTGCTGGGTGTTGCCAGACGCAAGCTTCTCAATTTCAAGAAACGCCATGGTGATGCTCCTGTGAGCTTCATGGAAGATGAATGGTTGCAACCTGAGCGGTTCATTGCACGGCGGCCGAGCCCCAGCAACCCTGGCTGGGAGGTGCTGGTGAAGTGGAAGGGACAGGTGAGGTGATTGTTACATAACACTCTGTAACGCCATCGACGGCGAGAGTGGGTGTTTGATCGAATAGTGTTTTGGGTGAGAGTCAATCCAAGATAACATCTGCTGTGCTGCAAAGATTGCTTTGGCCAAGTTGTTGACATGTCACACCTGGTCAAAGAGCAGTTGTTTATGCCAACTTGCAGCAGCCTCTGTTGTGCTTTTTGATATGCTGCTGGTGCTGCTGTGGCTGGCGGTACTAGAAAACTTGACCTCATAGCCGTTGCTGTCTCTTGAGATTGCTGTCCATCTATATTCAGTGAAGCATCGCCAAATACGCCTGGTGCATGTATCAAATCAAACCAAGCTGCCAAAAGCCTAGACAGCAATACGCTTCAGCAACTTCTAACCCGGTCTCTTCAGCAGTCTTCTTTGACAGACCTTGACCATCAGCTGCTCCAGGCAGTAGGTTGACAGGCACACTGCCCAGAGCAGCTGATGGTAAAAGCATTGACCAAAGCTTGGTGGCCAGAGCAACCATGATGTTACAACTTGCTGACCAGTGATGCCATTTTTGCCGACAAACCTGCCGCCGCCGCCGCTTCTGCTGCTGTCACTGCTGCTGCTGTGTGCTGGCTGCAGGGATATGATGCCTGCACCTGGGAGGCCGAACATTCTCCAGCCCTGATGCAGCCGGAACACGTGCAGCTGCACCTGCAGCTTTGGGAGCGGCAGAAGAAGGCCATCGCCAGGGCAAGAGATGAGGCCAGAGGGACAGAGCGGGCCTTGCAGCAAGCAGCAGAGCGCAACCTGTCGCAGGTATGTCATTTTGTTGGTTCAGCTAGTGGAGTTGTTGTGATACCTTTTGCCCAGTAATGCCAAGTGGTGGAGTCTGCTGCATTGTGTTGTCATTGGCAACTTGCTAACAGTCAGCAGATTCCAAAAAACCGCAGGTGCATGGCAGTGACAGAGTACTGATGCTGAAAGGTCTGTTGTTCTCAACAAACTTGGGAGTTTGAACTAGAATATATTCAGAGAATAGACACCAACAACACCACTGGTATGTACTGTTAATGGGAAGTGAAAAGAAATGTCTTGCTGTGTGCAGGTGGACTCGCAGCCCCCCTGGGTGGTTGGTACCTCACTTCATGACCACCAGCTGCAGGCCCTCGACTGGCTGCGCAGCATGTGGCTGCAAAAGCGCACTGCAGTGCTGGCAGATGAGCAAGGCATGGGCAAAACAGCCAGTGCAGTGGCGTACCTGAGCAGCTTGCTGTACGAGTTCAAGGTGACAGCACCTGTGTTGGTGGTGGTGCCGTTGAGCATGTTGAACTTCTGGGAAGGTGAGGGAAACACCTGGCTGCAGTGGCGTTTGATTGTGCGTGTATGTAGGTATATATACTTTTGAAAAGAAGCATCCTCACCTAGCACAATAGTCGACAACTGCTTGTTCCTCAATGAAGGCTCCTGATAAGGTACAGTCCGAATAAGATATCTCCCAGGTGAATCTTTGCTCAAGCACTAATTATGGCTATCCATATACAGCACAATGGCGTCTGGTGCAGGTGCATTTCTGCTTTGTCTGCAGCAACCACAAAATTGGCTCGTTTGCTCTATTCGACTCGCAGGCGAGCTGGCGTTCTGGGCTCCTGCAGAGACACACGTCGTCACCTACTCCGGTTCAGTCGCAGCTCGCAATATTCTCCAAGAAAATGAACTCTGGCTGCAGCCCTCAAGCCTCGACGGCAAAGTTGGCAGCAGCGGCAGCAGCAGCACCTTTGGCCGGGAAGCCCTTCCCACCCGGATACCGAAGCCAGACGTTGTGCTGACCACGTACGAAGTCATCTGCAGTGACATGCATGTGCTGTCGGGCGTCCAATGGTCGAGCATCATCGTCGACAGACGGCAGCGGAGCCGCAGCGCTGCTGGCAGGGCGCAGGCCGCGCTGCAGGAGCTTGTCGGCGGACACAAGGTCGTACTGAGCCCACATGGCCTGCGGGCAGGCCTTGAGCAGCTGTTCTCCCTGCTGACATTTGTCAAGCCAGGAAGTTACGAACACATTGCTGATGTGGTGCCTGCAGCAGCTACTGAGCCTGAACAGCAGGTAAGCTGTTGGTGGCATTTGCATCTTCCTCTTGTACAGGCAGGATCAGGTTGCTGGCAGGTCAAGGTCTGCAGTTGATATTGCCACATCAGCATAGCTGCACCTGGGCTGTTGTTTGTTGTAACAATCTGCAACCCAGGTGCAGAGGTGTTGCTGAACACATCTCAAGTATTGTTTGATCGTGGCAGCAAAACGTTGCTATCTGAATCAAGTATAATTGCCCTTATGTTTCTGTTGAAATGTTTCCTGGCACTGATCCAATGGGTTTATGTCTCCTGCTGGCCTTTCTTCCTCGCAGGCTGCCCACCTCGCATCTCTGATCAAACCCAACCTGCTGCGCCGCTGCCTGCGTGACCTGAGGCCCACCAGCGACCCACAACGGCTGCTGCCTGCAGCTGAAGTGCAGCTGCAGGTTGATTGCGGGGCCTTGCAGGTTGAGGCATACAAGACTGTGCTGGCAAGGAACTTTGAGGTTTTAGCAGACCCTAAACCACCCAGGTAGGTTGTAGAGTCTTGTGGAGCCTTGCACAACATATTACTTCTTCAGCAGGTCGGCCTTCTACTTCTGAAGTGAAGACTGAGATTGTTTCTGGTGCCATTGCTTGCATCCTTAGCTGTTATATTGGCTGATATAACAGCCTCAAGCTCCTTGAACATGGCCTCCACAGTGAGGTGTGGGTACACACCAAGCTCTGAAACATGATTCTGAGGTATAATTTCTCATTCAGATGTTATTCCTGCAGCTTCAGGAGGCGAAGATCAACTGATATAACAACCTCTAAATGAGGAATAATACCTCAGAATCATGTTTTAAATTTTTATTATAGACTCACATCTCACTTTGGAGCCATATACACCTCCATCACTTATGTCTTGTACGTGTCTCATAACATGTACAATGTTTTTACATGATGTCAGATGGCATCGTCTCAATAATCATACATACATATCATACGTGATTGTACTCCTCTGGTCACCCCCAGCGCTGCCAAACACATTAAATGCAGCATCAGGGAATCTCATTTCTCCCTCTTTTCCCTCGTCATATCTTCCAGACTCAGCATCATACCATGGTTTTTTGTATCATATGCATATATTATGATGGCAGAATTGCTATGGCTGCAAAGTAATGATTGTTATCATGTGCATTACATCAAGATATGTACCAACGCTCTCCCACGAGTGTTCAGTGTCTGCTGTCTGCTGGTCCCTGGCTGTTTATGTTGTTACTATTGTTGAGTTTGAAAGTGGTGCGTGTGGCTTCAGCTCGTTAGCGAGGCAATGCCAGGCTCATTGATTTCCTGGGCTGTCATCCAGCATTCCATTTCAGTGTTGATCTGGATCCGTTGTTTGTTGTATACAAATCTGTCCTGTTACTCACTCGTCCGTTCACCTGTCCGTTCACGTGGCTTTCCAGGGTGGCAGGGACTCGTGGTGCTCAGCTGCGTCTGATCTGTGATGATCTTAAAAAGATCTGCCAGCACGCATTCATGATCCCAGAATTTGAGCCAGAAAGACTGCCAGACACAGCAGCAGCAGCAGCGGCAGCGGCAAGCCCTCCACCTGCCGATCAGACCCCAGCAGCAGCAGCAGCAGCAGCGGGGCTAGGCGGCACAGTAGCTGCTGATGCCGAGTATCTTGCTGCGCTGCTGGCTGGCAGTGGCAAGCTGCAGCTGCTGGACAGTATGTTGCAGGAGCTCGGGGCTCAAGAGAAGCAGGTTTTAGTGACTGCACACTCTCCTAAAGCCCTAGAACTGATTGCAGACTATGCCAAGATCAGATTTGGTCCAGGCAGCTATGAACTGACAGATTTATCCACCCCTGCTGCTGACCGTCATGCAGCTGTGCAGCGGTTCAATGCCGCTGCTGCCAGCAGCAGCAGTGGCCCAGCAGCAGCAAAGCAGCCTTTTCTATTCCTGATGACCCCAAATAGCATTGGCCTTGGTACAGTGCTGCCTGGCTTGTCTGCTGTGATTGTTTATGAGTCGGATTGGCATCCAAGGTTAGATATCCAGGCCCTGCATCGTGCCCATGTTGCTGGTGCTGCTGCAAGTGGCTTGCCGGTGTTTAGGCTTGTGCTGAGACACAGTGTGGAGGAGCGGCTGCTGCAGCTTGCGGACAGGTGAGTCTATGTCTTCTTTCAGATCCACCAATTCATGTACTAGTCATTGCGTGCATGCGTGCCCACCCGGCTTTCATTCCTGGGTTTTGCAGTTGTTGGAAGGGTGGTGGTTTTGAGGAGGTTTTGCAGTTGATAGCGCGGTGGTCTTTCGGTTTTGAGTGTTTTACTGCAGTGGTTCAAGGTTAATCTAGTCCTGTCATGCTTTCTGCTGTGCACCTAATGACCTTCCTGCTGCTGCTGCTGCTGTTGCTGTTGCAGGCGCAAGCCGCTTGATGCAGTGCTGCGTCCGGGTCCTGCTCGGTCCAGCAGCAGTGGAGCTGGGACATTGGAAGATGTCATCCGCTGGGGAAGCAGTGAACTGTTTGCCAAGAACCCAGATCCACCAGAAGACCCAGCAGCAGCAGCAGCAGCAGTTGATGAGGGTGCCACCTGTGCACCTGTTGCTGCTGTGGACAATGAGCGGCCTGTGTCTGACGGCAAACTGCAGGAGCAGCAGCAGCAGCAGAGTGATGCTGCTGCAGCAGCAGCAAATGGGAATGACGTGGAAATGAAGGATGCTGCTGCTGGATCTGCAGCAGCAGCAGCAGCAGCGCATGATGATAAGCCTGATGTGATCAACTACAATCGTGATCAGGTGCTGCAGCTGCTTGAGCGGGGAGCCGCTGCTTGTATTGCTGCTGCTGCAGCTGCAGAGGCAGCATCTGGCAACAGTGATACATCGGCGGCAGCAGCAGCAGCAGCAGCAGCTGCACCTGCTGACCTCGGGACTGGTTTGCCCAACGTGTCAATGAGATTGTGGCCTGATGTTGACAAGAAGGTTGATGATGGATCTGGTGAGTGTGTGCTATATGTACATGCCCAATAAACAGCTTCACAGCTTTTTTTTAAGAGAGGGGATGTTGCACATGGAAACTTTCACCGCCTAAGACGGTACTCTCCAAACACGCATGATACAAAGTTGATCAGCCAACAGGCATGAATCTAGGACCAGTATATAATCTGACCTGAAGAGCTGAGATGAGTGCCTCTCAATTTTGAAGTATATGCGTGTCCAGTTGGTGTGGACACAACCAACGTATTCAGTTGGCTTACACACACTCTGTCCTGTTGCTTTAGTCTCACCACTGCAATGAAACAACCTGATTTCACATCAAAAACTAGCTTTTGTGTTTCACTGGCTTGTGCTATGCAAAACCAGCAGAAACAACAAACACCATGCGGGAATTTTCTTACAAGAAACTTCAGAAATATCTGTCATCCAATTTTACTCACATGAACAGTTTGTAACCATATTGACAGTTGTGATGATTGTTAAGGTATAAAATGGAAAGTTCAATCTGTCGGAAGTACCAGCTCAACTCACAGTGCTCACCTGCTGACTTGATTTACAGTTGATGCTGATGATGATGAGGACGCTGATGCAACCACCACCGCAGAAGAAGATGAACAGGCAGCAGACCCAGAACCCCAAGCCACCCTCGGTGCCCTTAACCCTGCCGACAGCTCAAAACCTGCCTTGGTCCGCAGTGACAGCTCAGCAGCAACAAGTGCCTATTGGTCTTCCCTGCTTAAAACCCGATGGGATACCCTCAGACGTGACGAGGGTGGGGTTTATGACATGGTGCCCGAGGGTTTAGGCAGCCTAGCAGGGTTTGAGGGTTTAGGTCAGGGCTCTGAGGGCTTAAACCCTGGAGATCGAGGCCACCTGTACCGCAGGTCGCGATCTGAGGGTTTTGCTTATCGGGAGGGTTTAGGAGCGGATGGTGATGAGGGTTTAGGCTGGGGTGAAGGGGTCGAGGGCGACTCTGATGAAGACTATGCAGATCATGCTGCTGATGCTGCTGGGCAATATCAGCATGCTGCTGCTGCTGCTGCTGTTGGGCCGAATGGGGAAATGCTGCACCATTACAGCAGCAGGATTAGTGGCAATCTTGGGGCAATGGGACCCCAAGGAGTATACGGTGACCATGCTGCTGCAATGATGATGGATCTTGAAGCAGGGTATAAGGGCGTCAGGGGGATGCAGCGGGGTTCTGCTAAGCCCAGTAGTGCCCGTGGTTTAACTAAACCTGGGGCACAGCCAGCACCCCGAGGAGCTGCTGCTGCCAAAGGTCAGCGGAGGAGACGAACAGACGATGACAGCTTTTACACTCCTCCTGGTGTCACTGTGGCAGCAGAGCTGATGAGAATGGGCAGCGGGCCCAACGGCGGCGCTGCTGCTGCTGCTGCTGCTGGGCTGGCAGCAGCGGAATCTGATCGGCCGCACAAGCGGCGGCGCAAGGGACATGCCAGTCCTTCAGGGCAGCAGCAGCAGCAGCACCAAGCCCACTTGGGTGGTTCAGGTGTGTTTGGTGCTGCTGCTGATCAGGGTTTAGGTGCTGCTGGTGATGGTGAAGCAGCCAGGGCTCTGCGTCTTCAGGCACAAGTGGTGAGGGAGTTTGCTCGAATGGAGCAGGTGAAGGCCGCCTGTCAGGACACCAGCAGCGTGGAGCATGCCATTGCCATGAGAGCATTTCAGAGGATTGAGGCGATTGTGCAGGTGAGGGCTTTTCTGAGAAAACTCGAAATGCAAAAGAGGACCTTTGAGAAACCAAAAACAAACAAAAGGAACACAAGAGTCACGTGTCTTATAAGTTACAAATGACTTGATTGAAGCAGAAGTAGCTGCAAGGGTAAGCAGGTCCCAAAACAGCAACATGTTTGAAGGTGGTTGTGCTGGAGATCAGTTAGTGTTTTGCTGGATCCAATATTTGCACAATACGATAGTATTGAGTGGGATCATTTATATTGAGCTGTAACACTACGAGCATGCCCAAATCACAAGCATGAATCAACAACTATCCTGCCACCGCTGTAACCGCTGTAACCGCTGCTGCTGCTGCTGCTGCTGCAGGAGCTTGGTGTTGATGGTGAGATCATCAACATGGCCTGTCAGGCTGCTGAGATCCTGATGATCATGAGACAGGTGAGACACTGGGGGATAGGTTTTTGAAATTCTTTTTGATTTATTATGTGGTGTATGTGTGGGTGTGTGTGTTTGAAGGGACGGTGTGTGTGTGTGAGGGGGGGGGGGGGGGGGGGGGGGGGGGCGACACAGAGGACAGTGAAAGGTTGACACTGCTGGCTACTGAGAGCCATGGCCGCGAATAACAACATGCGACTGATGACGACAGCAAGCAGTCTATTTATGCTCACCTTGTGTAGAGAAGCTCATACAAGGGCTGAGCAGTATCAGCTCCTGAATCCCCGGGGCCCAGAGCATGCAGCGCTGACAGCACCACATGCCACAGGCTGCCAACAGCAGCGGCAGCATCCTGCCAGTGCACCACTGCTGCAGCGCTGACGCTTGCTGCTGCTACAGTGCCCATCATCACTGCCATGAGGTTGAGGGAATTGCCCTCTGGTAGCTGCCTACTCAACTGTTCTGTTCGGAACAATTGCATTGCAAAGAAGAGGGCTGAGACAATGCTGAGAATGTCACCTGCACATGAAGTGGCGAAAATCCAACACCCGTCATACCACCATAGTGATCAACACCATCACCATACCATGCAACAGCTTGCACATGGGAACAACACTTCAACCAAAAGTGACACCGAGGCTCCCAAATGGCATCATAGCAGATAGCTGCAAGCATGGATGGCATGCTTGCTGAAGGGACCATTGTCAGGCCAGTTGATAGCAGATACAACAAGCCACTGCATTGTGCATGTGCCTGCTGCTGCTGCTACTGCTTTGCCGAAATGCGTTCTGCTGTATTGTGTACATCCAAACATTTGCCGTGTCATGCTGCACAATGACTTCCAGCTCTAACAGGACCCACCTGCATTTGCAGGATCGCCACCTCCTTGCTCCAACAAAGCGGTCCCAACCAGTGCTGCAATACCACATGCATACACCAGGGGTTTCACCTTCTGGCCAGACAAACCAGCCAAGCACGGGACAGCAATCACTGTGAACGTGCTCAGCAGGCTAGCGCGGGACGCCGGGGTCATGGACAGAGCCCAGGACTGAGCCAAGTAGCCCAGGGCTGTCCATAAACCAAGCTCCAAACCTGCTCTGCGGACTGTTGGTGTTTTTAGTCCTTGTGAGAGGAAGGGCGCAAAGGCTGCAGCTGCCAAGGTGAAGCGCAGAGATGTGAAGACCACCTGCAGCAGAGGATGTTGTTGGGACATGACTCAGGTGACAGTCCACAAGGTGTCGAAAGAAGTACCACCGACTCATCAACATGGGTGATGCATTGAAGAAGGTGAATGCGATCATGTCAGGAAAAAGCACAAGTACGCGTGTGGCACTGTTGTAAGTGTACTTGATGCTCCAGAGGAGCTATATCAGGTCAGGGCAACAAACAGCAGCATCTGCAACACAACAGCTTCTGCTAGTCCAGTTCACTCACTGGGTCAAAGGCAGTATTCGACTCCTTGAGCACCACCCAGTTGGTGCCTGGAAGACAAACAAGACCGCAACAGAGCATTCCTTGCCTGATGACTCATCCAATGTTGTGTGCTTTGCCACATGAGCAGGAATTCTCCTGTGTACTTTAGCATACTACAGGTGCATGCATGCATCATCAGCAATGTGATTTGCTTCTGCTGCTAGGAGTAGAGCAGCAATTCAGGATTATCAGTCTCCACCTCAAGGTGCACAGGGTCACCAAGCACTGGATGCTCATAATGATTGACAAGGCGCTGGAGCACACTGCAGCAGTTTCAACACCCTTCGACAAACTGTTGCACTCACCCATGACGAAAGTCATAATGTTTAGCAGGATAAGTCCCCTGAGCCTTGGATCCACCGCGCTGATGATCCCAAACACTGCCTTAGCGGCTGGTTGCAAGGGACCTAGCTTTGCCAGCACTTTCTTGGGCAACCCAACTGTGTGTGCTTTGTGCTGGCTCTTGGGCAGCTGCTGCATCATATATTGCGAGTTCTGAGGCTCCGCTGCAAGCTCCGCTGCAATGGGTTGTCTTTCTACAGGTGCCTCCACCCCATGTGGGTGTGCCTCCACTGTGCTGACTCCTGCTGATGCGTCCGACTCTGTGTCAACAGCCGCCCTGCGCATATCCCTTGGCCACATAAGGTGGCTGCTGAATGATAACGATGACCTCATCGGGTTCGCGTACACTGCTGAACGCTTTGGCGCAGAGAGTAGCGCCAGCTTACACAGCCGTTGGGACTGCTTGCTGCTGCCGAAACTGACGCCTGCTCTATACATGCTGCAAGCCATGGTGAATTTATGTTGGCAGTAAGCTTGTGAACACCCAACGCAGCAGTGATCTGGTCTCAGCACAAGACAAGGCGAACTAGATGTCGAAAACTAGCGCCGAGACCGCCCCTAGTTGCAACCGGTATAACTTTGGGCCTGCAGAATAAAATGGCAACAAAAAACTTGCTATGCCAACTGAAGCCAGCTGAAAGACTTCAATGCGCACCAGGCTGCAGCAGAACAAGCCAACTCAGGCAGGTGCATACTGTGCATGTGGCAGCACAACACTAAAAGCAGTATTTGTGGCTGATCTCAAGACGGCAGAGAAGGCCTCGATTTGGCATGGCCAGAAGCAAGTTGAGTATCAGCGTGTTGCACGTTTGGCCTTACCTGCCAACTCCTGTGCCAGCTGAATACACTCGACAAGCAAAGTTTCAGGGCGCCACAACACAGGCGCTGGTTCCTTGCTTAGCCACGTAACTCTGGTTTCGGTTGTTGTATGTCACGATCCTCGACAATAATGATAACAGCGATTAACTTAATTGCTCTCAGCAAACTATTGCTTAGCTGCTGATACCAATGCACCATCCATGTGGATCGCGTGTTTGTTACTAGGTGACGCGTGAAATCTTGGCAGGTCGACATCGGCTCAGGCACATTGCTGCGATATAGTACACCTTTTCAGAGACTGTTACATATATCAACCAACGACAACAGCACTCCCTGCTAAGGACACATGCCAGATGCTGACCTGCTGCTGACGGTGAGGTTACTCACCTCGCAGCCCTCAACGACATGGCCTGCTTGCAATCAAAATTGAAGACCCTGCAGACGCCTGAAGCATTGCAGAGTGGGTGTGTGCCTCACCTCGCAGATTCTGTGGTGTCAGCTCCAAGTAGGGACTGGCTGCAATCTGGCAAGGCAACTGTTCAGTTGCTGCTGCGCAGCTGGCCCGCATTCATCTACTTACGGGAGTTGCCAACACACTGTCAACTGTCGAAGCTGGGCAACCTGCTGCAGCTGAACCTTGTCATAGAGCTCTAGCAGCTGCAGCTGTGACTTCCGCGGCCCACCTTGATAAATCAGTAGCGCCGGTGGTCACGCTGTACACACAGAAACAGAAGTGATTCTTAGATGACGTTAGAGCACGAAGAGGGACAAGGCACAGAGCTGGTCAGCTTGAGCACAAGTCCATGTCATTCCCTTCCCTATCCCAGAACTTAGGAACTGCTGGATAGAAAATTTACCCTGTGCCATAATGCAGCAACGAAGCGAGTGTTGATGACGTTTTGGGACCAATGCCCTGAGCAGGAACGATGTTGTGGTGTACCTTCATCAAGGCATGCCTCAAGATTCAACACCACTAAGTAAGCCGCCAAGTACAGCACAGTATGTTTCTAGCATCTGATGGTCACCTCACAATTCCTTCCTGGTCAGCTGAACACCCAATGGGGGCTGCACGCAGACTCAGTTGCTGACAACACAGGCTGTCTCACCTCGTATCTGCCAGGCGGTGGTACCTCATTGTATCGCCTGTCTCGTCGTGGCGACCGCTCACGCTCCCTGCCACTCCCATGCCGGTCCCTGTCTCGCCTGTCAATCTCCCTTCTGTCGAACTCACGCCTATCATAGTCTCTGTCTCTGTGCCGCTCTCCCCTCTCCAAGTCCCTGTCCCTATGATCTCTGCCTGCATCCCTGTTGCCCCGCTCACGATCATACCTCTCCCTAGGATCTGGCTCACCCCCTCTGCTGCTGCTGCGACGATGTTCCCGCTCTTCACGCGGTGGGCCCCTGATGCGCTCCTCGCGGGCTTTGACCATCTCTGCATAGGTCTCCCTGATCTTCTTCCAGCCTAGGTACTGCTTGCCTGTCAGGTGGTCCTGCGGAGGGGAATCAGCAGCAGACAGCGGAGGCATGGCGTACAGGAGAACCTATTCAGCAGCTAGCACGAGTCACTCGCCCAGGCGCAACCTAATGCCTAATGTTGAGCGTGCACAATGGGTTGCAATCACCATTATGGGAGGAGTGTTCTTGTTGAACTATATGTTGAATGAATGCTGCTGCCAGTGTCCAGCTAGCCAACACAGCCGCATGCCCTTTATCCCAGGTACCAACACAGCAGTCACAGACGCACCTCACGAGCTTTCAACTCGCCAGGCGTCTACACATAATTGCGAAGCGGAGCGAGGCAAGCATCCACATGCAGCGCACAACAAGTGAGGTGTCAACAGCGGCTATAGCGTGCGCAGCGTCAGCTACAGCCACAGCAGGTCGTGCAGCAGATAACAGTGGTACGTACCTTTGCCCGGGTGCATGCACTATGCACAACAGCAAACCTAGCTGTGTTTGCTGCTGAGTCAGCTATCCAGTGTGACATGTCCCAGTACCTGTAGAACCATATGTGTTATGGCCTAGCAAGGCCGTACCTGAACCTTGCTAGGCTTTACCGTGCTCATTGTGTTGCTATGCAGATCAAATACCGTGTACCTGAACAACTCACAGCTTCCTCAACAATACAAACCCTCATGTATGCCAATTCAAATTGTGATGGCACCCTTGAAGGCAGAAGACATGGGACACAGAGTGCAGATCATGCCAAACCTATGCAGCTCATCCTCAACTCTCTATATTGCCCTACTTAAGCCACCACTTACCAAGCGTCGCTGCTCGTTGTCTGTGCTGTTGATAAAGACACCGCAGATGTCACACACTGTCATAGTGCGCTCCGGCTCTGTGAGCTGCTTGAAAAGCTTGTCATGTTGCTGGCCAAGGACATCTGCCTGATTGGTAGCTTCCATGGCGCCATCAACATCACCCATCTCTCCAAGTTGAGCTGCGCGGGCAACCATGTCTGCAAAAACCGACAGACACATGACAGCATACACCATGCTCTCAAGTCAGATGCAACCACCACCAAGACGCAAACACCAGGGGCGTTAGCTGATGTATGCAGGGTGTGACCCACACTTGCTTGCGGACTGCCGTGGCCCACCAACTGCCCACAGCATGATCACCAGGGACTACTATAGCCTGAAAAACAGAAACAGATGTTGACCCGCAGCAGATACAACCTGGCTGCCATGTGTGATGTACCTGCTTGCCGCGCCTTGATGTCATCCAGCCGCCTCTGATCATCTGGCTTCAGCACTTTCGGTCTACTTTCTGCCTCTGCGCGCTCCTTATTCTTTCTTATCTTGACATCCATGTCACGGATGAGCTGCTCAAGGTATCTCAGCAAATCACGCTCATATGGGTACCTGCATGAACAGCCTTGTATAGATGATGTAGCGCACCAAGTGAAAGCAGCCTGAAGCAGGCATGCAAAGAGCAGTTCTACGAATTATACCAGTCGCATGGCACAAAGATGTGCAGGCCAGCCTCACCTGTCTTTGTCTCTTTGATGTAACTTGTCCCATTGCTCCTTTACTGAAGGCCACTCCAGGTGGTCGTCATGTATAGTATAGCCACAGCTGCCTGCAGATGACAACACAAAGGTCACAAATAGGTCGCAGCGGAAATTGACCGCGTAATGGGGGCTCACCGAAGGGACGGGTCTTTTGGACGGCACAGACGGCACAGAGGTGCTCTGCTGCTTCCTCAGGTCAAGGTGCTGGTGCAGTCAAGGCCTGCAAGCAAGATCACTTACCTAAATCACTCTTAGTGTTGCGAAATAATCGGTTTGGACAAAGACCAACCAGCTCATACTTGCAGACGTCGGGATCATCAAACTCCAAAGGCTTGTTCTGCCGTTTGCCCAACGGAACATCACGCTCCTTGCCCATAAGCTCGTCGAGCATACTCCGGAAAGCGTCTACCATCCTCGCAAACTATTGCGGACACCGTCTAGAAGAAGACAAATTGATGGCTACAGCAGCGAGCTGTGAAAGAGAAACAATCACCCAAAGTACCTACTATTAAGGATTGCAGTAGACAAATGTAAACATATGCAGGCGCTAGCCAGAAGCAACGTCGGTAGTGATTGTCAGCTGCAAGAAGGCGCCAGAGTGTTCATAATCTTTGCTTGGCGTGACAAGCGAAAAGGCATTAGTGAGACGCCTGTCATGCACGGACCCTGCCCAGGGCTGGCTGTTCTGTCAGTCTTCAAGACCTGCTCAAATTGAAAGGGCTCTCCTTGGATGGTTTGAATTGCAGTGTGATGCTTATAAGTCACATGTCACACGACATACTCTCGTCAAATTTACAAGCCATCGAACGTGATCAGCAACAGCTGCACAGTTTGGGCTCTTTCCAGCAGTACTGTACGGAGCTTGCGACAGCAGCCGAGAGCCCGTGATGGCGTTTCAAACGGATATCAGAAGCACAGAGGCCTTTCAGAATGATGTTCTAGGCATATCTGGGGTTCTGCAAGGTGGTTGCTGTATAGATCTTCTGCTTGGGGCAGGTTCCCTGCAAGTGTTGACCAAACCTACTCACCAGCAGTTGGGCATGTGCCGCAGTTGTGGAGTGCTACAATGATTGGGCAGGCCCATGCAAAGCTATACAGTCCACCTTGAAGACTCTCTACTTCAACATGTCGGAAAGACCACTCAAGTTCTACACGGTGAGGTCGCCGCTGCATCCAATTAGTCGGTAAGTAGCTTTTGACTGGTTATTTGATTACGCATGAGGCAACACAATGGAGCATACTACTCAGTAACTTGTAAGCATTACCCGTACAATCTGCTATATCTTGCAGGTGAATGTTGATAAGGTTCATGGCTTTGAGCAGTACAGAGGGAAAAGCCAGCCGGTTTTCCTGCTTTATAAAGTAAGTTGCATGGTGGTGCTGCAAAGTAAGCAGAAACTCATGCGTGAGGACTAATCAGTGCATGATTTGCGCTGCACAGCTGCATGGGTGGTTGCCTGCTGAGCAAGCTGCAGACGGAAGTAAGTATGGCTGACAGAGAACATCTCCCAGGCTGGCAGAGCCATCCAAAGTGTGGCATGCCCAAATCAACTCAGAAGAACGGCTGACATTTGCAGGATGGCCTGGTAAAGGAGACGATAACCGGGGTACAAGGCCCTACCTTGGTGAAGTCCATCACAACTGCATCAACAGCAGCAAAAGCAGCTGCATAGCCCAGGTGACAGCTGAAGCAATGGCCCCAAGAGAATGAGTGCCTTAGCAGGGCTTTCGGATGCAGCCAAATCAGCACTTTCAGCGACCAGTCGAAGTTTATGAAGTGCACAAACTGCTGTCTCACCTCAGCAGCTGCTTGTGTCTGCCAAGACTCCCTGCAGTGCAGTCTGACTGGGTGACCCAGCTGCCATGGTGACCCCAATACTAGTCAATTGGCACTGCATTGATCAGCAACAGCTGCTACTTCCACGACATGCTTGCAACAGCAATTTTGCTCATACGTAAGGCCTTTATTGAGTTGCCTTCACCCGGTGTGCAGCAGCGTCCTTAAGTGAACGCTGGCAGTGCGTGTCCTGCATTCAGTATGCCAGTTACAGTAAAAGAAATTGAGCAGTTACAGTTGCAACCTCTGAGAAGGGAATTGACAGAGTGCTGTGCACGGTAGCCCAGACAGCAGTCCTTGCAATGATCACTTGCGTCTGCTGACAGCCACAGAATTCACTGACACAGCAGCCCACATCTCTATACCGTTGGCTGTACAGCAACAGTCACATGTGACAGTTTTGGCTTGGCAGCCCCCTGTAGCGTGCGCTACACTTCCAGCATGCGTGCTTAGGCCACTGATGGACACAGCCATCGACTTCCACAGCAGAAACAGGTCTAACGCCACACAATAGCAGGTCGTGACCGGGTCGTACAATCATTGGTAACAAGAGCACGTGCTCAGCACTGCATACGCCTTTTCAGCTGCCTAGTTTATTTCAATACCCACATGTTTTGCAGGTATCTTATGCTCTGATTGGAATTTGCAGATATGGCAGGCCTGCTGTCCTATTTGGCGCGGACCTGCTAGCAGAGAACGCACTGGGCTATGTAGCAAAAATCCCAGTCAATAATGTCTGTACGACGTTCAGAGACCGTGCCCGCCAGGCGTATTCGCACAACACAAGAGGAAATTGAGGCCAAAGAACAAGAACTGCAGAAGAAGGAAAAGCAAGGACATCACACGCACACGGTGTGTAGAATTTGTTGTGCTATCTTCTTTAACACATATGTGTCATGCAGCTGACAGTTTGCACAGGCGCCGACGCCCAGTGTCCTTGCATAAGCTGCAAGCCTTGGCATTTTCCTCTGGGCACTGAGTTATCTGACAAGTGCCAGCAATGTTGTGCTTTCCTTGTTACAGACATGGGAGACAATCAAACTCGCCTATTCAAGTCTGGGCATCATCTATGGGGACATAGGAACATCCCCATTGTACTGTTATGCAACTACGCTATACACTCTAGACGCTCCAGAGCAAGCAGATGTGCTGGGTGTTGCTTCTCTCATCTTTTGGATCATGACGCTCATTGTGCTCGTCAAGTACGTCTTGATCGTCCTTCGAGCAGATGACAATGGAGAAGGTGAGACAAGCACCACAGCATAAGCAGGCGCTCACATCCAGTGGGCTATGATGGTGCCCTGCAGCTTGTACATGCAGCAGCGGCAAGCAATTGACTTGATTGTTATGTCAACAGTGAACCCTGGAAAGTTTTCAATGGTATTCTGTGCCCATGCGTGCTGCAGGTGGCACGTTTGCACTGTACTCGCTTCTGTGCCGCAGCATTGGGCTCACACCATTTGGTGCTGAGGTGGACAAATCAGACTGTGGACTCAGTAGATACAGCGCAACGCCAGGCAACAGACACAAGGATGGCAGGAAGTAAGCAAGCACTTGCAACTGTGTGTTGTGTTGTGGCTTACACTAGATCAGCTATTTTGAGGCCAACTCAGCAGCTACTATGAGATATGATGCGCACTTACATTATGCCTACTGCAGCTTACAGAAAGCAGTGGCAAGCCAGCGAGCATTGTGCAATGTGACGTAAGCCTGCATTAAGACTGCTCAAGACTGACGTGATAGGGTGCAGCAGTCAGTATGACAATGCTCATTCTGTGCTGTTGCAGGACACTGGATACAGTCACCAACTGCATGAACAGCCATGCAGTCAACCGGTCCATGCGACATGCCTTCAGGCACAGTAGGGGCCTGCAGATGGCCCTGCTATTGACAGTTGTGCTTGCAACTGCTATGGTTGTTGGAGACGGTATACTAACACCCAGTATATCAGTCATGGGGGCAGTAGATGGCTTGACTGTGGCTACTGACAACATATCGCAAGGTGAGATCTCCTGAATAACATCAGGTGATGACAACCGGAGCCTAGCTGCGCACAGCATTCGCCAAGTAATCTGCCTGCATATGACTTGCATCTTGCTTGCTGCAATCGGCAAAAGTTTTCCCCATTACAAGCCTTATGAGCATGTGACGTGCAGTAGTCTGTTACTTAGGTTGAGTACATTCCTGCGTGACTAAGCTCAATTGATGCGGCTGTCGTGGTGCATCCTGCTGCGTATGCTGCTGCAGATGCAATCACTGGCATCAGCTGTGTGGTGCTGGTGCTGCTGTTTTTTGGTCAGCGCTATGGGACAAGCATGGTTGGGCGAGCCTTTGCGCCAGGTGCAAAGTGCTATGACTCTGTTTCCTGCCCACGGCATGTCCAGCATAACAGCAACAATCGCTGGGCTCAAGCAGTGGTGTGCATTTGGGTCAGTGGTGCACCTGCACAGAGATGCATGACCTGGCATGACATCATCCACTGAAGGGCTCTGATTCCATTTGCTGTGGTGTCCTCTCACCATGGGCATTGGTGTCTGTTCAAAATATTCATGTCCTGCCGATGCAGTGGTCATCATCTGGCTGAGCATGAATGCCTGCCTGGGCATCTATAACCTCTCAATCCATGGCGGACATATCCTCCACAGCCTCAACCCAATGTTGATCGTGGATTTCTTCATGAGACACCGCCATCAGGGGTGGCTGATGCTGGGCGGCGTCATGCTGTGCATCACAGGAGCTGAAGCCATGTACTCTGACCTGGGACACTTCACCAAGCAAGCTGTCTCAGTGAGTTGCTGCCACCAGAATGCATGCAGAAGTACACAGCAGCTTGCTGTGCTACTGACTTCAATCAACTCTTCAATACCTTGGGTGGCAGCAACATGTCTCATATGCTCCTGCCAGCAGCAAGTGCACCCAGTGCTGCGGCAGTTCCCAGCACGAGGTCTGCATCACAGATGCTGCTGCTGCTTGGGACAGCACCTGTAGCTGACTGCTAGCTGTTTGTCTTGCTGCTTGTGCTGCTTGCCAGCTTGGCTTTATCACATTTGTCTACCCATGCCTGATGCTGACTTACTGGGGCCAAGGAGCCCACCTGTTGTCACACCCGGAGCATGCCAAAGAGGCCTTCTGGAAGTCTGTGCCTGACAAGTTGTTCTGGCCCTTCTTTGTTGTGGCCATCTTGGCCAGTGTGGTGGCTAGTCAAGCACTGATTTCTGGCGCCTTTAGCATCATGAGACAAGGTGGCTGAGGGGGCACGCAGCATGGGGAGGCATCCTTTCCATCAGTCATGGGTTGATGGCTTGCAGTAGCTAATCATGGGCAGCTGTTGCTGCTGCACAGCATGCAGGCTCTTTTAGCCAACAAACCAGTCATATGCTGGCAGAGGATACCTTGGGTTGCTCCTGGGCACCACTTTGTTATTCAAGACGAGCTTGCTGTTGACTTCTGTGTGCTTGCAGCTTCTGCTCTTGGCTTGTTCCCCAAGATGACCATAGTGCATACTGGCCGCAAGATTGAGGGGCAGATCTACATGCCAGGGGTAAATTATACGCTCATGGTCATGTGTGTGGCAGTGACTGTTGGTTTCCAGTCCACACACTCTCTTGGAGAAGCATATGGTGGGTTGGTCACTTTGTTTCTCTCTCAACTGCAGGCAGTATATGCTGCTGAACAATGATTAAACAACACCCTCCTGCCTGCACCGTCATCACAGCTGTTTTGATGACATGAGATAAACTGGGTCTGAATGCAGAAACTGTGCAATTCTGCAGCATCAAGTTCTGTTTGCACACCGATGCTGCCATGGTGTATGTCACATGTGCTGCCTGGATATGCCGATTACTGCAGGTGTTGCTGTTATGACGGTGATGACATTCACAACACTGCTAGTGGCCCTGGTGATGTTGATGACCTGGAACCTCCACCCACTGCTTGGAGCACTGTTTGTGGTGGTGTACCTGCCACTCGAAGGGGCTTTCCTGTCCGCTACCTTGGTCAAGGTTCCTAATGGAGGTGAGATGGCAGTGCTGCTGCGGGTGCTCAACACTGGCACTCGCATTGACGAGGGATGTTTGTCGCAGCCTTGGTGTATTCTCTCTCTCTCTTCCTTTCGGCAGTCCAGCTCTAGGCTGGTGTGCTCTGCTGGTGACAAAGTTGTGCAGGGTATGCTGCATGAAATCAGGAGAGGGATGCAGGCACTGCACAGCTGTCAAGCAGGTGACAGACTGCATGACAGTGCACTTAGTGAGCTGGCTGGCGCTGTGATGTCTGCAGGTTGGGTGGCGCTTGTGGTAGCTGCTATCCTTGGATTTCTGAAGATGACTTGGTGGTGGGGCACAAACAAGAAGCACCAGCACAACATCGCAAACAAGGTGAGCCATAAGGGTATCCAGAAGAGCAACTGCAGCACGACATAGGCATGTTGATAGCTAAGCCACACGTTGCAGTGCTGACAGATACCATACAGGTCACTGTAGTTGGTCCTCATGTGCGTAATTGGATGCTGATCAGGTGTACGCAATGGCAGCTGATTGGTTTGGCCAGAGCTTCTTGGTGTGTTGGTGGCTGCTGGCCACCAGAGCACAGTGAGTCTGCTGGTGAGCTTTACCGCCTTGTGTCCTTGCAGAGCCACATCTATGACATCCTCATGGAGGTTGACCATCCATCCAACTACAAGTTTGGCTCCTTCCGCTGCTGCTCCATGCTGTGGAACAACCTGGTCCCTGTCAAGCTGCCCAGGCGCCAAGTGGTCCTTGTTGCCACAGGGGAGCCGGTGTCTCGCATGCCAGGCCTTGGGATCTACTACTCTGAAACTAGTGGTGGCATACCTGCTGTCATGCAGCATGTGCTTGAGACTATGCCTGCACTCTACAGCAGCATGGTGTTCATGACAGTCAGGTTTGTGGCGCTGCCCACAGTGGACATGAGGGAGCGCTTTCTTGTGAGAAGGTGAGCAGCAGCACCCGCATGATGTGCTTTGTGGCTGCAGAGCCGCTTGTTGGCTATTAGATGCACATTCAATGTCCTGAGGATACAATCAATTGGCTACACACTAGGCCTGACGAGCATGATGGGCTTGGGACAGCAGTTGTCAGTGCTGTAATCACACCAACAGTCAGCGGCTATCCGGCAACATCAGCATGCTAGCCTGGCAGAGTCTGCAGCTGGCTGTCCAGGACTGCATGCCTCTGAGGCACGACTGTGAACTGCCCTTCATGCAATCTGTCACATGCTGCAATACAGCGACAAGACCATCTCCAGCTGTTACCATGTAACAGTGCGCTATGGCTATCTAGACCGAGTAGACCACAGCCAGCTGTTCATGGAGGACCTTGTGCAGATATTGCTGCAGCATTTGTTGGAAAGGAGGGGCGTGGGAAGTTCAGGAGCAGCTCAGCGCCTTACTAATGTTATCTCAGCAAAGGCAGTGTCCAGGTCATCTGCCTCGAGCCAGGGTGATATGGAAGCCCTAGCAGAGGGCTTTGCAACTGGGGCCTTAGTTAGCTGCAACGGTGCTGGTGACAGCATATGTGGTATAGCCCAGACACTGGAAGCTGCAGCTGCTGCAGTCAACAGCGTTACAGGGGCTAACAACAGTAGTCCAGCACCTGGCAGTTCAACTGGAATACTTAGTGAGCTGCTCTCGCAGATGACAGCTGCTGATCTGTTAGCCATACTGCAGCCTGTGCGTGCGTCAGTATCCAGCAGACGACTTAGCGCCAACAGGCTGACGCCTGCTAACAAGTTGGGCAGTGATGTGGAGTCAGCAGCAGCAGCAGCAACAGCAGGGCATAATTCCGCAGAGCTGCTAAGTTTGGGAGGCTCTGGGCCTACTGCTGTTGACGTTTTGGGTTGCATCAGCATTAGAGTCACTGGAGAAAAGAATGTTGAAGGGAGAGAGGCAGTACCAGACTGCCGTGAAGGTGTGGTGTCCGAGTTATCACCACATACTGCATCAATGCCTAGGCGGGCTTCAGCTCAGCTTGGCGTGGAAGATTGTCCTGCTTTGGAGGTATCGTGTAAAGATGGTGAGTCAGCTCAGATAGCTAGTGAGCGAGCTCAAGCAACTGTTTCTGAGGCAACAGGCCATGGGGAGGCTTTGCGGCGGCTGCCATCGTACTGGGGCCAACTTACAGATGCAGGCAAAAGTGCAGCGGTGTCGGACGGTGGTGAATCGGATGAAGCAGAAAGAGATCTGGTGAGCACGAAATATGCTTCACCAGGTGCCAATGCATTGGCTGCGAGAGGTTTTTGTTGCCTCATTGCAGCAGCGTATGCCAGTGTGACTGGGGTTTAACTGACAGCACCAGACTCAGATGCCACAAGTTGGTATATGTGTACCAGAAAACAGCACAACCAAGGCTGAAAGCTTGTGGCCAGCAAGCACCAGGCTGTTGCTTGTCAACATCCCTCTTGGTCAGTTGGTTCCCACATCTGACTAGATTATTTGTATGTTGCAGGATGAATGCCAACACAAGGACCTGCATCAAAATCAACAACTTCAACAGTCTGTAACACCCACTGTACCAGCTTCAGCAAACACTCCTGACGTCATGCTGCCAGTCAGTGCTTCTGGCAATAGCAGCCTGCCGGGCAATCCCAGGGGTGGTCAAAGGGTGTCATGGACAGGAGTAGCTGTCAATACAGCGGATGAGGGTGATGGTGCTTGCCTGGTGCAGTTGTCAAATGGTCAGATCACTGCCCTGCAGTCAGCCGTGAGGCTGCTTGAAGACTACCACAGGCGTTGGGTGCACTGCGTTGGCAGAACCACCCTGAAGGTCCTCCCTGGTGGCAGGTTTGCACACAAGGTAGCACTGGGAGGGGTGTACAGGTTCATGGCAACAAACAGCAGGCAAGTGACGGCGGCATGGAACATTCCTACCAACAATCTGATTGAATTGGGCATGGATGTGGAGGTATGATGTACAGTCTGACACCTCTACAGACACCTAAATATGGGTGACTCAACAATTGACAGCTACAAAGCAACATGTGAGCAGCTGCTCATGCCTTGCCTGAACCTTGTTTTGTGTAAAGGGAAAGGCTCGCCAGCGGCACTGCGATGTGCCACATCAGTGACAATGGTGGTGGCAAGAAAAGGCATTTTTGCTGCTCATGGTGTGCCTAGTACTTGCATTCAGGCGTGCTGCCTGCCAGCCTAGTTACGGGAAGGGTGCTTTTAGAGGCTCTGTGTCCACCTATGTGCATGTACGCAGAGGCACTATTTAGCTGCATTTGGCATACATCCTCATCAGCTGTTACACCTGAGTTTGGTGCACTCAGCAGCTTGCCAAGGGGCTGCACAGTGGAACCGAAAGTGCATGATGACAGCAGAGCAGCACAGGACCTCAAAAAGTGAGCACTGCTTTTGAAAAGCATTGCTGCCGTAAGCCTTACGTGCAGTGCTGAGCTATTGGCATTTATGTAGTACATAAAGATAGTATCTTGAACTTCTCACTAAAACACGTGCTGTCCTAGCTTATGTTGTAGACACTGTCTGCGGATTTGCACCCTTTCACCATCTGCATCTGAAGCGAATATCAACTGCAAACTGCTGAATCATCCCAAGAATGCAATCCAGGAATGTGATGTCAAGTAGTTGAAAACAAACAGAACTCAATGTTCGGCAGCTGAACATGTTCAGCAGCTGTATTGTTCAACATATCAGCAGTTGCAACCAGTCTTTGTTTCTGTTGTCCAGCACAGGCTTCAATGTCTATGAGTCATTCTATGAGCTGCATGCACATTTAACATGTCTATCACAGGCTGCTGTTGACGATAGAACTGCAATAGCACTATCTGCAAGTATCTGTGGGGACGTGCCACTCACAGTGTGAGTGAATGTATTAAATTCTCAGTGCCACATGCAACAGGCTGCAGCTGGCTGCATCGATGGTTCTTATTCATCTTTGGACGGCCATTGATGTCTGGATATCCTTGCACATGTGTGCTGAGACCATGGTGTGAGATTCTGCAAGACTGCTTTTGGTCTGACCAGCCATGAAAGGAACCTTGTCAAAAAAGTCTGTCTTTAGGACACACAGCCGCTGTGCCAAAGCGGCTTTGCCAGCAGCAGTGCTTCCCAGAATATGCAGACAGCAAGGTGTTTAGCTGCCAAATGACGTACGGCGTATTCAACGACGTTTGACAGAGTGTGATCACGGTTTTAAATTAATATCACCGTGATACTAACACGGTGTTACATACCATACCATACAACCTGGCCCCAGAGGGGCGCCCCGGAGGAGCCAACATAGTCGCTCATGTGGGTATATATATTATATGTACTAACACCGTGTTAGTGACTGCTATTGACATTGTCAGCAAGGTCGTCGGCCCACTGTGGGTCACTGGCAGTGCAACTGTCACGAAAACCCAACTGACTTTCGACAGCACTGTCAATCACTGACAGCCTTATGGCGTGACTGACGGTCTCATGCAAGCTCACCTTGCAGTGGCAGCACCATGAGGTTGAGGTGTCACATCGGGCCAGCCACTGCTTCCTCCGAGGCCTCAGTGAGGCTGATGAAATAGCTTTGTTCCTCTGGAGATGGTCGCAGCAGTACTGGTCTCTCAAAGGAGGTAGTCCCATTTGTGAAAACCAACCAGGGTAACTTCCTTCCTTCCTTCCTTGTGAAAACCAATGGGCCTCCGAGGCAGTGCACCTCACGGTGTTGAGCACAAGACGTGAAGGCTTCAAGGCAGGGAGGAAAGGTTACTTTTCCCGGCCTGCAGGCCCTGGGGAGGTAAGTTGTTTGTGGCTCATGAGCTGATCAGCCACATTGGCACACTAGTGTTAGGCCAGCCTCACTAAATCTGGCAGAGGGAAAAGACAACCTTCAAGACAAGCAACAGACCCTGAACAGCATTTGGCAGCTGTCGATTCATACCGTCAATACAACCTGGCCCCAGAGGGGCACCTCGAAGATGCAAGGTTCAGATTTAAGCACACTGTGTGTGAGGCAGTCCAACACATGGTGACATAACATGAAGGTTTGATTTGCTGGTTGTTTTCATCCACTGTAGCCTACAATTGCAATAACACAGAGTTCACTGCTGTTGCTGTTAAAACCGCTGGACCAGGTGTTGCTGTTATGTAGACCATTCAATCGCAGTCCCACGCACTCTAGTTCTGATTTCCTGGTTCTGCTGCCGCACGTGTGTCGATGGGCACAGCCATACGCCAAAGCTTGTGGTGTGCTTCTGCACATAATTCTCTGGTGGTATTTATCATGCATGTAGCGTAGAATCCATTACAGTCGTGTGCTCTCTGAACCAAGAGCACAAGCAATGAATAGGTCGCATGCACAGTGACATGTGACTAGTAGATGGCGGGTGCTGTCTGTCGCCCCATCGCCTCACCTACATGATGTCACAAACACACAGCTGCACAATCAACACACATCATCACAAAATAACCTCGAACACTGAACATAAGACACTGCACTCACAACTCCTGTACTTCACTGTACCTCAACAAGCAAGACACAGACTGAAAAGCTCTCAAAAGGAGGCGTATGCTGCCTACTCTCCCCCTCCCCTGGGGAAGGCTGTGGCATGCTGAACAAAGGGTCTGCACCACCAACATACCCCAACCAAACAGGAGACATGGACTGCATGAAGAAAAATGACTAGGCAATGCACATACATGCAACGTGTAATTGCCGCATATACTATTGTGCAAGTGGCCAGCCTGCACTTCAACATGTACTGCACCAAGCTTGGTCCAAAATCAGCAACAGATGGCCTGTTACATGGCCAGTCCGCACTAACGTTGTACCTCAGCCATACAAAGAATCTGCACATGGAATGGAGCAATGACAGTCTCCAGAAAAACCGCTAAGATGCTGAACCACTCTGTAACAACACCATAACTGCAACTCTTCTGCAACCGGGATTTTCACATAGCACGCATGCACAAGCGAATGCTGGATGGCGACTGTGACACTGCTGAAGAAACAAAGACAGTACATGCAAACCACAACACAGAATAACACACCACCGAATACCCTCCGACTCCACCACATCACGAGGGATCGACGGGTACGTAGCTCATCATTCCACACTACATGCATGCAGGGCAATTGCTAATCTCAGGTGCTCAGTATTACAACCCGGTTCCTGCACCAAGGCTCAACCCCTTTTACAACAAACTATTTGTAAAATTTACAGTATCCTTACACCTTCAAGGTTTGTTGAACCATGCCTCAAACTGACTGTTGTCATCGTAGATGCTGTCATTGACCTTCGGCTGTGGCCTGCCAGCCCTTTGAATGTCATCATGCGACTTCTCACTTCCAGAATCCTGCAATGGCAGAATTATGTGGCAGGTAAATATGCGCACACATACAGCAAAAAGCGCACATATGGCAGGTGTGTACAACCTACAGACCCATTGACTTTCATGCTGCTGCCAGCAGGTGACTTTGTTGGCTCCTTAAAGGCCAGCAAGTTGCCCTATGCTTGCAGGCCCTATTGAAGTCATGAATACCTCAGGCTGCAATCCTACAGAATTTATCAGAACAACAGCAGGAATTTCATTGTTTTTGCTGCACTGTCTGTGTTTGCTGCGCGTGTGCTGCTGCTGGCCCTTCATTCCCCGAACCCCACCTGCTGCTGCTGAATGTGTTGTCGGCTGTCCTGTGTGCTGCTGACCCCCAGCCAGGGCAACCCCTGAGCCACCTGAGGTTCAATCCAATTTCCTGTGCCAGCAGGCTCTGTGGGACGAGGTGCTGCACAGAAGTTACACACAGAAAAGACTGTCACACAGCTGGTGAGCAATGCGTGACCAGTTTGTTGAAATACAAAATAGGCACATTTAGAATAGGCAAATGGTATCAAACCAGATGTGTGGCACGCACAGTCTGATCTTGGAATAGGCAATAGGGTATGATGCCTTATTGCATATTTCAAGATCAGACTGTGCGTGCCACACAATCGACATGGCCTGGTGCCACAGTGCATGGGCTTGAGGAAACAAGCCAGCCCAGCAAGCAGAGATGTACAAGACTGCTGGCATACTTGCGGCACACTGGCCCTGTTCAGATGACACCAGTAGTACATTGCACTGTGCGGGTTGTCATGACAATCAAGTCTGTAAACAATCTCTACTCGTTCGAATGAAACCTTGGGCTGCTAAAAAGATGGCGATTGTCATAGCGACCTAGTTACTTCACCTGGTGATGGGTAGTCAGTTGCGTCAAGCGCCCTCCTGTATTCTGGATGACCAGCCTCTGGATTTGCTCGCAGCGCAGCTGTCTCAATGTCGTGTAGTACCCCCATGGCTTTGGTCTGTGCAGTCATGCATTCGGGCACATCAGCAACCACAGCTCAGTATGTGGCAGGCACAAAACAGACAGAATAGTGAGAGTGCAGACATTACAGCAGATGCTGACCTGTTCTGTTTGCTCCCTCAGCCGTCTCGCCTCGTCACGCCTGTGCAGTTCATCAGGAGTATCTAGATCTGCTGCCTCATGCACTGGTCCACCTGCTTTGTCTGATTCCTCACCCATGCGCTCAGGCACGGAGGTGTAACCGCATGTTATGGTATTTCCATGTGTCCCTGGCCTAAGATGCATGGTGTGTGGTGCCATAGGGATAGCCTTGCGAGGACGTGAAGCATTGGATCCACGTGCATTGCACCTTTCGGTGCAGGCTGCAGCAGCTGATGGGCGTGCTAGCAACATTAGCTCAATTATCAGCTCTTTGCAAGGCGAGGGGGAAAATGGTGGCTGGAACTTGCTTGTCAACTCACGACACCAAATACGTGTACTTTCGGAACCTTTCTTCCACCGACCCACCGAACGCTGCAATTTATGCTCAAAGCTCATCTGAACCGATGTAATTGTTGGTGAATCAGTTCGTGCTTGTGCTGCTGCCATGGATAACAAAGGTATTAGTCACCAGGTGTTAATTTTGGGACCATGTGATCAACAGTCAATAGCTGCTGAGCCTGATGCACAAGGCAAACGGCAGAAAATCACAGGCGGGTTGCCTGACTGCAGTTTCAGCAGCGTGCAGTAGAATATACTATGTTGTAGGACAGTTGCGCCAGCACGTTGCTGCAGATTTGCAGCCTGAACCTACAGTGTTCAGCCAGATTAAGATCTCAAGCAACACATATTGGTAAACAACTTCTGACACATGAAAGCCATCGCCTCCAGGGGTCATCACGACTGCTGCTGTACTTCAAGATTAGGCGTTGATCGGCCGGCAGCCGTCGAGCTTACCAGCTGATGCCACAAGATAGTTTTCCGATGAAAAGAGAAGTTGACAATCCTCGCGGACGCTCGCTGCCTCAACCTATTGCCGGCTTCGGGAGCCTTGCAGCAGCAGCAGACGCAGAAGAGGGCCCCTCGCATAGTGTGACAATCCCCGGCAGCGCTCCTCATCATCTTGCTGCATCACACGGCTCTACACCACCAAGAAGTGTACCAGCCGGCAGATATGCTGTAAGTACTGCGCAGTCGTGCCTGGCTTGCTTGCTGTCAAAAAGCAGTCATGCAGGGTTATGTCATTTTGTACATCAGCCACTCCCGAGCAGCAACAGGCTTTCAAAGCAGCGAACATATACAATAACTGCTTATAGATAGTCCCACAGACTGTCAGTGCCTCCCTGCATGCCCTTGAAGGCACATCGCATGCCGCAGCAGACTCCTGCAGTCAGCACTTCTGTCCCCTCCTGCACCTCAGCTGTTGCCCTGTGGCAGCAGAGGCCATCACACCATCACGCTGCAATGCACTTCAATGCTGCAGGTTGACACATCTGAAGCTGTTTACGGCAGCCTGTCCCGCAGCTTTGCAGCCAGCAGTTTTGCTCCCAGCAGCTTTGTTGCCGGACACTCGGTGTTTGCCAGCCATACCTGGGGCAGACCACCCTCTTTTGAAAGCCGTGAGTAGGAACTGAATATAAGCGTCATATTTTACTACGACAAAGCCACACAATCAGCAAGACTGGGGCAAATAGGTGCTTATTTGTGTTCAGAATCTAACCACTACCCAAAACTTGTGGGGGACCCCCATGCAACTAGTGTGTACCATGCAGTCCTCTGCACAGCATATTCATAACCAAGAATCGGCATGCAGCTGCAGACGACACTGACACCGTCTTGCCTGCCACCCCTCACAACAGCAACAGGCATGATGGCTGTAGCCTCCCCTGCTCTGTGTGTGGAGAACTTTTCAGCAGCCTTTGTGCAGATGCATAATCTTCACCCAGTATTACTACATCAGCCCATCCCACAGGCTGACCTGCAGTACTGCCTGTACTGTCTGAAATTCTTCAGCGTTATCAAGGCAAACTTCTGGGATACACCCGGGTCAAGAACCTGGCGCAGGGTACAGCGCACCTCTGCTAGGAGCAGAGCACAAACAGCAGCAGCAACCACAACAGCAGCCATCAGCAGAATCTACACCCCGCCATCCAGACATATTTGCAGTGGCACCAGTCCCCCCCGTAACCTCTGCAGCGGCAACAGTAGAACCAAGGAGTGATAGATATACTGCAGCAGCAGCAGCTGGATCTGGAGCAGCAGCAGCAGAGGAGTACTATTCTCAGGCTGCCGCAATTGAAGCAGCAGCAGCAGCAGGGGGCAAGAAGGGCAAGAAGGGCAGGAGCAATCTGCGCACAGATGTGTTATATGGAGTCATAAACTCTATTGTGGGCATACCCACCATGATATCTTTTGCAGCTATTGTTTACCAGGTGAAACCCTGACTTTCCTGCCTGGTACCTTTTGCTGCTGCTGTACTACTGCTGTCAATCGCTGTAGGTTGGTGGTCAGCTCAAGCCATCACTCTGACCACCCAGCTCTCAGCAGTGCTGGCCGGGCTCTTGTCCTGCAGTGCACCCCTGTGCTACAAACACCAAGGGGGGCGCTTGCTGTACTGCTGACTTTCTGGTAACCTGTGTAGAAGTTTACCTTGCTGCTGCTGCTGCTGCTGCAACTGCTGCTGTTGGTTTCAGGATGCCATATTTAAGCCCTACCTGGGCCAGCTCGCCCGTTTGTCATTCTTCAGTGCTGCAGTGCATCAACTCGTGTTTACATTGTTCAGCACTCTGCCCTTTGCTGTTGGTCAGCCTCAGGACGTTGGGCTCATATTCCTGTCATCCATGGCAACAGGCATCGCTGAGATCGGGGCAGAAGTGGGTCTGGGGACAGCTGAGGTGCTGGGAACAGCGCTGCTGACGCTGACGGTTGCTACAGCGGTGGTTGGAGCTATGACAATGTTAGTAGGTGAGGTCAGTGGCGGGTCAGCTGGCAAGTGGATTGGAGATGTCACTATATGGTTGTTCAGTGTCACTCCAGCATGTGCCTTCTATCTGTCTTCTTGTTTCTGAAGCACTGCACACCAAGGCGGGCTATATTTTCTTTATCTGATCCCAGCACAGCTGGCCTTCATGTCTTGCTATGCTGCCTCTTGATCTGATGTGTTCCTTTATGGTGTGCTGAGGGTGCTGCCATGTTTGAGCACTCAATCCCATATGTTGTTTGCCCCTGCTGCTACTGCTGCTGCTGGTGGCCTGTAGCCAGGTTCAAGTTGGCCACCTTGGTACAGTATGTTCCTCTGCCAGTGGTTGGCGGCTATCTGGGGTATGTGGGCTACTTCTGCCTGGCTGCAGGCATTGGCCTGGGCTGTGACACGACCATCAACACCTTCACAAGCTGGAAGAACTTGCTGGATCATGGTGGGTCTCATGATCATTGACTTGTGGGTTCTGGCAATGCTGAGGTGTCCAGATGCCAGGAGGGTTTAGTCCTGGTGCTGCATGCAGGTGTCTGTGTTGTGCAGTGGGCTTGCAACATCTGGCAGTGACTTGAAGCAAGCTCTCAAGGGGAGTCCAAGGAGGTGTTGACCCCTTGCTCAGATATCAATGAACATGCACAGCCTGATTTTACCGGCCTTGTGCACACTTTAATAACAATGATAATCATCGGTACTTTCCAGCCATAACAATTCTGCCATTGGTCCCGCGCCTCAAATGAGCTTACCGGCCTTGTGCACACTCTGATGTCAGATGACGAGCTGAGCTGTCAATCCCACTAGACATGGCTGACCTCAGTCATCCCCTGTATCTCACTGGCCAAGAGCGAGCTCGAGCCCAAGTTCAGGCACTTGACAGCAACAGTATGTGTTGCCCAACTACCTACAGGCTGATGCAGATGCTGTCACACCCCATTATGCTGTTGTTGCTGCTGCTCCTTGCAGATGCGCTCATCAAGTTCATCCCCACAATTCTTGCTGCACTAGCCCTGTGGGTTTGTATGACCCGTGCCCGGTCACCTTGGGCCCTCCCTGTCACACTGGCAGCAGTGCCAGCAGCCTTCCACCTGTACCTGCTGCTGACTGGCATCACGCTGGAGCAGGCCCAGGATGCCGGCTGGGTGCAGAAGCCACAGGGAAAAGCCACGGAACAGTTCTGGGAGCTTTATGGCCTATGTGAGTACTTGCGCTGCACTTGTACATGACAAGACTTGTGAGCGTTATCACAGCAACTTGCTTGAAGCAGCGGCTGCTGGAGATTCTGCCAAAGAAGATTCTGCCAAAGAAGTGCTGCAGCCAGGTACTTTTTGAATGTTACCAATTACTGCTGCAGCTGCTTGTTGGCCTGCTTTTCTGGTGCTACCTCCTGTATGCTCCCTGCCCCATGGCTGTTGTCTGCGTTGGTGCTGTGCAGTCAACATCAAGGATTGGGGGCTTGATGGCGTCTACTTCCCAGCTGTTGTCCGGCAGGTTCCAAAAATGCTCGGGCTGTTCTTCGTGGTAACATTTGGCTCCTGCCTGGACGTTGCGGCCATCCAAGCTGACATGCCTTTCCCGATTGACTTCAATAGCGAGCTGGGCACTGTAGGCCTGTCAAATGTCATTGTGGGACTGTCCGGAAGTGGTTACACGGGCAGCTACATATTCTCACAAACCATCTTCAGCATGCGAGCTGGCGTTGCAGGGAGGGCACATGGAGCCATCATATTTGCTCTGGAAGCGGCGATCTTCCTTGTGCCCTATCAAGGTACAACTCTCTGAGTCGGCGTGCTGCGCGCGCACATGCCATATCTTGGACACATCATTGTTGCACGCTCGCCTCAGCAATCAGGCATGGTTCATATACCTTGCTGCTGTTTACAACAGTTGTTTGTGTTTGATGACCACCCTCTGCATAACCTCAGGATTGAAGATGATATTCACAACAGCAAGTATGACGATGCCTGACATTCTGCTTGTGCACACTTTGTGTACTTCTACTTGACATCTGCACATGCCTTGCCAAAACTTTGCTTCAAGCAGTAGCACATCTCTGCATTGTTGGCTGCAGTTGTGCAGTACCTTCCCAACTTTTTCTTTGGCGCCCTGCTGACCGTGTTTGGCATTGAAATTGCCGGCGACTGGCTGATCAGAAGCTACGCCAAGGTGGGAGGTTGCCTGTGCAGAGGTTGCCTGTGCTTGGTGTTTTAATCAGTTTAATGAACACCAACACGTACATACTCGTGTTCTGATCTCAGCCCACGAACAAGCGTGCAGTACCATTGCATTTACATGCAAACTCTCACCGTTGAGAAGTGTTGCAGCATGTGACCAGAACATGATCATGTCACATGTTGGACATGATTGCATTACAAAGAACGCCCATATGCTCCTGCTGAACACTCTCAGAAAGCCACCAACAAGGCCGGCTTGCTGGTTTATGCTCTGTTGTCAGGTGACTCGTGCAGAGTATCTGCTGCTGCTGGCCACCTTCGTGGCGATCATGCAGCTGGAGCTGGAGCTGGGAGTTGCTGCTGGCATGCTGATGTGCATCATCTTCTTCACAGTAACATATGCAAAGGTCAGTGATGTATGCTTCATGCGACATGCTGTTCACCATCTGCATAGCATACCCTTGTTCACCGCTACCCGCTGTATGCTGCACATGTTTCTCAGAGGTCTACTGAAGGTCTACAGCTTCTCTCTTGATCCTGTTATTGTGCTGCTGCTGATCCGTGGCCCTTGACTGAGGCTCGGCAGGTATCCTCATCCAGTGCAACCCAGTTTTGCAGGCCTACAGCCCCATGCCATTCTACAATACTACTGCTGGTGTTTGTCCCTACAGGCCAACCTTGCCGCCTTCACTGTACTGCCCAGCCGCTCAGCAGCAGTCCGCTCACACCTGGAGAGCCACTTGCTGGAAGCTCTCAGTGGCCGCCTGGCAACAGTAGCCCTGAAGGGCTTTGTGTTCTTTGGAAGCAGCGTGGCCCTGAGCGACAAAGTCATAAAATTAGCAGAGTCTCTTCTGGAAGGTCACGGCCAAGTGCATGACACAGAGGAAGTTCACAGTGAGGAAAGCAGTGCTGCATTGGATGGTGCTGGCGGTGATGTGACAAAGCAGCATGCTCGTGCTGCTGTTGTGGTTGCTGCTGGGGGGCCCACGCGCGTGGTGGGTGGCAGCTTGAAGCGGCTGCAGCTTGACAGTGTGACACTGGCAGGTGAGATCATCCCACCTGGGGGGTAACAGGACAACCTGCAACAGAATGCAGCAGGTGGAGAAGCAGAACTGCACTCAGACAATCCCGGACTTCACTATCTGCAGTTTAGCATGGCACTCAGTGCAACTGCAGGGCTTTGTTCCTCTTGCCAGATCACTCGATGTCTATTCGCTTGTGAACAGCTGCACAGTAGTATTCTACAATAATGAACAAATGTGGTGCAGCTATGCATCCATGCCTGTCTAACTGTAGGCCAGTCTGCACCTGATGATGCTGAAGTGGCACAAGGGCTTGACCCTGACCGCCTGGCACTCCTGGAGAAGCAGGCTCCAGCATTTGTCATCTTAGACTTCAGGTGCGGTCAGCTGTCCAGACCTTCCTGCTGTTGGCACATCCTCCTGTTTGTTCCTTTTGGAATTGCCCCTGCAAGATTACAGCTTGACGGTTCCTGCAGCCGACACAGAATATATCCAAGAAGGCTAGGAGTAGGACTGCAGTGCTGCTGGTGCCAAAGGGCTGCTCATTGCCCACCAGATCTGCCCTGGAGGCTGTTGCTGCTGAAGGTGCCGCACTGGCAGCTCCCTTCATGTGTGTGTGAAACAAAGTTCAACCGCTGTATGACAAGGTACCATAACTGCTGTAGTATATCAACTACAAAAGCTTTTTTCATTTCTGACATCTTAGTATGGCTGTTGATGCACCTGCAGACAAGTATTGGGCATTGATGCAACAGCAGCCCAGACCCTGGCTTCCCTAGCCATGGTCCTCCGCCGTACAGGTGTGGAACTTGTCATAACGCGTGTTACAAACAAGAGCATCAGGCGACTGTTGATCGCCCACAAACTTATATCTGCCAAGGACACTGGTGGTTTGGATGCTGCCGGCATCACTGCTGGAGAACCCCAGGGGTCAGGTTTTGGTGCTCAGAGTCACAGGGAAGACACTGAGGTTTTGGCGGGGTATAGGGATCTGGAACAGCCACTGATCCAGCAGCAGCAGCAGCAGGTGGAGGTGGAACATGAGTCCGATGAGGATTATTGTTATTGCCGGGTATTTGACACACTGAATGAGGGAGCCAAGTATGCAGAAGACAGGTGCGGGATTCAGCAACCAACAGATAACGAGATAGTACCCATACAGCAACCATTGTTCACCCTTGCAGGGTGAAAGTTCCCATGTTGATGCCCGCACTCAATTCAATGCAGCCTCTTCATAGCACCTCAGAGCATCAAGGCCATACTCTCCAATAATTTTTGCATGTTTTGATTTTCTACGGAGAAAAGTCCAAGTCTGTTGTCTATGTCTTCAAACTCTGTGCAGGTTGTTGGCCATGGCCCAGACCACCGGCCTCTTGCAGGACTCCCTCACAGGCCTGTCACTGCAGCAGTTCTTTGCCATGCACTGCAGCCAGAACCTGTTGACTGCTGGCTGTGATGTTGAACAGATCACACGAGAAGTCGCCAAGCTTGGGTCAGAGAGGAGCATTGCTGCTGGCCAGAGGCTTTTCAGCTTTGGAGAGGTCCCTGACAAGTTCTTCCTGGTGCTGAAGGTGCGCGCCCCAAGTAGCACGCATAGGGTTGAGACCTCCTGCAAAGGCGCATGCGCAATCATGCAAATTCTCCACATTGGTTTCTGGGTGTGCAGCGGCAACTAGCAGGTTGTGGGTACTTGACGAGGCCTACCCCGCTATATTCTTCAATTCAGCACTGTGAGGCCAGCATTTTTGCTGCATACTGGCATCACAGTCTAGCTGTTGGCGCCACGTGGTTCTGCTGATGTCTTTCTGCCCTTCACTTCAACAGGGTGTTGTCGTTATTCAAGTCAAGAGTCTGAACCCGCCTCCGGCACACTCCCGGCAGCTGCCAGCTCAACTTGATGTGTTTGAGATAGAGCGGAGTTTTTCCTCTGGGCAAGGGGCTGTGGTGGGTGTCACGGACTTTGTGCTGCGGCGTATGAGGAGCTTCCAGGCAGACACCACGTCTGAGTGTGTGGTCTATGAGATCAGCAGGAGCGCTCTGGAGGTTATGGTGGCTGAAGTGCCCGCTGTTGCCACCGCATTACAGGTGAGGAAGACAGCCTAGTGATAGTCTCTGGGTGTCGTCGGAAGTTGACACTGCAATGTACAGCTGCGCAAGTCCAGGGAGGCAATCACCTGCACCTGCATTGCATGTATGAGCTGCCGCTGGTGACGTATTTTGACGGCCGGGGTACCGCGGGGTTCTTGCCTTGATGCTTTGCCAGCGTTCTAATTACAAATGAGTGATTTGTCCCTTTTAGTAGTGAATGATTGTATAATGCTCCAGCAGCGCCTCATTTGGCAGCAGTCCAAGGCATACCACAGGACCTGTTCGAAACCAAGCAGTCCTGCACTTGGTGATTGCCAACAACCCATTGGTTGGTGCAATCAGGGACCTCAGCAGTCTCAGACAGTATCCCAGATTTCTTCATTACATGTGCTGGGTGCTGCAGCAGCAGCAGCCTGGGTACAGTTGGCCAGTTACCTGTCATGCTGTTGTGCTCGCAGGCTATCCTCCTGCGTGATGCTTGTCTCAGTGAGGTGTATGCTTATGAGGTGCTGGAAAGGTCCAGCAGAGTCTGAGACGCTGGTGCCACAGCAGTGCTGCAGCACCTGGATCCTGGCCTACCACTGGGCAGCAACGGGCTCCTCCTCGCCAAGGCAGATTGGCAGCAGCTTATGTTCCACTAGAATGCATGTTATTCCGCTGGCAGTGGCCCACCATTCCAGATGGTACGGTTGGTAGTAATGGCAGCAGCAAGGACGGCACCAGCATCTGTGTCACAGTGGGACCATCGGTAGTGCAAGTTTTCGGAGGCTCAGAGGACGCATGTACATCAAGGCCATCTGGGGTCGTTCAGGCACTGGAACAGCAGCAACCAACAACAGGTATACATCAAACACAAACTTTACTATAGTAACAATGGTGAGCTGATGATACTGGATGTATCACAAGTACATGCTGATGGTACTGGATGTATCACATTTCAATACACTGGCAGGATGTACATACCTTGTCTACAGTATTTTGGTCAGTCACTGGTGATCCGTCTGCAACATGTTCATGGCGCAAAGACTGCATTTGGAAGTATGTGTTATATGCGATGGCAGTGGTTTGCAACAGGCCCCTACGGCATTATTGCCGCAATATTGCATCATGCCACATGCCAAGATGTGCAACATAGGTGTGGCACAACTACTGCATTAGTGGGCCATTTCCAAGGGCCTTGTGGCCGGAAAGGGTAACTCTCCTTCGTAGCTGGCCATTCTGCAGTATGCCATCATATGGCACATTATAATGCACGCTGCACCAGCTGGTAGCATTTCGGTAACCTAGTAGGAAGTTGATGGTAATGTCGACAATTGTCTGACTTGCAAGTCAGAGTGCATCAGCAGATTGCAGCACCGGACTCGGAATGCAGCCTGCAGCCAGCTGACTGGATGCAGCTGTGGCGACAGGTGGGTGGTGGCTGTGTAAGACGGCATGTTCATGTGCACATGCAGCCACAGGCAACAGTGTCGATGCTGCCGAGGGCGCCGTTGCGCACGCGTCATGCGCAGCACGATTCTGTTGGCGAACCGATCAGCACTCCCAGCCAGCGAGCCATACGGCGCATGTACAAGCACACATATGCATGTGCCGAGCCTCGGAGCCTGCTAGCGGGCTATGCCGACGCATGCTTGGGCGAGGCGTCTCGCAGCACGCGCGTTGACTTGTGTCATCCGAGCCCGGATGCACTGCCAAGTTTGGCTGCTTGAGCTTTGCTCTCGCAGGCGGCGCTACCAACCTTGAATGTTTCAATATTGGCCAAGTGATGTTTAATGAGACTCTCAGACTTTCAAATCTGGCCTGTCCGTGGAGCACCTCGCCCATGGCAGCCCGTCAGGCTGCACTAGCCGGCTCGAGCCGTGGGAGCTCCAACCACAAACCCAACAGCTTCACGCGCGCCACATCGCTACTGAGCGTCCCTTCACGCACGCCACATGGCTACTGAGTGTCCCAACCCCAACCAGCGCCAGTGTTTTACTCACTTAATCAGCCAATCCCAGAAGTCGGTCCAGCCCATGGGCACTGGCCAGTGCGCGCTGTGTATATTGATTACATGGTTACCATCAGATGGGCCGTTGGCAACTATACGCCACTTGCCAGAATGCAATCGTGCAGCACCCTTCTATCAGAGGTCAGAGATCAGTATCACGATCATAGACAAGGTTGTATCTGTTTCCAAGGCCATGCCATGACGCATACACATGACTGTGAAGCTGTGATAATCCTGATTAGTATCAACATTTCATGATGCTTTCACCGGCAATCCCACATCATGATTGCCTTATGCCTGTACACATACAGGGGGGTTCAAGCGACTGTAAAGAGGGGTTCCAAGTCACTAGCAATGCTTCAAATGGCCGTAATATGGTGCGCACCACTCCCGACAAAGGGCACCCCTTCTCGGGCGCTGTTGTCAACAAGATGTGTCACAGGATACCCCAAACACCCATATCGGTGAACCAGCTAACAAAAGCCTGTACTTGCATCAGATGAAGACATGGCATACTATGTAATCACTTCTTCAACTTGCGGTGTGAGATTCCCAAAGCCTTTGATATATACAACCCTGCCCACAATTGCAACAGAACACAACCACATCAGACAAGCACTATACCCACTGGCTGAGAATCTGTGATATCTGGCCACAACCACTTCATACTGATCTTCAGAGCTGTGCTGCACTATGGACCTCATACCAATATGCAGTGCTGTACTGCACCACAGAAGCCTGACTAATCAGACATGTTATTCTGGTTGCCACCCTAGCAGTATGCAGCTTGCTGACCCACATGAGCAACTTTTCAACCTGGCAGTGCATCACCAGAAATGCTCAACAGGACTCCACAGCGGAATGCTGTCCCCTCACAGAACCTCGCCCTTCATACTGACCATTACACGGTGCTGCGCCCCCCCCCCCCAGCAGCATGCACAACTGCAACCAGTGCACCTTGGCAGAATCCAGGCTTAAAAGCTGCAGGTACAATGACCAGTGGTGTCAACTACTGTGCTATAGCAAAGCCTAATAGGCTGACAGTATGGCGAACAGCAATGCCCAACCAGTCCGCAACAGTTGCAGATATGCACCTGCCATCAACCAGGTTGCAATATAAGAGACCATTTGCTGCAGTGTGCAACTGAATGCATGTGGCAAAATGATTGTCACATACCACACCTCACCATAAGCACTGCGGTTTGGCATAATTTGTCCACCTTCACATAAGCTACTGCCAGACAGCTGCCATATGCAGTGTCCAAACATGCAATTCCAGAATGCACTGTCTCAGCATCTCAGCTACAGATCCAGCCAAGCATAATTAGAATTAAAACCTCAACTGCGTCAGCAGATCCAGAAACCTTATGGAACAAGCCACAGTCACAAGGCTGCAAGTGCAAGCGCAATACTGAAGGAAAACAAGCAGCATGGCCAATGGCTGCTGTGCTGGGTCATCACTACTCCTTACCAATTACGAAAACCCCAAAATACACGAGTCTCCCTTACGATCAGGTGCAATTTATTTGACAATGAAAAGGTCCTATCAAAGTATAAAGACTATCAAAATAGAAAATTTGATGGTGGGGACTCTGTGTGCAGGTCTTCCTATCACTAGGTGCTGTAGAGCCAGCAAAGGCAAAACTCATGCCGCCATTGACAATCCCCACATACGAGCCTCAGAGCAAGTGCAAATCCAACTATTTGTAGACGCACTAGGAGCTGAAACAGAATTACTCTGTGTCAATGTTCCGCTGCTGCACCCTTGTCTTCCTTCTTAGCACCCAGTAAATGCACAGCCTCAGGAAGATCAACATTGCCAACAGGATAAGCACATCTGGGTATGCAGGGCCCTTGGGGTCTGTGCTGAGGGATAACTGCTCAAGGGGCACAGGCTGGCAACCACTGCTGGTGCAGGTGTAGTACGTAACATCACTGCAAGCAACAGAAAGAAGACTTGTGTGAGAGCATTTCAGTAGTACTACTTGTTATACAAGGTCAACCTCATGAAGGGTATGCGGGCCCACAACCACTGAACACCTCATCACTGTGTGGCGGCTGGCAGCGAGGCAGCTGATCAACACTGAAGGTCACGGGTACAATTGTACACACCTGAACTGTGTCTTGATGACCAGGTTGTAGCCCCAGAAGAGGAATGAGAGGTAGCGGATCCAGCTGATCCACACAGGAATGTTGCGCACATAGTAACCACCAACCAGCAGGAAGGCCAGCATGATGACGGTCGTCACGGTCTGCAGGACAGTGCAGACAACAAGCAGAAATTGTGGCATCACAAGTTGCAACAGATGCACCACATCACTGCTCAACACCCAACATGGCATATCACGTTGGAGGCAAGACAGGAAGTTGATGCCTTTTGATCATCAAGAACCACACTGTTGATACATCGTTCCTGTGTGTACTTACACCGCTCAAGTGACGCATCAAGGCAGCAGCTAAAGATGAACACGCATGACTGCTATGTGGCTATGCTTGTCAGGTGTAAGCCTCTCACCTGTGCTGTCTTTGGCTCCATGAAGACGCCTCCAATCAGCAGGCCCCAACTCTCAGCAACAGATGTTGTCAGCACCAGCGTGAAAAGCAGTCCAAAGAATGCTCCTGCTGTGTGCCTCAGTCCTCCAAACCAGTAGGCAATGATGACAAACAGCACCACATTCATCATCTCATTGGGGAGATCTGCTGCCATTTTGGAGATGTAGTAGGCGCTCAGGTTGTACATGCCACTCGGGCGCTCCTGCAGCAACAAGAGGTGGCAGGTTCAAGAGTGAGTTTTCAGCACCCACACCCTCTGCACACCCTTCACACCACTCCTGGCACCAACTTGGTCCAGCGCTTGGCAGTAGGCCTCGCTGCACATCACAAGCAACAGCACAACACAGCAGCAATCGTCCCAGCTCTCACCTTCATGAGCATCCTGTAGTCATTTGGGAACGAAAAGAGTGCTCTGAAGAGTGCCCTCATGCTGGGGAACAGTAGGATAAAGAACAGCAGGCCCAGCACATCGCTGGCAGCCTGGATGCCTCCATAGTACTGCTGACCGCGCTGCCACCATACCAGACCTGCAGCACAAACAGCAGATGCTGTGAGCAGTGTATGGGGTTGTGTGCTGCGTGCTACACATACACAGGTAGAGTGATGCAGGTGCGCCTTCAGATGACTGCTGTAAACATCAACGTGGATGTGGGCCCTCCAGGGATGATTAGCCAAGCAAAGGTACAGCACAACTAGCAGCACAACATACTGCACACGAAGCTGACTAGCAGCCACGTCAGCACTCACCAGTGATGAATGCAACTGCAAACAGCTGGAAGAAGTGCTGTCCGGTCATCTGCTCAAACCTCCTCACACGCCCAGCACGCTGAGTCAGCACCTTCAACTGATCCCAGTAGTACGCGCGCTGTAACCGCTGCCCCTTGCCGCCACTGTCACCACCATGATGCTGCTTCTCCGCGTTGCCGGCCAGCGCCACATTGCTAGCACCTGTCTTAATGACCATATCACAGCTGCTGCTGGAACGGCCCTCTTCTTCACTGCTCGTGGGTGAGTTGGTATCGCTGAAGCTTCCGCTATGATTGAATCCTAGCACCTTGATATGTCTGTTGTTGTTATCACTGGATGCCTTGGTGTCCTGAGCTGCTCCAATGCCATCAAATGCTGCTATCTGGTGGGCTTGTTGTGCTGCCTGCTTGCTGCCAGCTGCCGGTAGGTCCAGATCTGCCTTGGTGAAGTACAGCGGATGCTGACCCTGCTGTTTGTCCGTTATGCCGTACCGAGTTTCAAAGGCACTGAACAGCTCTGTGACAGCTGCAGTCCCCGACCTGCCTGAATTGCTGTAACCTGCTTCGCCAAGGGAGATGTCAAGGATGTAGTCTGCGATTGAGACTCCAAACGGAATCTTGTAACCAAACTGCCCAAACCAGTCAAGGACCTGCAAAAGCACAAGTTGCAAAATGTAAGTAGCTGTCAGTCCATCGCAAGCTGCTTTCAGGCCAACATCTCAGGCCAACAACTCTAACAAGAGCACACACTGCAGATGAACGTGACACCCAAACCAGCTGCATGGGCCTTGAAAAAGCACCCACCAACGAGTACTCTCCTGTTGCAAATACTAGTTGTGGTTGACATGCCATGCTTTGCACCCAACATGCTACTGAACAAGTGACTGCTGCTGCCATTTGTACCTGATCTGCCTTGCCGTAGTACATCATGTGGCCCTCTGCCAGCAGCATGAGCTGATCCAGCTTCTGATACAACCTGCTGCTGGGCTGGTGGATGGTGGTGGCAATGGCACGGCCACCGGCAGCAAGATCCTGAGGCAAGATGACAGCAGGAGTGACACAAATCAACAGTTGCCAAAATTGAACCCGCTGACTTGCCCTCAGTCGCATCCTGCATGCTGTACACGAAAACAAAATGATGGTTCTGACTGCAAAGACCAGGATCCGTGCCACACACGTTGATCAGTCAACCAAGATGCAGCGATGAAGTGAACACACCCCTCCACTTCGGTCAGTAGGGCCAAACACATGACAAATGCTAGATGAAAAATGTACTCAGTTGAGGAAGATTGTGATGTGTGCAGCTGACAGTTCACCTGCAGCAATGACAGCAGGTGCATTGCTGTTGTGCTGTCCAGCCCACTGGTGGGCTCATCCAGCAGGATGATGGCAGGGTTGATCAACAACTCATTGCCGATTGACACACGCTTGCGTTCACCACCACTGATGCCTCTGCGGAAGAAACCACCTGCATACATGCATAGAAGCAGCAGCTCTTGGCACTTACAGACTCGCCTTACTGCTGACAGCCAACACGGCATTGCTGACTGCATTACAAGATAATAGCAGACCAGACGCCAGCCTGATGACATGTTCCTGGCTGTATCACAGTACAAATGAGGCAGGCCTCTGTTGGCCATTATTGCTGCAGGTGATCTCCTGTGTTCCAAGCAACCACAATGCACACAAGATTTGGTGATCCATAGCACCCTCTCTTTTGCAGATTACCAGCAGCAGCAAACAGCCAACAAGACACTCATCCTTGTCCTTGCACCTATAACTCACCAATGATGGTGTCAACACTCTTTCGGAGGCCCAATGCATCTACTACTGTCTCAACACGCTGCAGCTTATCTTCCTTCTTCATGCCGCCAGGCAACCGCAGCAGAGCAGCGTACGTTAGTGTCTCCTGCAAATGGCACCAGAAAGGCACAGTATATCGGCTGCATGGCAATAGCAGCAGTTTGTATGCTGACCATGCAAAGCACCTTGCGCATAGGCAGTGCTGATGCAGTCAGGTGTGACAAGCAGTAAAGAACTTATCACCACATTGACAGATGTGAGGCAACCCCCACTGCAGCTGCTGTTACACCCTTGAGAGCACTGCCAGACCCTGCCCTGCTGTCACATGTAGTAATCATCACAATGAGCTGCTTACCCTGACCGTGAGGCTCTCATACAGAACGTCGTCCTGCAGCACAAACCCGATTCGCCGCCGTGTGGCCTTCGTGTAGGGTGCACCATTTACGGTCACTGCAGCAGCCACAGCAGCAAACCAGACACATGCTCATCCTGTGTCATGCGTGCAGATGCAGCTTTGCACACCCCAAAGTACTACAGCGCTCATTGAAAGCAGAATGGTACACCTAGCTGATTATTTACACCGCCAGCTGCACACATGCAAAGGTTTCAGCTACCAAGTGTCCCTGCAACTCACCCTGTCCCTTGTACTTCATTGATGAACGCCCTCCTAGCACTGTGAGCAATGATGTCTTGCCGCTGCCACTGGGGCCCATGAGCGCCAGCACCTCACCAGGACAGACCTGAAGGAGTGACAAATGGCGGTGTGTCAGCACGATTTCACCGTTCAAGCCGCTAATGGAAGACGATCTGGTGTGCTGCGTAGCATGTCAGCAGATGGCGGCTCTCTTGCCTACTGCTGAGCAGCAGTGCTTGTGAAGGACCTGTGCTTCAGATAGCTGCCAACTTCTGCTGTTACCTTGGTGTAGAGTTGAGGAGATTGAAAAGGCTGGAAATGGGAGCAAGACAGACTCAGGCTGCAATGCTGCTGTACGGCTGGTGCTCTCCCAGGCATCGTTTGGCAGCAAACCTGCTTTACTGCCTAGCTCATTCAGGTGGGGCTGCTGATGTTGCAGGTACCATACCTGGCCTGAAAGGCTGTGCAGGATCTGTCGCTTGGGGTTTGTCACTGCTTTGCCACGGCTGATGCACTTCTTCCAAGTCCTCTCACCCCAGCTGGGTTTCTTGGGGTTTACAGGAGCCCACACAGACAGGCGGTTGAACCCCAGAGTGAGTGGTGGATGGCCTGTAGTGGCCTCTGAGATGGGTTCTAGCAGTTCCAGCACTTTGTTCTCCTGAGAATTATTTTGGTCCTGCTGTTCTATGTCAGACACTGCAGCTGCTCCTGTTGCGCCTACTGGCGTTGGCAGGGCCGCATTCTCGGGGCAGCTGTCAAGATGGCCACCTGCTGGCCCTGGTTGCGATAAAGACGGTTGCAGGCCTGATGAAGCACCTATACTGCTCATCTGCTGTGCCAGCAAAGAACTGTCTTGTTGCTTCGTGGGGCTAGATACTTCTGGTGCTGCTGTATAGTAGATACCATGCAGCTCGCCACTTTGGCGCCTATCCCCCAGATAATATGTATCTAATCGAATCCTTTCCTGACGCAGTTCTTCTTCATCGAGCAATTCTGTATCGTCTTCTGTGGTTGGCTGTTGACTGTGTGCTATGGGCACGGCGTTAGGCGCGGCATGAGGGGATGCGGAACGCATCGCAGCAGCAATGACTTTACTATGGGCAGAAAGCAAGCAGGGCAACAATCTGTAGCGCGTCCAGCAGGATCGAAGCGATGACGCAGCAAGTGGTGCTAATGAACTTTTCGTAATCGCACAGTTGCAACACAACCTGTGTATATCGCTGTAAGTGGCAGCCATATCCACCCGAATCTACACAAGATAGCGATGTGAAGCGACGGCGTGGCCTTCCAAATGACAATGATGACGAAACTATGCTCGACCTTCCAGGTTTACGCGCTGCCTGTCTCTAAGCCCATGAGACATGTGCACCCAAACCGCAAATGGTAATTCTTCAATACAAAAACAATGATCATGCTCACATTAATTCCCGACACCAAACGTCTTCCTTCCAGAACCAGTGGTCCCAGACACCACAGTGTATGTTTGTGGCTCTTGCTGGATGCGGGGTTGAACTGGTTATGCCGTAGCCATGGATGTGATACTACTAGATCAGAATATGATCACCCGATGCCAACAATGTTGCAGCGAGGGATTGCACCGCAACTTCCTTTGATGACTAACCGGTTTGCCAAGACCTTCTAGAGGCTGCAGCTCATGACCACTGATCAAGAAACAGCAGGCGGTTTGGGTTTTTCTTTCCCTTGTTTGCTGTCATGTGTCAGGGTCCCACAGCACAAAAGGGTAGGACGCGCTTCGGTCCCAACATCCAATGACTGAGTAAGATCGCTTGTTGTACATCAAAAGGTATGATCCGTCCCCTAAGATCAATAAAAGGCAGACTGTACCTTGCTAAGAAATGCATTCAACACATTCAGCCTGAACCAGTCATGACTCCTGATCAGGACGCCACCGACCTTGTGAAAGAGGGTTTTTGCCCTTGGAGTGCTGTGCGATCCTGGTAGCTCAGTTGGTTTGCATGGGGCAGGGCCTCATGGCCGGAATAGCCCTTTCCTTCCTTCCTTCCAGTCAGGAGTCTTGCCGGTCAGTGACCATGATGGCATCTCTATGAAAGAAGGAGCACAGTCACGTACGGTACGTGTAATCACCATACGGTACATCCTTCTTGTCATGCATAAGTCACCCCCCAGCACTTTGTCATCTCTCTTCAGCGGTCAGAGCAATCCTGCCATCGGGCCCTGGCAGGCTGTACCTGCTGTAACAGGCTGTTGTTCACCCAGCTACTGTAGTTGGGTGAACAACAGTTATGATCTCCGTTTTTGTGATGATCATCTCTGCTTTTGTGGTCGCCAGGTGCACTGGTTGCTCTCTGACACGGGCCGCTCAGTGGCACCAATTTCTGAGCCATTGAGGCTACTGCAAGTATGTACTACACTAGTAGTATTCAAAGACTGAAAGACCTCATCTAACGCAGTGAGTCCAATCATGCGGCATACAGTCACATGACATGCATCTGACAGCCAGCGCTATTCAGTGAATGTCATGTTACATCAACAGTAAATTATATTATGCACTCCGCAGCCAAAGCCAGTACAGTTCCATTGGATTCATTGCTATGATACCCTATCTCATAAGAAAGTTGCGATATGATATGACCTACACAAGACCACTGTCATTTGTATTGAAATGCAAACCAGATTATTCAGATCGTACTCAATTATGGTATCAATGACACCATCATAGAGCAAACCCTTACAAAGTGTACATCCGCTGCGACTACTACTGTTGCTATCATGAGTCTGCAGACTGACTCAACTCACTTCGGAAGACATGAACACATCAATCTCTACATTTGCCATTCTTCTACACACACGTAACGCTGTGAGCGTGCTCAAAGAGCACATCCCCAAGAATGAGTTACTGTGCTCCAGCATGCTGCAGCACTGCTTTGAAGGCTTTAGCAGTCACATCAGCTGCAGCTGTGGCTACCTCATCCTGCTGCCCGGACACTCTTCTACTATTGCTGAGCTTCGCTGCTTCCTCTGCCACAGCCTCCTGCATTGCTGTCATGGCCGCCTTCACAGGTACTCTGTACTCCCCTGGCTTGTCAAACACCAACTCAGTTGTGTCACTCTTTATCACTCTGAATCCCCGAATTGCTTCCTCAGGTGTGGGATTGCTAACCTGCAGGCAGAATGGGGCAGCATACGCAGTCATGTCTTGTGGCCTGCATGCCGGTCATTGATATCAACCATGTCTCGGGGCCATAATCTACTGACCGATGATCATAGTTACCAAAAGATAATGGCACATCTCCAGCAGCATCACAAACCAGTCGACAACAACGCAACAATACTGCCACAGAAGCTTGCATCAAAATTATCTCACTGGCAAGTGCAATGTGCTTGATGCTGAAACTACACTGTCTGACAAGCTGCATTCGCCACACTTGCATGGCCTAGCCGGGTCACCTGTTCAAGTGGTGTCCACTTCCAGCCTGCATTGCTGACAGCAAGCCCATCAATCACCACTTTAGCACCTGGCGCTGCCCTCACAACCAGTGCACCATCAACCTTCAGGTTCTGCACATAGATGTCACGGCCTTCCAGCAGCAGCACTGACTTTGGTGCTAGCAAGATACTGTGCTGTGAGACTTTTTCCTGCATACCAGCAGCAGTAGCTGAGATAAGCAACGTTGTCTCAACAAGGATGTGGTGCGGTTGCTTCACAAACACTGTGTTTGTGGTCGGGACAGGGCCTGTCTTGATCAGTGTTGCAAGATCACTACTAAATGACACTATCAAGCTATCAGGCTGAGGAGCTCACCTTGATCTGTGCCAGGCTGGGAGCAAAGGATGGGCTGAGCACCACACGAGGCCACTCCTCCACTGGAACACCGTTGTACATGCCCTCACCAGGCTGGCCAACGTCAGCGCCCGATATCATATTTAATGCTTCACAATTGGCCTGTGAGCACAGCACAGTACCAGTAGTAGGCATGCCATACAGACATCCATCTATCGGGCTCAACTCCTTGCATGCTTAGGGTGACAGTCAGTGCCTAATTGATGTTGAGAAGGCCAGGGAGCTTCCAATGTGCTGGCTTACAAGTTCATTGATACTGTGCTACATCAACTGCAGCTGGATGGGTTGCAGATGCTGGTAAAATCGGCTGTTCAGGGACGTATGACTGCTTCTTGATGCTTCCAGCACCTTGTAAATATCCATTTCTCCTGTGGTGGCACTGTGTGTGGGGTTGCCCTCTGCTGCCTTAACACGAGCATCAGCAGGAGAGTTCTTCACAGGGCTGTAAGTTGCCCAGACCTGTATTGATCGGTACACGTGAGAGCATGTACCCTTAACAATGGTTTTGACAAGCAGCCTATATGAACTGGGCAAGTCGGTGCGTAATTGTATCATTCACTTGGCAAAATAGTGTGCAGTTGCTGCATAGTGACCAAGCATGCAACAGAGATGAGTGAAGGATAACAGCCTGTATTGGGGATTAGGGTTGCCTGCTTTGTGCAACCTTGGATCATCCATCCTCAAGTGGATCACTACATGCATGCCCACCTGGTTGATCACTGTAAAGCCAACCCTGGCATCCCCAGGCAATGCCTTGGGGTAGTCCTGCATCATACACTCAAGGCGTGTGCTGCTCTTGAACGCTGTCTTGGTGGCATCTTTGTATTTAGGGTTGACGAACTCGCTGATGTTGCCACCGGTCTTGGCCAGCTGCTCTGTGTAAGATGAGAGCTTGAGCACAAGTTGGTTGATATTGCCAGGGAATGGTGACCAACCTGCAGGAGACAGTTGTGTGTGCCTGGAGTTGTTGATCGCTGGACTGCTGCATGCTGTGCTGCAAAACAGCAGCAAGTGCTTGAGAGGGCTGCACCACAGGCGGCTGGTGAGCAAAGGATAGTACAAAGCATCAGCTGTAGAGTCACTCAGGTGTCTCATACCACCCACACTATGCCTCTGCCGCAGGGATGATTAACACCAGCCCATGCTGGAAGCACCAGCTGTATTACAGCAACTTACCAGTAGCATCATTGACATCGCCGTCTTTGTTGATGGTGCTTCTCAGCAGCGGGTCCAACTGGTTGTATTCCACATTCACAGTCATGCTGCCACTGCCGTCTGCTTTGTCCAACTTTGTAATGGCACCGATGGCCTCCTTGGCCTTTCTGGGAACTGCTAGGCTGTTCATGTCATAGTCATTCGCAGCTGACACACCAAGAGCAGCGAGCAATGCACGGAAGACCAGAGCATTTGTGTCCTGCAAGGGGATTTGCATGTGGGAAACGGACCACCCAACTCAGTTAGTAGGCATGTGGTAAGGCAAGGGTTGGAGTGCTGTCCTTTTGCTTTCAGGCAATACAGTATTTGAAAACAAAGACCACACCCATTGCAGACGCTCAGCTGCGCAGGACCCTTGAAACTTGTCTGCTTTATTACCGCACCCACTCAGCAACACATACCTGGAAGAAGCAGACCCATTTGAAACCATCCTTGCGCCACTGCTGTGCCAATCCGCTTCTGTGTAACAAGCCGTGCACATCACCATGCCCATGTGGCTTGGTCTGTATGGTGAATGGGTCAGAGGGCTCCAAGGCCAGGTGTGCAGCGTTGTCAATCAGGCATGGCACCTTCTCCTGCTTGATGAGCACCACCTGCAACATTAGAGGCAGCAACATACATGCAATCCAGCTGAGCTGCATACCGGAACAGCAGCATAGGTGGGGTCAGACAGTACAGGTTGCATGCGTAGGACAGCCCAATGAATGGGTCTCTCAATTGTGGATTGCACATGATTTTGGTATGCGTGAGCTGCCAGGACTGCCCAAAACTGCTATTCAAACGTGTACTTGCAACCACAAAATTGCACGATGTACTCTCGAACAGGCATGAGTTGTGTTGGATTCATTACAACAAGCAACATGCACCACCGCAAGCAGTACCTGCCCATCTTTCATGCCAAAGTAATTGTGCTTTTCCAGCAGGGCTTTGGTTCTAGAATGTGTGTCATCGCTTGTCATGATTGCCAGAGGCAGGCTGCGCCCTGCTGCTGCAGCGCCTGAAGCGTCCTGCAGGGCCAAGATGGATTCAATGTACAGCTGCAGGAAGCAGCAGCCACTGGCAGATTCACAGGGCAGTGCAACCTTGATGCCTGCAGTACATAATCGCACAGCAGCTGTAATGAGCATGCCAAGCACAGGAGTCGTTGAGTAGTATGAACGTAACTTAGAGCAAAAGCAGCAAGGCTGCCTGGGGTGGCTACACTACGCATGCCGTTTGTACTATCTGGGGAGACTACAGCTCAGCACCAACTGCAAACAATGTCTGCAACCATTTCACATATAGGCATATCTGACACAGGAAGGTAGGGCATGTCTGACACAGGAAGGTACATACATGCAGTCACTGCTGGTGAATGTAGTACATTCACCTTGGTAACCCAGCCTTTCCCCGAGGCCTCCTGCCACCAACACAAATGCTGCGTCAGCTGCTGCAGCAAGGCCCCGGCCTTCCAGTTCCATGAAGCGGCTACTGCCAAAGTCCAAGCGCTCGCCTTCAGGCACTGAGGGGGTGTAGCCGTCAAAGGCATTGCGGCCTATATCACAAGTGGTTTGTGAGACGGTGGGAAACAGTGCAGCGCATTAATGCCCCTGGCTGATACAGGGCGGCTGCGTATGTCTGGCAAGGGCGGTAGTGCAGTCATTGGCAGAAAGAGCCCTTCCCTGCCTGCTGAGCCAGTATCAGGTTGGGTTGCACATGCTTTCCTCCAACTGGCTGGTGCTGTGAGATAATGTGCTCACCTTCTTTGGAGTCTGCCAGCAGCTGCTTTGCATTGTTGATGTACGCATGCAGTCCCCCATGATAACTCTCATCAAGCAGCATCAATTGTTGCACCAGGCGGCGTTTGTCAGCATCAAAGATTCCTGTGTGGCGCGGTAATTATACAGCTTCGCTGCATATGCCTGATGGAATTTGTGAGACACCTCTTGAGCAGCTGTGCGAAGTATACATGCATCAAAGAATATCTTTCTCTGTTGCTGAGCACCAGCTATACTAAAGACTGCAGACAGGCGATTGTGCCACACCTGGAGCTGGCCAGCTTGCAAAAATGTGATTCTGGTTCTCATCCAGCAGCATCTTGATCAGCGCCAGTTCCTGCGGAGTGTTAGCATCACAGCAGCTGCGAGACATGTTGATTGCAGGTTGTAAAATCATAGGCTGTACTGGTCAGCAAGCATATTACGTTGCACTTGCACAGTAGTTGCACTGCTAGTTGTGTCTGCTGCAGTGCAGTATGGACAAGCAGTCCAAGCTTGCAGGAACTCCAGTATGCTTCCCCATGCTTAGTCAACGCCCCTGTGCTGTTGAAGCCATGTTGGATATTCAACACTACTCATAGACACCTATAATATGCTGCAGCCCTCCAACAACTTCCAACCTGGTTACTAAAAAGGGCCTCATTGCCTTTCAGTGCGCCTCCCACTGGGTTGGCTGCTGCTGCAGAGGCTGGTGCAGTTGGTGATGATGTAGTGTCTGCAGCTGCTGGAGCCCTGTCTACTGCAGCAGCTGGAGCATTTTCTGACGCCAATGGCAGTTGCTGCATAGTAATTGAGCCTTTCTGCCGCTGATCATCGTCCTTATGCTCTGTGGATTTTCTGCAGAGCAGAGATACCCTCTCATCATGCATCGCAACGCATGGTACACCCTTGACAGTGAGCAATCACCATAATCACTTACGATAATGCAATAGCGACTCCAGCTGCGGCTGCGGCTGCAACGCCTACGCCTGCAACTAAGTCAAGCTTCGTGAGCAGGAGATAGAGCTTGCATTGTAAACGCTGTGTTGCGTCGTATCCTGGCTGTGATGGGTCGTATCCCAAGTTGCACCTGCAATCGTTCCAATAATCCTGGCAGCCATGCTCAAGCCTTTCTACCCAAGCCTTTGGAGTTCAAGATTTCGATCAACGACGCCCGCGTTTACTGAAGGGTGGTTGTGATCTCCTGCTTTCTGTCAACAACAATCAGTGTAGCAATTATCTGATTGAAACATATATGTACACTTGCAGGGGCAGGCACTCAAGCAAGATACAACCAGTGCAAACCCCTTGGTTAGTAACTCTGTGAATGACACGTGCTCATGGTTTGTCTTAGATACCTGATCGCATTCGAATATTGTTGAAGTGGCGCTGCCTGCCACGCAGTACACCTCCGTACTTGCATGAATGTAGTCCTGCTCATTGCGGGGTATGAAGTAGTGTCGTGCAGGTCAAATCAAGTGCAAGTATGGAGGTTTTGATGGTGACAGTGGATCAGGAGCCTGGACGTAGCTGGGACTCGTTGCCTCAAGGCGTCCTGCAGGTGTGCTGTTGTCCGCATTCAGCACGTGCAGCCGTCTTTATGGGCTCTGACCAGTATAACAACTCTTAGTTGCATGATCGGCGCACGACTGCCTGGACTGCAACGAGACAGCAGCTTCAGCAACAACTGCCCAAGGTTGATATGATGAATACATTTGTCGATGCAGGCCATCAGCAACTCTGTTGCCTGGAGCAACTGTCTGAGCTTACGGTTGGTGTGCAGACCCTGGAGTGCTGCGATAAGGCCTCTGATACACCATTTACGGGTGCATGTCGCATCTGGCTGCAGCAACACTGCAGTACAGGGCCCTCCGCCTGGGCAGCTCTTACAGAGTGCTCTTGCGCGCTTGCCATGTGTGACTTCCATGGAGTTGGTGCTTACATGCCACACACTTGGATCGCAACTGAAAGATGTGCTGGATATTGTAGGGTCGCAGGTAACACACTGGCTGCTAGACTGGGGTCGTACAACTGCTGCTTTTCAAGAGAGGAATGCAATTTCACCCAGCAACTGCTCCGTGTTGTGCAGCATAATGCGCTCAAATGGATGCACCCAGCAACTGGCATTGTATATGCGTTGGTACGACCACCCCACATGTCCACCCTGCTTGCAGGAACAGGTTGCAGAGGTCTGGATTTCGGAGGTTCCGGCTGTGCAAGCTGTTGCACAGTGAGTACAGCAAAAGTGCATGCGCGCAAACCTCTGCATTGATGATGAAGCATCTCGACAAGATCGCGCCATACATTGGGTTCAGCGTCCAACTGTGTGATTGCTTGGGACTTCAGCTGCCACAGATGCTAGATGGGATGCACAGGCAGCAGGCTGTCTCGTGCCTGGTGGCTCAGGCTCGCACACAGCAGCTCCTTCTCAAGGCGTGTAGGCACTCAGAGCTGTTTTTCATATGTGCAGAACATCTCCCCGTGACTATGCCACTAGCCTGCAGCTGCTTTCATTGAGGCGTGTGTCTATTCTGAGCATCAGGTCCCCTGTGACTTGGAGCTTGCAGGACATCTGGGACCAGGTACAGAGCTGGCAGATTGCTTGCAAGTGTGCGCCTGCTGAGAGGACACATTTGGTGTATGTATCTCCGTTTATCCTCGTGCTCAGCCATAGCAAACTGCTGCTGTCTCTTGTATATGGCACCTGATTGTGCCTCATATTAAGAATGCATGCTGACTGTGGTATGGCTATGCAGTCATTGGCTGGCCTATCAGCAATCCAACTGCTGTATTCCAAGTTTGCTGACCTTTGTGCTGTTGACAACAAGGTTCAAGTATCACTGCTGCATCTGGTGTTGCAGATTTGCTGCAAGGATGTTGGGCAAGGTGTGGGTGTCCTACCCGCCCTGGAATCTCTGACAATCCACCAAGCAGCGCTCAGCAGTCAACAGCAGGTTTGTGGCCTTCCTTTCGATCCAGACAAGCACTTGAGCGCCAATATCAGTGGCAGAGAGTGTAATCCAAAGGTACCAGAAGTCCTCCTGAACTTGAAGCACCTGGCGACTCCTCTACCAGGACAGAAGGACCCTCAAGGGGCAGTGACTTGCACATTAGCAGCCAGCCATGACAGTTATCTGAGAGGTCTAGCTGCAGGATTGCCTAGTTTACAGACCTTGAAGATCTTGCACAGCTTTCAGGGGAATACACAAGTGGTCAACCACTTTTGCAGCTTGGTGGAGCTGCATATGAGCGTTGGAGGTGTTCTTAGGTAAGCCCTGTCATATTGTTGTGGCATGCACAGCTGGACATATGCACTTCATTGGCCTTGGAAGCTTGCATCAGCCAGTCCAGTTGCACTGCATAGTATGTGGATTGGTGAGCCGTAAGTATTTCTCCATGCATCTGCTGGCACAGTGTGTCGCCAACACAAGAACGGTCCTTGACCTGCATGCGCCATGCTCAGTAGATTTGTTGGCAAAGGAGATCAAAGGAGATCATATGGTTCACTGCAGTTTGTCCTGAACAGGATGCATAGCAACCAATATAGAGGTTGTGTGCTGCAGGAGCCTTGCTGACCAGCTGGAAGAGGAGTTATCAATCTCCAGGCCTTTCATGAGCATCAAGCAGCTGCAGTGCCTGGATTTGACAGGTGCAGATAGCATGAAAATGCCTGTGCAGCTGGATTGGCTGACAGCTTCAGTGCAGCTACGGCATCTAACGGCATGTATAATGCTGTGCAGTAAGGTGTGTGTATAGCACCTTCTTAGTTGTTATTAATATTGGATATTCAATAACAGACTGTGTGCAACAGCCAAGTAATGTTCTTATTTCTTGTTCAGTTGACCGTCTACGAGAGGATTGTCTTAAATTGTTGATGTGCAAGCAGGGGTTGCAGAAGCATCGGAGGCAAGTAGTGCTTGCAGAAAAACCATCAAAAGTGTGATACAATGCATACAAAATGGAAGCCCAGATGCAAAGCTGCTGTGCAATCTGTTGTTGGCGCTTGCAGGATATGAGCAGAGTCAGGTCTGACCAGCTGCAGAGCTTGTGTGCGCTCCACATACCCAAGGATCCCAGACTGCTGGCGCAGATAGCTGCAGTGGGACACAGTCTTACGGCTTTGACACTCAGCACAGCAGGTGAGCCTGATAGTATCAGATACAAGGTATGTTGTGCATGACCGAGTGATGATCAAGGACAGCGGACTCTATGGCACCAGCATGTGATGACATCAGCCGTTTAGGAATCTTTACCTGGGCTGCACTTTCTGACGCCTACTTGCATCAATCTTTTCAGTCCAGGGGCAGGATGGGGCAGAAATTCACAATAATGTGGTGTACCTGGTGTATGCATTGACCAAGGCAAAGCCTGGACTAATTTCATCCTACGTCTTGGCATGCAACTACTCATTCAAGCACCAATGCGCTGTGCAGGATCCCAGAGTCTGGCCATATTGTGCCTACACACCAGCCTCATGCTTGCTGAATGCTGTTGCACATGATGATAGGGATGTTTGCTCCCTGCCGCAGGAACAGATGTATTTGGGTTCAATGCATTGTGCTTCCGACGCAAGTATGTCAGCCTACAGCCCTATCTGGAAGCCTTCAGGAATCTTCGCACTTTGTCTATACTTTGTGGATTCGAGCGCTTGGCATTCACAGTACAGGACCCTGACAGGATTTGGCGTGCTATGCCCAGCTTGAGGTGCCTGAGGTTGCAGGGTGTTGGACTAGGTGAGGCCCTGCTAGCTGTGCACCTGGCGCACAGTATTAGCGCCAAGTTGCTGATCAATGGAGTGTGCCATGAAGCATGTATTGCAAGTATCCTGTAACAGCTTTGACTGATGGCATTGTCTGGCTCTTCTGAAGGCTGAGTGTTCCAGCTGTGTCAGCTCTCAACGCTGGATTGCACCTCATTCGTCAAGACAGGCCTACTGCTGTGACTCCAACTTCATACGGACAGTGGAGAATGCATGAAAAGGATTTCACCGGTTGTACATCCTGCAGGCCACACCTTGAAAGGAGAACCGCTTCCTGACAGGCATTTCAAGTTTAGCCCTGAGAATCCAATGGACTGCCATGAAATCCTGGCACTGGAAGAATTGATAATGAACGCAAACGATTTGGTGGTGTTGTGGATGAGGGACCTACCCAGGGGCCTACAGCAACTGCAGTTGAGCAGGTACCTGCTCGTCATGTCTGAGTCTGTCATGCACCCAATCAGTCTTGCGCATGCTGCAAATAGGGAGGATTTGGCGCGGCAAGGTGTTGTGTGTCATGTGGGTTGCCACAGCAATGGCATGCAGTCCCTGGTACTTGCTGGATGCATGGCTGCCGCAACTGTTAAATACTTCTCAAAGGCAACTGATCTGGCTGATGGAGTGGTCGGAGCATCATCAAGGTTGGAGGGCCTGCTGAGTGGGTCAGTGCTGGCAGACAGTAAGCCCTTGCAGATAGTTTTGGGCAGTGCCAACAAGCAGCCAGACGTAATCGCAACAGGAGAAGCATTGCACAGCGAGCTAATTCAAGAGCGTCTGCAGCAAAAGTTTGAACAGACGCCCCCATCGCCCGCCAGTTTTCTATTGGACCCTGAACCTCAGCAGTGTGAACCAAAGATAGCAGTGCCTACTGGAATAGTCCAGCTAGTGGAACAAGAGCAGCTCAAACACCTGCAGGAGTTGCAGCTGCTCCAGGTGTCAGCCCCTTGGGGAGCAGCATCGCTGGCTGGCAGCTGCCAGGAACTGCAGCGGCTACGCATCAGAGCAATAAGTAATGACACTGCCTCACGGCAGGATCGAGCACTGATGGCATCATCAACAGTGCAGCGCCTTGCGGCTGCTGGTCTTGCTGGGGGTTTGCAGCAGTTGACAAAGCTGGAGCTGGACTTTGGAGTTTCGTGCACACGCTTTGATAGTCGTGTTAACCATTCTGGGCAAGATTCAAGAGGCCGTCAGCTGCATGATGCCTGTGGTATTGGTGCCTTGAGGCTGTTATGCAATTCATTGATGGGCCTGAAACACGTGAAGCTTGCACTTGATTTGACTCACTGCAGCCTCTGTGCTTGCGCTTCTACTAGTGCTGAACCATCCACCTCGTGCACTTTGTGCCCAATTGCAGATGGTAACATTGGGCCGAGTCAAAACCGTGACAGGCACCACCATTGCATTCCCTTCGATGCACGTTGTGTTGACGCCAGCATTGTATTCAAGGACAGTCTGCAGGTTCCCCTGTGCACTTGCAAAGGCCCATGGCTCCTGTCAAACTGGGGCCAATTGCGAATATTGGATATCACCATCCTAGTTCCATTTGCACCATTTGTAGGTGATCTTGGGCCCGGTGTGCTAGGGCGGTGTTGCAAGTGTGGGGGAGGGCTGGGGCTTGAGGCAGTAAGGTGTTTTGTGAAGCACGTGGTGCCTGATGCTCTGCCTGCCTGCAAAGTGTTGTACCAGGAGTAGTTTTGACACCATGGTGTATCTGCGACTATAGGCATGTATGCGTGTGTCTCTCCAGAGTTGATGCTGTACAGTGCATCATGCTAGTAGCTTGTGAGCCCTGCCAGAAACACTCTTCAGATGGGATTCCTGGCGGGGCTCATCACTTATAGTACTACATAGTATGTAGCGCCAACCAGGCCAGCTTCAAGTTGTTGGGTGTGCCATGCTGTCTGGGGATTACCAGCTTATGAACTCTGCACAGGTCCGCAAAGTTACCAGGGAAAATGTCTGCTTATAGAACTTCACGCACATCCAGTAGACATTGTATGTTGTTGTGTTTCTGTCTGAGTATGAAAAATCGCCAGCCTGCTGCAAAGTGTGCAGCTCCTGTGTCAGCCGTTAGCAAACCCAGTGGTGTGCTTTTATGCGTAATCTCTTCTCCTCGCTTGCCTGTGCGGCGTGTACATGGGAATGTCCGTGCTTACTAGGCGCTAGGCTGCATTCCGGGTCGCTGTGCAAGCCTGGTACTGCAGTACATTCGCAGATGCCCAGCTGCTGTCTTTGCGTTGCTGTGCTGCAATGAAGTGCTCTATTGCAGCATCACGACATTCTGAATAAGGCTGCTGCGACCGCCGAGGTTTGATAGCTCCGCGAGTTACAATGAGTCTTACTCGTCTGTCCAGTACAGTCTGTCACTCTCTGATCAAATCGTCCAGCGGGCGAGCAGCAACCGTTGAAAGTACACAGGCATATTGCATGTGTAGCAATACAACTTGTCAGGAAGCGTTGCGGCCAACAGCGAAGGATCTTCCTGCTCAAGCTGCGTGTTGAGCTCTTTATGCCCTTCAACTCAACCGGTTTGGCCAGGGTTGTGTCTGTTGGATGCACATTACGAAGGATGGCAGCCAAGTTTGGAGCTAGGAACAAATCAGCAACCTGTTTCTAATGTTGTAGCAAGTAGGAGCGTGGCCTGCTGGCCATACAGTATGTGCTCGGCCGATGTGCAAGCTTAGGACACTTGAACTGAACAGTCACATAGTTTTAGGCTTGATCGTTCTTTATGTGTTGTTGTCAGCTGCTAGTGGAGAGTGTCGGAAGTGAACCGGGGTAGTGGCCTTCAGCAGTAGGACCGCCTGAGGAATGGCAACATGGATTAGACGTGAGTATGCAACTGTCTGGGTTTCTGTAGCTGAGCAGCCCCCAGTGCTTCCGGAGCACGGTGCACCGCCTTCGCCATCGATGTTGTGACCTTGTCGGGTCGTGCTGAAACGCATCAATTTCAGACGACTCAATTGTTAGACGTATTCTTCATTACAATTGGGATGCGGCTGCCAGCAAAGGCCTGCGTGCGAGGTTCGGTCAATATATAAACAAGGGCATCTGCACACTCTCACCTTCTGTTGTAGGCATAGTATCAGGGCAAAAGAAGAGGTTCCAGAATAAAGACTTCGATTTGGACCTCGCATATATCTCACCTCGTATCATTGCAATGGGTCTTCCAGCACAGGGAAAGGATGGTGAGGCAACCTCAGGGTCCAGCAAAGGTCATCAGCAGGGCAGCATTTTACAGCAGCTCGCCAGCAGGGACTCCTCCGCTGTCACATGGCGCACTTTGGGTGGAGCAGTCATCAAATTCCTTAGCTCCATCTGCCTCAGCAGTAGCCACTCGTGCTGATCTGTGCCAAGATTGTGGTTGGGTTAGTGGGCTCATGGTTCATGCGTATTTCTGCTCACTGTGTGCATTATCTACGGTTTGCAGTGTTGTACCGTAACCCTCTGCCAGAAATCGCCCGCTTCCTCCAAACATACCACCATGGACGAGCCAAGGTGTACAACCTGTGCTCGGAGTACTCCTACAGTGCACAGAAGCTGTCAGTGGCACTACAGCATTACCCCTTTGATGATCATCAGGTGACTCCTGAGAGGATGTGTGCGTGTGTACATGCTCAATGACCTGAGTGTCTTGTGCCCCAGCCACCTGTTACTGCACAATGTCTGTTGAATTCATGGGCACCTGGGGTAAGTGCTGTAACTCGGATGCTTCGGCCTGTTGCAACACAAGTGTTTTTGCTGCTTTACTTGCAGACCCCTTCCTTGTTGTTGGTGCAGCACTTCTGTGCAGATGCAGCCGATTGGTTGGCACAGCACCCTCACAATGTAGTTGTGGTGCACTGCAAAGCTGGCAAGGGCCGCACAGGTCTCATGATTTGCTGCTTGCTAATGTACCTCTACAAGAACGCTCCAGACCTAGCAAACTTGGCATCAGTAGCAGCCGACGCAGAGTCAGGCCCACTGGCTGCTGGTCCCTTTGCCGGCAAGGTGTTAGGACGCACCATGAGCGATGTCAGCGTACCCAACAGCCACGATGCGCTTAGCAGCAGCAGCACCATCAGCACCAGGCAAGGACCAACAGCTGCAGTTCTGATGAGGTCCAAATCAGTGCCAGCTTACAATAGTGGGTGGCACCCTTGGCAGCATGTGGAACCCGTGCAGCTGCAGCAGCTGAGTCTGCTGGTGCAGGATGTGCTAGGGCTGTATGCTGAGAGGAGGACTCACGACGGGAATGGCGTCACCATCGCCAGCCAGCGCAGGCAAGTGGTGACAGGAAACGTGCACTGCCTCGAGCAATGCCTTGGAAAGCCTGCTCAAGAGCTTTACTGCAAGGTTGTTGCCGCACCGTTCATCAGCAATGCAAGGAAAGGGCCATATGCAGGGAAGAGGGGATGCTGCTAATGTGTCCCTTCTCCATCTGACACGGAATGACCTTTGTTGATCCTGCACTGGCCAACAGGTATGTTGGTTATTTCTGGCATGTGTTGACTGCTGGATCTCAGCCCTGTGGTGTCCTGCCGAAGCCTCGTGTGCTTCAGCTGCGCCAGCTGGTCATCAGTGGGCTGCCAGCAGGAACTGCTGACGCCTGCTCAGTATTGGTGGAGGCCCGGCCATCTGGCGATACAGCTGCGTCACCAGCCCCCGTGTGGATGTATCCTGCAAGGAGGGCTCTTATGAGCAGTATGTCAGGTGGGGTGCTGATGATCATGAAATGAGCATGGCACTCATGGCACTCACACTTGCTCGTCTCCATCTGTAGCACCAGCAGAGATCGGATTAAGTGGTAGGCCTCACAAGGACCTTCTGTGACATGTTTGGTGAAGCGCAGCACATACATCAGAATTGGCTATGGAGATCGTGGCAGGTGCATAACATCAAAACCTCTCTGGTGCTGGCACAGCACAGCATACAGGCCACACTCAAGGTGGCTCCTACAAGGACACATGCGTTGGGAACCCTTTGCCCTTTGCCTTGGGTCAGGCGAACAACAAGTTTGTGCTGAACTTTCTCTTTTGATGTGTCCTGCAGGCCTTCAGCTGTGCATGGGGCCATGCAGCGTTGCCCCTGAGGTGCAGGGTGATGGATGCAGAGTCGTGGTCAGCGCAGCAGGCGACAAGCTGTCAATACAATGCCCAGCACCAAGCCTGGGCCTCAACCTTCTGAGCAGCAGTACTGCCACAGGTACAGCTGCTTGTTCAGCCGCGGCAGCTGACACTGTGCAGAGCGACCACCACCCGCAGGCAACAGCAGCAGAAGAGGCATTACCATCACCATTTGCAGCTACTCTCTGTGGTGATGGCCGCAGTGGTGTTGACAGCAGTTTGGGCACAAGATCAGCAACATCAGATGGTTGCAGCATCAGTGAAGCAGGAGACCTGACTGGCTGCTGTGTGGTAGAGGGGGATGTCAGAATAACAGTCTTCAGAGGTGGCTCCAAGTTGTTCTCTGCTTGGTTCAACACAGCTTTTGTGGCAGGTGGTGGCAGCTTCACACTGTCCAAGTGGCATCTGGATAAGGTAGCAAAGAATCTGCCCAGTGCCCTCAGCCTGACAGTGAGGTTTATTGACATGCAGCCACAGACCGAGTCAGAGTTTAATGTCGCTGCAGCTTCCATAGCAGGCGGGCCTGAGCAACAACAGCAACAACACTCAGCGGATGATCCTGGCAGCCCGGCAGTTTCCTTGGCAGAAGCGCATGTTGTCAACAGTGACAATCACCAAGCAGTGGCTCCAGCCCCGCTAACAATCCCAAACAGTAGGGGCATCAGCAGCCTTCCTGCTGCAGAGTGCAGCAGCAGTCTACTGCCACTTGGCAGCTCTCTCAGTGCGCCAGCCAGCCCAGAAGCCAGGAGGGCAGCACGAGCCACAAGCTGGCTGCAGCTCCCCGCCCTGCCTAGCCTGGGGAGCTTGCCCTCAACACTTCAGTGGCCTGGCAGCAGCAGTAGCAGCCGGGAGGCAGAAGGCACAGAGGCTGCTGATGTTGTGGGGGTAGGATTTTTCAGTGTGCCTGCTGCTGATGGTGCCAAGGGGGTGCGCAGGGACAGGAGGGCTTCAGGGAAGGGCAAGCACAGGGCGGCTGTCAGGTCTGGCAGGCGGGGGGCACAGTATGATAGCTCTGGGACACACTTCTGGGACTGGAACTGGGAGAGCTTGGCAGCTGCTGCTGCTGCAACAGATGCTGAGGAGGCTTCTGCATTGGCAGCTGCGGACTTGCAGGAGCAGCAGGTGCAGGGTTGCACAGGCCCAGCAGCGACAAAGACGGAGCAATGGCAGCCAGACACATGCAGCTGGCTGCACCAGCCTAGCCTAAGCAGCGAAGGCTCCAACACAGCAGCAGTCGGCATTGTGGAGCTCCCCACTTTGCGCTGCCCTGGAGACGCAGCAGCAGCAGCAACCACAGGCACTTCAGCTCCCGCAGCATCCAGCAAGGCCGTGGAGTGGCAGCCGCAGCCAAATGTGAGTTCGCTGATTGATGATGAGGACGATGGTGGTGATGTGTTTGCTGCAGATATATACGGCCGTCCAGGTTCCCTGGATCTACTGCTGCATGCGCCTTCACCATCAGCAGCAACAGGAGCAGTCCTGAGCGCTCACGACCCACTGCAGGGTCTGCTTGAGGCCTGGCACTGGAGCATCGACAGCCAGCCCAACAGATGGCAGCAGCGGCGGTGGCAGGCACATAGCAACAGCAGTAATAGCAGCAGCAGGGCTAGTAGTCCAGGGCCAGATGGCAGTGCGAGGGCTTCATTGAACAAAGTCCAGTCATGCCCTGCTACACCCCACACACCCACGTCTGGTTCCACTGGCAGCAGCAACTTCAGAGGATGGAATAGTGCAGGTAGAGCACACAGTACAGGGGTGAGATCAATGTCAACAACCAAGCCACAGTCTGTCCTTGCCTCTGCACTGAGCGCCTGTGACGTGGGCCAGCACTCCTGTAGTGTGGCAGATGCTGTGTGCACCCTGCACCCTAGCACAGGACTGCCACCTGCCGAGCTCCCTGTCAAGGCAGTCAAGGACCTGCGGGGAACACTTGCCAGTGATGTGGGGATTGCCCCTGTCACTCCACCTCCTGCTTCGCCAGCCTTGTCAGCACAACTTGCAGTAAGAGATCCAGCAGAGGTGAACATGCAGTCGTCAGACACAGCTGCTGCGTTGGGCTGCTTGGAATGCCTGTTTGACATGCACACAGGGCCATGTCCAATAGCTGCTCAAGCTGGTACAGCAGCAGAGGCAGCTGAATTGCCACAACCAGCATTTGCAGGACTGCACATGGATGATGTTGTTGTCAAAGCCCCAACAGCTGATGCATCAGTTGTTGGCAGCAGTATCAGAAGGACAGCTAGTACCCCCGACAGCAGGATAGTAGCTGCTGCAGCAGCTGCTGCAAGTTGCAAAGTAACCCTGACCACTAGTATTGCAGCAGGTGCTGCCGGGGCTGCTGCTGCTGCACCTAGCATTGGTGTTGCTGCAGTAATTACACCTAATGGCGCTAATAGGAGGGGGGTTGATGGGTTGTTTGCGCAACCCAAGGCCGCTGCTGCCGCCAGTGCAGGCAGGGGTGGGGCATGCAAGGGCCGGGGCCCCAGTAGGCTGAGTATGGATGTTCCCACAGCTGCTGCTTGCAGCAGAACCGGCCTACAGAGTGTCAAGGCTGCTGTCAGCGGTGCCATTGTCAGGCGCAGTACCACCGGGGACCTGGCTGCCTATGCCACCGAAAGCTTTGTTGGTGATGATCAGGCCCAGCGCCTGCTGCAGGGGGGCCAACTACCCAGCTGCAGCTCTGCAGCCGATGCTGGGGATGAGCGGTGGCAGCAGTTGGAAAGAGTGTGGCAGCGCAACTGGCTGTAGGTAAGCCGTGGGTTATTGGGTGCTGCGGGCTGTCCTTGGGCTGGTTTGCCGAAAAGACTTCGCGTGCGGACTCAGCTTCAGTATGGTGTCCTGTGGCGCAGTTATCGAGAGCCACAGATTTAGCTGCTCTCCTGACGCCCGTGATTGTGCAATGAGCGGCTGGTTGAAACATGTATGTCATCTCACAGCAAGTCTGGCGCAAGGCAACTCACGTTGTCATGCATTGTCACCATCACTTGACACTGCAGAATATGTGTACACTGAGGCCATAGTCTGGGTTGAGGCTCTGAGTCATCATCCCTCTGTCTGCATGTCAAAGCTGGTGCTGTTGGGGAAGGTTTCTGTGTGATGTATCTGCTTAGGTTACAACTGCATCTGGGTGACACACAAACACAGGCGCATTCATACTACACAGCCACAGGTGCATGCCGTTTTCAAGAGAGTGAGTGATGCATCAGACTCAATCATGTGATGTGTGTGCATGCATAGCTGCCCAACATCAATTTTGGTTCTTGGGGCATTCTGACCACCACCCTGTCAGCAGTGCATAGGTGCATGTGTAGCTGCACCTGTTTCTGGCGTCATTCATCAGTGGCGTCTGCTGTGGTCAATCTGAATTATGTGCTGAGTTGGTTGTGGGCAGATCTCAGGTGGCCAGGTGACCCAGAAGTAGTGCAGGTGTTCTTGGGCATGCAGTGATGGCTGTCAATTGTTATGCTACCCAGCAGTTTTCTGGTGCTGGTTTTGGGAAGCAGTTCTGTATGTTGACAACAGGTACCTTTATTCTCCAGTAGTGTTGCAGAGTTCTTTGTTGCCATGTGTGTGTTCTCTCTCAGGTCTCCTTGCACAGTTCTTTGATCCTGCTGATGTTGACAGTTGCTGACACCTGGCCTGCTTGAGGCAACAGCCTTCAGAACCCAGGCCAGCAGAGAGTCTATGCAGTCATGTCACCTGCCCCTGTTGGCTTTGAGTATTTCATGGCACTTTGTTTCTGCTCTGACTCGCGAAGGGCTAGCACTGCATATCTTCTTGTGTAGTGATGTGTGCTGGACGTTCGGTGCATGGGTGCACCCAACCAGCAGGCTTGATTGACATCTTTGATTGACACCCCAATGTGGACCTGAAGTTGGTTATCCCGATATCTTTTCAGCTCGATGTTGTCATGTCCAGCAACGGGCATCAGATGGTAAGCTGTACATCACACCACCACAGTGCTGCTGGTGTGCCCTGGGGTGTCTGCACAGCTGGCTGAGAGCTCAGGAGGGGAGTCTGTCTCTCTCTGTGTTATGTGGTGGTGTGTGATTGGCGGCAGTGCTACAAGACTTAGGACGTGTATGGGGTGAGTGTGTGGTGTGTTGTAGCTGCCTTCCTATTCCTGCAGGTGCAACATTCTGGGATGGCTATTGCTTCAAGTTGTGTGTGTGGGTGGGATGTAGGCCTGCCAAATGTCTTGAGTTATGGCAGCTCAAGTGTGTGTGTACCAGGGGGTTTTGCTTGTAGCAGTGAATAGTGTTGTGGTATCAGTAGTAGGAGTAAATGAAGTGGTAGTAGGAGAAACTGACTGGTTGGTGGCGAAATAAATGGTGCAGGACGCTGGAGGCACATTGCCTGCTCAAGTGTGTGCTGATTTATCACTAATATATGTTGTGTCAGTACATATGTAATGAAGTCATCTGTGTGTATCTGAGAGTGCGTCAGATAGTTCAAATGAGCAGCAGCTGCCAGCCATTGTACTCAGCAGAGTTCTCATGTAGTAGGTCGAGGACCGTCTCTTTAGTGTATACTACGAGCGGCACAACAAACAGTTGCATATTATTGCACAACATGTAGGCATATCTGTGAGTATATAGGTCTATTTATCATTGTGTAGCGTGAACATCAGGAAGCTAGCAGTACATATGGTGTGTTGTTGTGAGGGTGAGTATACACAAATACTGAGTGTTGTTGTCTCTACTACCTGCACTGGTTGCAATCTAATGCACCATCACATGTTGAAAACAGCAGTGTTCTAGCTCTTGTGTAAGCAGCATGTGGTGTCTGCTGCGTCAGTGTTACAGATCTTGAGGAGCTCTGGTCGCATGTGCAGTGCTGCCTTGTGGCTGTTACTATTGTTCTTTCCTGAGGAATTCCCGCATGCTCAACTGCTTGTCCAAGTCAACATCAGTTGGATCTTGACAATGGACATCTGTGAAGCGCAATATCATAATCATAAAGCAAAGTGGCGGTAATATCTTTGGTCAGGCGCTGGTTTGTACATTGTTTTTGATCTGTAGTGCCAACGATGTAAGCAGGTGTTGCTTCATGTCTTTCATCAAGTGTGCTTTTTGTGTCCTTGGCAGAGGCCCCTTGTTGCGTCATCGGTGAGGCCATACATGGAACAGCATGCATACATGCATACATGTTATTTCCTAGCTGGCAGCAGCACTTGCAGGTGGCCTAGGTGGCGGTAGGTTTTGTCAGTGACAACGCCCTTGCACATTTGGGCAGTTGAGCATATGGGCTCAACTTTGTTGGACTGCTCAGAGAAACCCGTTCAGGCCCAGCCTGAGATGCAGTTCTTTATCTCTTAGGCTTTGCTGCACTGCGCCTGGTCAACCTTCTGCACACTGCACACTTGATCCTGTATGCAGATGAGCAACAGCCATGTTGCAGATGCATAAGCTAGTTGAACATGCATAACATTGCCGGCATTTTGTCTGGCGTTTCAAGGGTTCGGGCCTCAGCAGGCTTGTTTGCGGCGCTAGCTGGCAGAGTGAGCTTCATGCTAAATCTGCTCATGGTTGAAGCAGAATATCCAATGATAAATGAACTCTGCAGGGGGTACAGCTGCAGCTGTGGTTCATTGCAGCCTTGCATGTATCTGAGCATCCAACTGGTTGACTCTTGGGAGCGTCTTCTGGTCCACCTCTTCTTCTGGTGGCCATGAAGGTGCTTGAGCCCATGTCAGGGAGTCTGACCTTCTGCACTAGCCATATCACAGGTGGTGCATGCATAGGCTGACTTCGCCTAGTGCACCTGTGAGCATTTCATTAGCACATTGTCTTATCTGTGTGGGCTTTGCTTAAGGCTGGTATCCTGGGTTTCACATGGTGGTAGTGTACTCAGGACTATCAGGACCTCTGGCCCTGTCTTTTTCATGTCTTTTTCTTTGTTGATGGTGATCTGTCGCACTTGTATTATGGAACTCATGGTTTCCTCATCAGCATGTGGGTCAAATCAGGCAGACAGCAGCAGCTGGTGGCGGTCATCGCACTTGCCATCATTGTTCAGGTCGGCCTGGCTCCTCAGCAGCAGTGGGTTACTGCAGTCTTGTGCATCTGCATCATCCACCAGCACACCCACGTCTATTCAGGTTGACGGATGTAGCGCAGCGTTCATCATACAGGCACAGTCAGGTACTCAGCTGCTTTCCACACACCTGTGTTTCAAGGAAGACCCTTGAAAGCAGAGGTGTGATCGGCAGATTGCGGAGGCATTTCCTTGTATGGTGGTTCTATGCTTGATTTGTGGCATATGGGCGGGATTGTACAGGAGCTGATGGTGGCTACAGCGCCGCGTAGGCACTCTAGGCACTGCTGGGCCTTGTTTATGGTCTGCAGTTTGCGGTAGCACGTGCAGTGCAGTGCCAGTGGTATTGGGGTGGCAGGCAGGCTCCCAGAGGAAGCATCTATTGTGGGACAAGTTGGGCTGTGGTCTGCAGGCAGTGATTGGTATTTGCAGCAGAAAAATTTTTTTTTTGTGTAGTTCCACGCCATGGTCACTCTGGTAGGTGTGGTATGAGATGACCATGGGACGCTGTGTTGGAGGCGTACTGGGTTCGGCACTTGTGCATATTGCCAAGCTGCTGCAGCATGTCTGCTGGCATGTTGCTGGCACATGACATCATGGGAATTGTTGCAGAGTCCACTAGTGCAAGTACAGACGTCGTGAGTTGTCAAAACAGCACAGCTATTTATTGCTCTGGGATTATCAATCAAGAACTCATCAGAGTGTCAGTGGCATATACCTGTGCTGTTATGTTTTGAGCCCACTGGCTGGGCATTTTGGCAGTATGTTGGCTTGCATTTGCAAAGCCACTACTGAGAGCAGTTCAAGATTGTGAATGTATGCACCCTGCTGTCTACTATACCCTCTGCTTGTGGTTGTCTCTGTCTGGTATGCAGTTACCACTGCATGTGTACCCTGATGGTGTGTGTTGAAAGTTCTGCTCGCGCTTTAATTGGCGTCTTACAGCACCTGCATGTTTGAGTCAGCTGCAGGGCCTTGCATGTATGCTGATTTGTGTATGTTGTTAGCTCCAGGGCATGGCATCTATTCTAATACTTGTGTTGTGAAGTATATATTTCTGATATATCACATTTAGCTCAGTTTGCGCAGTCTCTTGGGGTTCAGCTTGGTCAACTGACCAGGTGGCAGTTTCAATGCAGTGATAACTTTTCGCTAGTGGTGGGGTGTACACCTCCTTGCAAGCTGATGTCTTGCCTTCTGCTCATGATATGGCTACACATCTTGAACTCCAAGCACTTTCAGCTTCCAACTGACTGAGAGTTTTATCAAGAGAGAGTTGGGCCTACAGCTGTGCATGCTGTCATGACGAACAGCATGGAAACAAGTTGTGTGTAGGCTGCGTATGCTGGACGTATGCAAACATCTGGAGCTTGGTGCACCAGGGCACGTGCCTACGCTGGTGGATTGTGCCCGGGCTGGCCGACTGTCAGTATCTAGACCTGTGTGTGGCAACTGCTTGCCTTGCTCAAGGGTGTGACCTTGTTTATGAAGAGCCAATGCCAAGCAGCCTTGACCCAGCTGTGTATGAGGCATGGCATTGGCTGAATTCGGGCCAAATGCGGCTTGCTATCTGTCATATTGCCTGACATGCCAGCTGCTTGTGAGGGAAGGAGTGAGGTGGTCGGCCAAGGGTTCAGCATGGTGACAGCATCAGCATTGGTGACTGGCTGTATAATGACCCGATTACTGGTAATGCTCCACTGTACGATTGCCTCGACTGCTTGCCATCTTACTGTGCATATTTGGTGGCTGTTAGCAACGTTGCTTATAGCTGCCTTTGGAGTTGTCTAACTTGTTGTTTTGATCAACAACCCTGATTGCAACAGGCTCTTTTGACGCCAGCGCTTGCAAGCCTGAAGGTTGCAGCAGTATTGTCAATGTTACGTGTGCAGGTGGTGGTTGAATATGCTGTCTGCATGAATTGCACAGCATGTACACTATCTCAGCAGGTAGGCCATGCGGCCCTTAGTTGGGATGGAGGCTTAGCTCCATCAATCTGAAGTAGTATTGCTCAAGGTTACATTGGGATTGTGTCTGTCGCTGCGCTGCAGTGAGATTGGCACTGCTTCATTACATTGTAATTGCAACTTGCAAGTAGTACCATGGGATGGCCATGGAGGCAGTGCGCAGTGAGATTGGCACTGCTCCAACACAAATTCAAAAGTCGGGAGCCCGACTCGCTCGGCGAGTGCCCATGGAACGGGCTAGTCTGTGAGACTGGACTGCATCCCATGAGTCATCCGCTGGCTTGTGCTGGGATCAAGGGGGTTCATCCCACCGACTTTGTACCTTTTGTAAATAGTAGGGGGTGGTGGCACTGCGCAGTGCATGCATGGCAGGTAGTTGCAAGTTGAGGACTTTGGCGAGTTATGCAAGGGCAAAAAAGCACAGGTCATGGATTCGAAGGGGGTACCCCCTATAGGGTGGCACTTCGCAACAACCGGGGCCGGTTTTGTACGCTTATTCATGAACCGCTTTCACAGGCCACTTTCACAGCCGTCCTGCCATCGCATTGGAGATGTGATTAGACAATCTATGCATTCGACAAGCAATAGTGTGCATCGGTCGTGTTCTGACACCGCTGGGAGCTGTTTCCGCTACCAAGCCACTTCAGAACAACCGGGCCGGCAAAAGAACTGCCGGGCCGGGATTTTCCGCTGTTTCCAGGGCCACTTTCACAGCCTTTCTATCATCGCATTTGAGATGTAATTAGCAAATATATGCAGTCCACGACTGAGACTGTGCATCGGTCAAGTTCTGACAAGGCGATCGAAAAATAACACTTGGACGGCCTGCCCCGAATGCGCCAAAGGTACAACTTACGACAACAATCAAGTGCAACAGTCTGTTACTCTATAATATGAAAAGCAAATCAGCAAATGTACGCGGCACCACTTTCACTATAACACTTGTCATACCCGCAGCCAGCAATAGAGCGATATCTGCCCGCTGCACGTCACTGACACCACCTTCGCAAGCATCGTTGTTGCACAGTATCCCTGATGTGCCCTACACGCCCGCGCAGTGCAGCGCAAACCATCATGGCAATCGAAGGGAGTGCTGCTGCTTTCGGATGGTACTGAACGCAAAACACGATTCCCTCAACTTGCTATCGCACTAGTTAACTGACGTTACTACATAAATATTTATATATGACATTCAGTCATCTGCAGATGGTGGAGTTTTCAGTGCACCGCACTCAACTGAGCAGCGAATGTAACTGTTACCGAGTAGAACAAAATGTTGATGATGCACTGCATCCAGTGGTATGATCATGATCATGCACACTTACTCACTCGGAGTGTTGCCAATCTAGGGGCTATATGTCGGGCCTGGCCCCAAGGAAACTTCCCTGGGTAAGTGTCACCCAGCTGCAATGTCGCCTTGGTAGCGCACTGTGATTGAAGATTACCGAAAGCTCAGGCCGAGCTCAAGGGGGGTCAGGGTACAGACTTTACAAAGACCTTTCTTCTAAGTACATACACCGTGCTGTCACAGTAGGCAGGTAGTGACTAATCTCAGTAAGGAGTTGACCCTTGATAATGGTCCGACCTGAGATTGAAGACCCGGCAAGTTGCCGCTGGCATGCCAGATTGCGCAATTCAATTGCAACACGGTCGCAGCAGTATGTAAAACGAGACAATATCTCAACTTGTTGCATGGCTCAATTTCTTTTACAATATAGGGCAGTCGACTGTTATGTCGCACGACTGCTAGGGCTGAACGTGCCCCAATGATTCAGATAGACACATAACAGCACACACATTTGCAAGCAGTGCATGCATGCTGGTGGAAAATTACAGCATGCCTGTATGATATATCATATATGATATATATCAGGCTTTACGACAGACTCGGAGGGTACGGTCACTGCCTCAGTGACCCAATAGTACTGCAATACTAGTAGTATTGGAGAATTGGCACAGTAAAGTATCGCAGCACTCAGTCTTCTGCCAGATGGTCAACTCAACTCAGTAGACAACGCCCATATCTGCGCTGTACAGTGTTTGAAAGCACTGCTTCTGAACATCATGAGATCCAGACAGAGCTACCATACCATACCATGCAACGTGGCCCCAGAGGGGCACCCCAAGGGAGCCAACAGAGTCGCACATGGGCCCCAGGGGATGAAAATGAACATGATTCCAACTCGACCTCACCGTCAAGGACCAGAAATCTTTCCAACACTTCGAGTGACGCTCCAACTTCTGGCATTGAAATTCTGAACGCAATTCGGCCGCTGTGACATTGCATCCATCATCAACCACCATACTTGAAGAGCTACTGAAGCTGCCCTTGCGTTTACTTATTAAGGGGAGGGTCGTGCCACAGACTGCCACTGCCATGATGCGAGTGCCACTGCCAGTGCCTACAGTGTAGCCTTGATTTTTAGGCGCACCGTCCAATGTATGGCAACACAACCTTGCAAATCATGCTTATGGCATTTGATCAATAAAGCTGGGCTCTAGCCGAGGCACAATTTGCGTATCACTGTTGAATAAGCCGGCTCATTTTCACAACAAGATCACAGGAAGGAAAACCTCATTGATTTACTGCCTCTACGACCAGATTATGAAATCCGATTATGATTGACATGCTGAGCAGCCCATTATGCAAGAATAGATTTCATACTCAGCCGTCTGTGAGTATATTTACGTAAACACCACAACATCATGGATTCGAAAAGGCAAGGCTCAGAGCAATTCAAAAGGTACAATGGTTCCGTGCTATCAGTAAGAGCAGCCACACACAAAAGGAGTCACAACATACATAAGAATTCAAACCTGGTCACTGATGTTTGTGTGTCAACGATAAGCATTTGTGCTAACCCTTTGAATTCATGACGCCAGCAATCATTTAGCGGCGACCATTTCCAGGTGTAATCATGAAGGTGTATGAGAATACTTCCCTGTTGCTGGGGTCCACGTTGACCTTGATCCAGTTGACATCATTGTTTCCATTCTTATCGTGGTCACCAGGAGTCTCCACACGAGTGAACTTATTGATGCGGTAACCTGCAGCACACCACAGGGAGGTGCTCAACCTGCTGGCAATCCTTGGCAGTTCAGCAGCTTGCTAGTCATGAAGAGCGGCCTGCTGATAGTGGCACTGCCATGAAAGCCTTCGGTTTCTTGATCAACAGTTTGGGTCAACACAACATAATAGCCATCTACTCCTGAGTTTCAGCAAGCCACTGTGCACTGCTAGAGGCATACCATTGCCATTATCATCAGAAGTCTTGCAGATGTCACAATGAAGAACTGAGCCGTAAGCAGTTGCAACCCGCAGGCTGCTGGTAGCAGCTTGTCATGAAATCTCACCATTTGCATCAAGGAAGGGCTTGTCGATCCTGCCATAATGCGAGTCACCGTGAACGTATGCAACAGGCTTTCCAAATGCCAGGACCTCAGTACGTACTGCCAGCAGGAAATCACGGAAGCCATCAGGGTCGCTGTCAAGCTCAGTCAGGTTCTTGGGGTCGCGAGGAATGCCACTGATGCTGTCCTCGTCACCAAAGCCGGGGTCAGCCTGAATCCACCACCAGCAGCAGCAGCACATGGGTGCAATCCACAAAAGGTTTTATCATGCTAAGCATAGTTGCCACCATTGAGACCTGGATGCAGGTTCACATGTGTACAAGGCGAGACTTTAATCAACAAATTGTCGTCGATCAAGTCTGCCAGGCTGCCTTTGAGGCAACTAATGCATTCATGCACAGCATACCTGTGAGATGATCATGACTGCTGCTGAGTTTGCTGTCTTGGCCGACTGGAAGGCAGCCTGAATCCACTTGATGTTGGCACCATTCCTGGCAGCATATTCAGCGGGGTCTGCAGGCGGGACAGCAGCGTCAGCAGCCCATGGCAAGCGGCACTACAGCATCAACCGCTGCAAGTATTGAGTGGTTGCAGTGATTCATGTGATATGCAGTCTGAGTGGCTCAGATGCAGGCTACTGGTAAGCATGGCGCTGTGGTAGTCATCAGATGGCATTTTGAGCACTGTCACAATGCAGACAGCTTTCTTGCCCAGCAGCTATACTGTTGCTGGGCATCAGGACTGCATGATGAGATTCAGGGCATAGGGGCTGCTCAGGAGTGCAAGGTCGGTTTGGTCAGTGCAAATGAGGCTACCCACCGGGGTTGACGTCGCAGAGGTTGTTACACGAGCCGGGAACGTTGACAGTCACATATGTAACGCCACCATAACTCCACATGCGGTTCTCAGAGCATGAGACGTTTGTGTGGGCTGCGTTCAAGCAGAGGGTCTCTGTCTGAACCATCTGCTCCAGGGTTCTGATGCCCTGGGTGCGGTCTGTGGTGAAGAACTGGGCACGGATGTAGTCCAGCCTCTCCAGTGAGTTGAAGTTGCCGGCCTTGTCACGGTCACAGTCAGTCCACTCATTGTCGCCTGTAGTTGCAGTAAAACAGCAGCAGACTTCTGGAGCAACACACAGCAACTGTACAGATCACGTGTGCTTCGAAGCTCCTGAAGCTTGATGAAGGAAAAAGCTTTCCGTAAGTTGTACAGAACACCTTGCCATATAGCACACAGTGTAGACCAACCATACACAGTTAAGGGCAGCCAGCAATAAAGAACTGACATGCTTTGGTGGTGTCAGGGCTGCACACCTGCGGCAGATCCTCACCGAGTGGTGCCAATTGAAATATGTAGAAGAAATGGAGCCATGCAGCAAGTTGAGATGCTATGACAAATGCGCTGACATGCATTCGGGGACCGAGGTCTGTGCACTACAGCACTGGAGAAATGGCCGCACCTGGTGTGTAGGCAGCTGGTGCTTGGAGCCTGTTGAGGATTGCCAGGAACTGGGAGTACTGGTCGTTTGTGCAGGGTGAGCTGCCTGTCTTGATGTCACCGTCATGGACTGTGAAAGCAAGGTTGAAGGAGTTCATGTCCGCGATCAGGTTGTCCATGCCTGAGACTGCCTGTGTGGGGCCATAAGGCAAGTCACCCCAGAGACCAATGTCATAGCCGCGGGCTGCATGAATAAGCATAGGCAGTGGTCAGGTGTTGTGCACTGTACTGGCAGCATGTACTGTCAGTGACATGGCAGTCAGCTGCCCAGGTGCATGCACAGCAACCTCAAGACAATGAGTGGCGGCATGCAGTCACTGAGCCGACACCCTAGCCCAAGATAATGTCGAGGTAGCTGTGTTTCTGACGACGCAGCAATTGGTGAAAGTGCGCACAGGTTGACACACATCTGTGATCTCGCAGCTACGGGTGTTGCAAGCTCGCACGTGCTATTGATTACAGCAGCTTACAGTCATGCAAAAAGCAGTCATGCTGAGGTTTACATAGACCATATTGTGCCGCCTGGCAGGCTGACAAGCCGAATGCCAAGCTGTACAGTGTTTTGCAGGTGTAACTCCCTCGATCCAGGACGTTGTAAACCGCGAGTAGTTTTGGCGAGACTTCTGAGAGCAGCTGGTAGTAAGAAATCATACTCACGTCTGGGCCCTCCAGGTTCGGGTCTGGGATCAGCAACGCACGCCACCAGGGCACATGCTGCCAGGGTGATGAACAGCAGAACGCGCGCCATGGTACACCGGCAGGCTGTTCGTAGGAGGAATGAGCGTTATATGATAGCACTGAATACCATTGCTATATGCTACGCATGTTGTCCGTCTCCCGTGATGAAGTTGACGAGGGAATCAAGCCGACATGATATTCTTGACAGCATCTTTCAGGATCCTTCGCAAGCATGTCCGAGGTAACACAGCGCTGCAGCAAGCAGCTATGAATAATACAGCGCACTCTGTGCCAGGGGCTGATCCAGAAAGCGCGGCTTACGTCAGCAGTTGGTAGGGGAAGGGTTTGAAGAATTGAAGCTCTGCTGCGCATGCCTTGAGAACTTGCCACAATGGTCACCCGTACCTAATTAACGCTGAAAGCCTCTGGATCCTTCTGAACGTGTGTCAGCTCAGGCAGGGCTAGTAGCTCTGGGCTACTGAGTGGCTCCAAGAGGTGGCCAGCATGCCAGAGCGCAGTCCAACTGAAGAGTATTAAGGCCGGCAATGAGACTCTGGCTAGCTTCTATGAATTACCCGCTCCGAATGCACCTAGGCCTTCCAGGTTTGGGAAGTGAGCACCCCACAGTTTCTCCTCTGCTGTCTTTGTTATGACTGCTGTCAACTGCAGCTTGTTAGGTTGTTTTCAGACAGTAAAAACCATATATAATAAACGACCTCACTTAGATTCGCCAGAGCGTGTCCTGTTGCCATCTTCCCCAGTAGGCTGCAGCTGCTTCGCTGTGTCCATCATCAGAGGGTCTCATGCATGCAATGCAAGTGGATCAGACCAGGAACAGCTAGCAACACGTCCCCCTTGCCTTTGTCTCGCCGTTTAACCGCTATGCACTCAGCTGCTTCTAGCTTGTGTGTACCATGCGTTGCAGCAGCCGCTTCTGGCAAGCTGGAAGATGCTAAGCTGCTGTGCATTGCTTTGCATTAGACTGCATTCGATGCTAAAGCTGCCAGGCTGCAAAGTTAGAGGAGCTGAAACGTGGGTCAATTCAAGCCAACATCCTGCAGCGCAGACCAATGGTAGGTGGCTCCTACGAGGCCATGCTCCAGCAAAGCTGTGTTGAACCAATTCCAACATGCAACAGCCTGTGCTCTGCCTCACATGACATGGCCTCTACAAGATGACACCTTTGAGTGGCGGAAAAACAAAAAGCATGCCCAAATGGCTTTACTGTATACATTTGCTGACGCACGAGCTTGGGACATTGTTGCTTTAGGGAGAAAAAATCCAGGTTGGCGTTGCTTGTTCAGCGCTGTGTTACTGCTGCTGCTGCTGCTGTGGCTGCGTTACCTGTGCGCTAGCGCGAACATCATCAGGACAGACGACTCGTGGCGGTGAGAGCCTTTCAGCATGGCCATGCATGAGTCCATGGGCTCAATAAGGCCTTGATCGGCACAGCCTCCTATCCAAGCACCACTACATAGCAACTGCTGCTAGGTCAGGTCGCCAACCTGCCCTACAATCACTCATTATTAGGTGCACGTGCTGGAGCAGCTACCATTGCCACTCAGATGATGTAACATCTGAATGATGCCCAACTCATCCTTGCCTTCTGCGACATTATTTTCCTCTTGAAGCTGTTGCATTGACTGCCAGCTGCTTGCCGCTAGGGAGCACTCAGACTGCCACTCAACTTCTTCTTCACCTCTTTTCTCTGTAGCTTCTGCTGCACGCGCCCCAATGCTTCTGCAACTGCTGCTGAGAAGTCTTTGCGCACCTCAACCGGCAGATGACGTAAAATCACCCGCCAGCGCCTCATGCACTGCAGGCACAGGAAACAGCCCAGACATTGACAAGGCAGTCTAAATCAAGCCATAAGCAAAGGAACGGTCCCAAAAGCAGAACACAGTCGCATCTCTTTCGTGCCTCTGACAATGAGAGTAATCACCACTGACATCAGGGCCTTGCAACCAGTGTAACTTGACGTCTGTCTATCAGCCTTCGAGCTGGAGCACTTTACTGCAGTAATCTCAGTTGACCTGTGTCCTTGCAGTCATGTGGATCACCATGCAGCAGGAGCAAGAAAAACCACACGGTACTTCTAAATTCAACCTGCCTGGCTGCAGCACATGCCAGCTACTTCACCTGTAACTCACACACAAGCTCAAAATGAAATGAGCCACCCAAAACCTACATCCACTCATCAGAAGTGATGAATCATTTTCCAAGTCCTGCATCATTGTCCTCTCTCCCAGCTTCTTACCCACCTGCTGTGAGGTCCGTCCAGGAACCAGCTGGCCCCAGTCCACCTGAAATGCCTCACTCACCCCTGCTGCTGCCAGTGCTGTGATCATGGTGATGTCATTGCCCGGGGCCCACTGCCCTGACTCAATCAAGCCAGGAGCCATGCGCTTGTGCCAGCGCTCAGAACACTGCAAAAAAGCAACCAGTATGGTGAGAAGAGTCATGGCAATGGGGTGCAATATCAAGGCAGCTCAGCACAACGACACAAGCACCTGCAGCTTAGACACACCATCACGTGTGATTGATCTCTGCAGGCTGGTGTACAGCTTATGCCAGGGACTTGCAGGCACTTGAGTTAGGCGCTGGATAAATGCCCACAGCCTACTGAGCTGCTGAGCTAGCTGTCGGTGGCCTGATGAAAGCATGTGCCATGCACGCTGGCTTGCGACAGACCTGCTTGGCAGTTCTGGTGCCCATTTGACTGCTGACCCATTCCCAGTCAATATCATCAAGTTGCTGTGCGGGTGAGAGCAGTAGCAGAGGGAGCAGCAGAAGAAGCAAGTCAGCAAAACACTGGGACTTGCTCCCACAGCACAAAACATTAGTACCCCCACAGCTGATGCGTTGTCAGAGGTGCCATGAACACTTTTGTATGCACATATCTGTGCTTGGCTGGCAATCGTCTCAGCTCGCTCAAGAGCCACAAGCATGAACTTGACTGGTGTCTTAGATATGGTTTGGGTGCCTGAACCTGAAATATACTCTAGTGGGATCCTTGGTCCCAAAGACCATCTAGCCTGAAGCCCCTTGCTGCGAGCAGGGAGCTCAAGGTTTCAGGACCAAAGACCAACTGCACTTGAAGTACAAGGTATCATCCAGAAATCGCCAGAGGCCGTTGTGCAGGCCATGATTGTTGATATTTAATTTCATGTACACACCAAAGTACACACCACTCACCACGCTGCCTACTGGCCTGGGTTGTGCATCCTCATCAGGCAGCAGCGACTTGCTGATGCAGCGCACTGCCCCCTCTGTCGCTCCAGAGGCCGCCAGGGCTTGACGGTATGCCGCCACAAACGACTGCAGCGTGTCAACCTCCTCCTCAGACCAGCGACCTGCCGGACCAGTGGTCAAAGTGGCGAATATCATGATCACTTGTGTCATAAACAGTACTTGCCTGCAAGAATAGCTATGATCAAGCGTTTGAGCCTCCTGGGCTAATGCAGTAGCCTGTCTCTGCGATGAGAGCCAGAGGCACTGCACTCACCACCTCCAGGTGCTGCTGTAATCCTCCAATGAGCCCCGCCAAACCAAGGATGCACAATAATACTATTCCATTTTGTTGGTTCAGTCCTGTTTGCACTCCCATACACATATTGTGCATAACAAAGAACTAAAGGATCTGAACTACAACTGACCTGTGACCCTTTCTCTGCCGTAGTTGAGCACCTTGGCTCTGTCCCTCACAGACCTGTCCAGCCGCCCCATGCGGCCACCAATCTCCTTCCAGCGAGGACCCAGCTCAGCATACAGCTCCAGCAGCTTGGTGTCTTCATCAGCTGTGAACACACCCTGGGCAGTGCACAACATGACACAGTTGACTGCGCAGGAGGGAGGGAGACCTGCTGAATGCTTGCTAAGACCCGCTGGATGCTTGCTAAGACCTGCTGGATGCTTGTTACGCGAGAGAACCCCACACAGGCGTGGTGCCCCCAACGCATGTCAGCACATCTGCCATAGCATTTCAACTTGCTGCAATCTGGCTCAATTTCTTTTATGTGCAGATGTTTGGCCGCTGCCCTCAACCACCACTATATGGCACTGAATGGATCAGGCAACCAACTGGTACACAGACATGACCTGCCAGCAATGCATGTCTTGTGGTGTGTGCATACAGCAATGGAGGCAGGGGTGGGCTGCTTGTCTTGTGTCACGGCAGTGTGAGCCGGGATAAGATGAGAAGTAAAGCAGTAACTATGTACAACATACAGGCATACAGCCTGGGACCCAGATATGCCATTATCCGTGTGGGACTGTCAAGAGCTGCGTAGTTCTGAATGCTGCACAGTCCGCACTGCACCAGTGCCACAGCACACTGGCCCGCATGCAGATCAACTTGTGATTGACAGAAAATGACAAGGCAACCAGACCTTAGGAGTTCTGCACTGTCATGCTGAAGTGCGCTGTGAGTCAGAAACATCACCATCTATCCGCCCCTGCTGGTGCTGCTCACCTGTGCCTCCACTGTGGCATAGTTTGCTTGCACAAACTGCCAGACTGCCTTGCGAGTTCGGTGCGGCACAGCAGCAGCAATGGCAGTGATGGCACCCCTCTTCAGATCAGCCCGCTTGCGGTCAATGAGCCAGTCACAACCTCCTGGAGGTGCACAGACATGTGACAAGGAGGACAACAGTGTTAGCAGGTGTTAGATGTAAAAATGTGGCAGCGACAGATGCAGGAGTCTGGGTTCCCTGTTAGACTTCCGCATCAGGAACACGGACCTGCATTAGACTGCCTGATGCTGTACTTGGAGCCCACTAACCCTCATCTGAGGATGTGAGGAATCCTCTGCAAAGCTGGCCAGATGTGCAAAAGTGCTGTGCAGTGTGCAGCATGACCCCTGCTCATGTACCAAGTGTACCAAGTGCAAAAAGCTGACCATAAATACAGCCGCTAACATTCCAATCACCCATTGCCAAGCTGCCTTTTTGATGCTGTGCACACACACCTTTCTCATGAGGCAAGCCCTTCTCCACGGCAAACTCCTTCACTGCTTCATGTATTGCCTGTTTCTCAGCGTCACTAAAAGGCCCGTGCTTGATGTCTGTGCGGTTGTAGTCAGCTCGCCAGGTGTCACTCCTGATGTGATGTTGATGATGAGGACAACAGCAACGACAGCAGCAGCAGCAGCAGCAGCAGCAAGAGTTTGAAACCCCCGACAGGAGGCATCTTCTCATCTTTCTCATACAGACGCATTGGCTGCTATTGCAGCTGAGGCATGATGATGTGCAGATTGTCATGTGCAGAGGGCACTCTGACAGCTCAGTACACTGCCTCAAGAGAAGATCAAGGGCAGCTTACATCGCCAGCAGCATCAGCATTAGCATGGGAAAAGCTACAGTTTTTGAAGCAACACTGACACAAGTAAGCACACTCGGGGTGCACTGCAGAAGCGCTGGCAGCTGCTGCTCACTTCCTCCTGCGCTGCTGCTTCTTGTCAGGGCTATCCTCAGCATCTCCTTCCTCCCGCTGCTGCTGTGGTGCCAGCCTGCCTTGAACCGCTGCTAACGCCGCCACAGCAGCACCAGCAGGTGGAGGAGCCAGCACTGTGTGTCGGCCGGCTGCTGGCTTGGTGGCTGTTGGCTGCTGCTTGGGTGTGGCTGAGGTTGCAGCAACAGGTGCCACCTGCTTGCGAATGCCTTGCATTGCCAGCAGCAGCTGTGCACGTTGAGAGTTTGCTCCAACACCCTCTGATGCAGGCAGCTCCTGCAGCTCCTGCTGCTGGTCAGTGGGCTCAGCTGCTCGTGCTGCCAGTCCTGTGTCACCGTCTGTGGCAGCTATGCATGCCTCGTCTTTGTTACGCTGCTGCTGCTGCTGCTGCTTGCCTGTGTTCTTCTCCTTGTGCTTGCTTTTGTGTTTCTTCTCTTTTTTCTCCCTCTCCTCCTTCTTGACATGCTGCCCCTGCTGCCCCTGCTCCCCCTGCTGCTGCTGGTGATTATTACCACGCATTTGCTCGAGGTGCTGCTCAGATTGCAGCTGCTGCTGGTCAGCTGCTCCAATCTGCTGCTGCAAATGGTGTTTGGCGTTCGTAGTGCCCTTCTGCTGCTTGATATCAGATGTATGCTGCTGCTGCTGCTGCTGTTGGTGGTGGTGGCGAATGTCAGCTGTACCCTTGTCTGCATCATGCTCATGCTGCTGCTTCAAGGCTGTATCAAGCTTGTGAAGCTGCTTTTGCTTTTTCCTGATTTTGAGACTGTCCTCTTCATGTCTCTTGCGCTTGTGGTCTGCTGGGTCATCAATTTGCACTGCTGTTGGTGCTGCAGGTAGCAGAGGATTTGGTGCTGCTGCTGCTGCTGCTGCTGCTGCTGAGTCTGTGGCCAGCTGCACTCTTTTGCCATCGAAAGCAAACACCCTGCAGCAGTCCATAGAGGAAGTGCAGCCCTTGAAAGCAGAGGCAGCCAATGATGATATATGACTCTGCATGACCTCACAGCTTTTCAATAAAGAGTACCAGGAGCGAAGGAGCAGGTACTCCAGCCTAATGAGTGTGGACGCATGACTGGGTTCTAACCAGCTGACAGGCAAATTCACCTGCTGGTGGCCAGGATATCCTTGAGCAGTCCCTGTGTCTGCTGCTCTGTAAGCTCCTTGTGAGACTTCAGCAGCTTCTTGTGCACCTTGGTTTGAACCTGGACAGCAGGTAGGAGCGTGTGATGACTTCACTTCAGCAGATACTGTAGGCTGTTAGGGCTGCAGTCCCGGTGCCTGGGTATTGGCTTGCAGCCTGCACAAACCTTTGACAATTTCAAAGGCTCTGTGGCCTTCTTCGAAAGCACCTTCTTAAGCACTTTCTCGATCGTACTGGGCTTCACGGGATTGCCCATTTCCCCCCCTTGAACACGATGCTATGGGCAGCCTTGAAGTTGCCTCATGAAGTGTAATACTCAAGGCTAGTGATACTCTCAATTGTTACGCTGGAGTACACGGTGGTATTGTTGATCGCGACGCCTTCTTCAAAAACACTGTCACATGGTGGCACCATGATGGTGCTGTAGATGGTGGCGCGCTGCCAGGACGGTACGCCGAGGAGAATCCAGACGAGGAGTGCATACGTCGTTGAAGGTTGCCTGCAGCCGGTTGTCCGCTAACCTGCTCGAGCCCTTAGTAAGGGCCCAGCTGCTGTAGTCTGTAGGTGCTACTACAGCAGCATTGCCTTTTAAGGGCACGTCCTTTGCCTTCATGCAGCACGACCACAAGCATGCTTACGATCTCCCAGACCAACTGTAGATGAAGTACAATGCCCGCGTTACTGACCACCCGGAGGGATTGCAAGCTGAGTGAGATGGCTATCATCTGGACTCCAGAGGGACTGTCTTGAATCTTGTCTGCCGGTGATCCGGAATGGATTCACAAAGCTCAGCAAGTGGGAATAGCACTTGCTTCATCATGCAATAGCTGCATGAGCTGTATATCACTCTACGTAAAGATGAACTCCCGCTTGAAGTTGCTGCAGCAGCAATCGCCTTGAATATGCCAAGCTTTTGCACTTGCAAGGTATGTTTAAGGCTTATCCTACAGTAGAAACCAACAAAAAGGAGTATATGCCCCAGCAGGCACCAGCAACAGGCAACACTGCAGCATCCTCCTAACTATAGACCAGCACTTCCACCATCAAGCACTGCATGCGGCACATACTATTGAAGGGTACGAGGTTGTTTACGGATTTTGCTCCAGTCCGAATCAGAGTCTTGACACACCTAACATACAACCTGTAATGTTTCAAAGTCTAGGCTGGACACACAGTACAAGAATACCAGGACAAACAACAGCACACATCCAACACATGGCTTGCAAGCCCTATCACAACAGCTTACGCTAAGTGGCTTAATGAGCAGTGCTGCTGGCTGAGCTACTGCTGTGCTACAGGCTCACTCGGCTGCTTAGCCAGTCCTGTCCCAACAAGGCTTGCAAGCAATTGCTTACAGGGCTTGCCCAGTAGCATACAGCCTGTTGCATTGGCTCTATCACTCAAACAGCAGCAAGCAGCACTGCTCTATGGATCATCACATCTCAGAGGAGTGATGCCGAGCATCAAGAGCAGCAAGCACTCGTCAGGTTCAAGCCGACGCAGAAGAGGATTCTGCAACCACACCTCCCCTCCAGTGTTGGTCGTACCAACCTTTCACAAGTTGTGTGCTGTACATGACGTTCAAGACACGTCACATGCATGTGCCGACAGATACCCTCCAGCTCACATCAGATGTGATGATGGCATCATCTGACACATTGTCAAACTGCTGCTGCATCAAGCAGGTACCAGCAGCACTCACAAAAGTTCCAGCTTCAGATACTTCATCTTTGGCTGTCTTCTGTACACTTCAAACTGCACACCGTGATGCTCCCAGGGAAAGTTCGCCAAGTCCCCCGGCAACGTCACATTCTGTTCACTCAAGTACACTTTGCCACCGGCCAGCTGTACCACACCCGTCAACTTGTGTACAGTTGGTGCCAGGATGTCGGCCCTGAAGGCAGCTGTACTGCCAGCTACTGTTTCATCCCCCCACACAGACCTGGGATAACCAGTCAGCTTGGTTGATGTACCTCCTGATGATGATGATAACTCTGCTGCTCTGGAAGCAGCTGGACAAGACACCAGGCTGCTGGTGCTGATTACACTGCTTGAGGCACCTCGCCTGCTGCTGCTCCTGCTGTTGCAGACGTCAGCGCCGCTCTGCTGCTGCTGCCGCTGCTTGCGAGACTGGGGGCCCTGAGCAAGCCTGGCACGCGATTGCCGCTGCCGCTTTGTCTGCTGCTGCTGCTCCTGCTGCTCCAAATCCTTGGTCACGTTTTGAATGCCATGACCTGCTGCTGCTTGAGCCACATATGCCACTGTTGGCGCCAGTTGCTGCCTCTTGCGCCTGTTTGGGTGGAGGGGGGGACGGCGGCGCTTGTCAGCTGGTGGACTGGGTCCAACAGCCCCTGATGCTGCTGCATCTACAACTGCCTCTTCAAAAGGGGTGGTGGCAGCCGCTGCAGATGGAGCCTGCTGCACTTGAGCTTGCAGATGGAGCAATGGTGCTGCCGCTGCTGCTAATGCTGTCTGTGCTGCTGTTACCTTCGTCCCTGTTCCTGCTGCTGCTTTTGCTTCTGTCTCTTTAGAACCTGGGTTAACAGCAGCCGCTGGAGATCGAGCCGCTGTTGCTGCTGCCTGCGCTGCTTGTACCTGTGCCCCTGTGGCTCCTGCTGCTGCATTTGCTTCTGCGTCAGCATAACTTGGCTCAAGGTCGGCTGCCGCTGCTGCTATTTGTGCTACTACTTGTGGCGCTGTTCCTGCTGCTGCTGCTGCTGTGGTCCCTGCATTTTCAAGGCCTGCTGCTGCCACAGCTGCCACAGGTGGTGCCTCTGCTGCTGCATGTTCCGTAACTTCTTCATTAATAGTGAGAGGGTGTTCAGCTGTAGCAGACACTGCTGGAGCAATACACGCAAGTGCCTCATCTGTTATGGTAACTGCTGCTGCTGTTGCTGCTGCTGTTTGCCCCTTGGACTGGTCCAGTGGCTGCTGCTGATGTGTATGAGGCAATGATTGATCCAGGCCGGGCGTATGAGAGTCCCCCTGAGCTGCAGTATCCGTCAGAAGTCCAACCAGGGGTTCCACCACAGCAGCAGCAGCAGCAGCATCAGGGAGCACAGCTGGCTGATTCACGCACATTGCTGCTGGTGGCGCAGCTGCTGCTGCTGCTGCCGCCGCCGTGACTGGATTTTGGTCTGTAGCAGCATTGCGTGCCAGCCTTTGTACTGCTGTAGCAGCAGCTGCTGCGACAGACAAAGCTCTTGTGGCCTTCAATGCCGCTGCTGCTGCTGCTGCTTCATACTGCACATGAATGAACACAGCTGGGGGACCCTTCCAGGTGTGGCCAGCAGGTGGTGTCGGCTGCTGCTGCCGCTGCCTGTGGCGGTTGATGATTCTGAAGCATTTGTTAAACCTTGACTCAGCACGCCTCAAGACACCAACAGACGTGCCACAGCTTGAGTTGGCAGTTGATGCACCAGCAGCAGTGGCTCGGGCAAAAGTGTTAGCAGCAGCAGCATTAGGAGTTGCTGCGTGGTCAGCTGCTTCCTGGCGCCCCCACTTGTTGCTGGTCTGCTGCTGCTGCCACTGCTGCTGCTGCAGACAGTGCTGCTTATCTGTTTGCCGGATCTCCTGAGCCAACAGTTTCAGGCAGTGCACCTCCTGCTGCTGCTGCTGCCATAGACGCTGCCACTGCTGCTGCTGCTGCTGCTGCAGTCTAGTTTCATTCTGTTGATACACCTTCAGGGGGATGCGTGCTTTCCTTTTATGCCTTGGTGGCTTCTGAGTCCCGCCAACATTCTCCTGCTGCTGCCGCTGCTCCTGTGACAAGCACACCCCATCAGGTTCCAGGTAAATCTTGGGATCTTCTGCAACTGCTGCTGCCCCTGCAACTGCTGCTGCCCCTGCAACTGCTGCTGCCCCTGCAACTGCTGCTGCTGGTGGTTGATCATTTGCAGACTGCTGCAGTGTTTGACGGCTGTTTCTTTGCTGCTTTGGAGGCGTTGATGTTGAGACCAGCTGAGCTGGCAGCTGTGCAGCCGAGTCCGTTGATATTCCACCTGAGCCCTCCTGCACAGCTGTTGACTCGACTACACACCCACAAGCAGACAGGCAGACAGCAGACAGGCAGACAGCAACTGATGAAAAGGATGATATATGGAAAATATATGTAAAAGCAAGATCAAAGTGACAGAAGCCCAGGCTTCAATACCTTGATACATTGTGATGCAAGCAAGAAGATCGCTATGTGTAGATACTTTCACCATCCACACCCACATAAACCTGGACCAGTCAGCCAAGTGCTGGTCTGCTCAAGGAGTGCACAGCAACACTGCAGCTGCCACTGTGCTTTCCTATTCCTACAGAGCTGCCACACACAGTGCAGCAGTCCTAAGCCGCAGATCAAGGCAGGTCACTTTTAAAGCTCACCAGGTGCAGTAACTGTACTAGCTGTGGGACCCTGCAGTGCTTGAAGCACATCTGCCGCCTTCACTGCTGCTGCTGCTGCTGCTTTGGGTGGCTGGCTGGCCCTGTATACCCTGATGATGTGCCGGCCAGCTTGATCAGCAAAGCAGTTGGCCAACACAGCCGCAGCAACACGCATCTGCACTGCTTGGTGTTGTTTTGGTCTGTCTGGCTGCTGCAAGTGACCAGGCCGCTGCAAGGCAGGATGTGGTCTGTGATTGTGCTGACTGCAGCTGCTGCTGCCAGCAGCAAAGACGGCTGCAAGACCATCCCTGGCAGCAGCAGCAACACCTTCTGACTGTCCAGCACTGATGGTTGTGCAACTCCCAGCAGCCATATCTGCCATGTTCATAGCAGCAGCAGCAGCATCAGAGTAAGACACATACTCTGGTGGTTTCAAAAGCTTCTGCTGCACTTGCTGCTGCCTGAGCAAGACGCTGCTGCTGCTGCTGCTGCTGCTGCCAGGCACTGTTTGTGATGGGAGTGATGGTGGTGCTGCTGCTGCTGCTGTTGCTGTGTCAAGTACAAAATCTTGCAGAAGATGAACAGGTGGCTGTCTGTGCCGCTTGCTTGCATCAGGACTGGTTGTTGTTGCTGCTGTTGCAGATGTCAGGTCGACAGCTTGCAATTCAACAATGGGACATTTCTTTACTGCTGTTGTGCTGTTCAGGGCTCGACCGGGATGAGGGCTACCTTGATCTTGATTGTCAAGTTGTGGTGAAGTTGACGCTGCTGCTGCTGCTGCTGCCGCTTCTACAGCTGCTGCTGTTGCTGTACTAAGCACAAAGTCATGCAGCAGGTAAGCAGGTGGATGTCTGCGCCGTTTGCCATCAGGACTAGTTGCTGTTGTTGCTGCTGCTGCAGATGCTGGGGGGCTGTGTTGCATTCTGTGCTCTCTGGCTGCTGATGTGCGCTTCAGGGCTCCGCTGGGATGATGGCTCCCATGACTCTGGTTGTCAAGCTGTGATGAAGTTGCTGCCGCTGCTGCTTCTGCCGCTGCTGCTGTTGCTGTGTCAAGTACAAAGTTATGCAGAAGATGAACAGGTGGCTGTCTGTGCCGCTTGCATGCATCAGGGCTGCTTGCTGTGGCTGCTGTTGCTGCTGCTGGCATAGGCGGTCCTTCTAGCACCCGATCACCTGCTGCTGCTGTGCTGTTGTGCACCAGGGCTTGTCTTGGAAAAGGGATACCAACTATCTGCTCATCATCAAGCTGTTGTACAGCTTCCACTTCTGCTTCTGCTGCTGTCAGTGCTGATGTTGGTGTGGGCCTTTCAGCTACACTTCCTGCCAGCTGCAGCCCACAGCTGCTCTTCAGCGGGATGGGTTGCTGTGCTGCTGCTACTGCTGCTGCTGCTGCTGCAGTGTGTGGATCAGCATCACAAGCTGGTGCACCCGCTGCTGCTGCTGCTGCTGTTGTATCTGTGGCATCCACAGCTGTTGACAAGTGTTCATAGCCTGGTACACTCGCATCAGTTGACAGCTGCGGTGCAGGTTGTGGTGGAAGATGTACTGCTGCATGTATAGGTGCCTGGGCATCCACAGATCTTGCTGCTGCTGCTGCTGCTGCCCTGGGTGTTGTTGGTGCACACAGGAACCTTGCAACAGAAGCAGCAAGCTCCTGAGCCTTGGCAGCAGCAGTCCTATGAGAAGCAGAAGCAGCATCAGACCTTGCAGCTGCTGCTGGCGACTTTGGTGCTGCTGCTGGTGCTTTGGGAGCTTTCTTGGCCCCCAGAGGCTGCTTGAACTTCAGTTTGAGCTTGTTCGGTTGCGCTGCTGCTGCTGCTGCTGGTGGTAGCGGTGGAGGTGGCGGCATCAGCTGCTGCTGTGCCTCATCATCATCAGCAGCAGCAGCAACAGCATTGGGTCCCTTCCCTGGCTCCTTGTAGTTTGCCAGCTCATGTTCTGTGATGGCCTTCTTGGCCAGGTATTCCTGGTACGCTGCTTCTGCTGCTGCTACCTCTACTGGGCCTGCTCCTGGTTCCTTTGCTGCTTCTGCTGCTGTTGCCACAGGTGTGTCGGGTGTTTGCAGGGCCTCACCTGTGCCGGCAGGTGTCTGTTCAGCTGCTGTATTATGTGCCCAGGCCCTGACCATTTGGTCAATCACCTCTGCAGGAAGAACAGAATCAGTACACCACTTGGAGCCATCCACCTGCTGCTGCTGCTGTGGCAATGGTTCACGATGATGCAACAGGTCACTGTCTTCTGATGCACCCCTACTTTTCGATTGGTGTAATGCTAATTTGAGTTGGTGAATTGCAGTTGCCGCTTGCTGCAAAGCAGCTTGATGCAGCACAGGACTTCTGCGCAGGACATCCCGAGCTGCTGCAGCTGCCGGTGCATCATCAGCGGCAGTGGAAACAGTTGCTGTTGCTGCGTCCAAAGTCCTGATGCTGATACCGCACTCTGCTGCTGCTGCTGTACTGTGCATGACTTCTGCAGCAGCTGGCGAGCAGCTGCTGCTTGTCTGATTATTATTATTCTGCACTGCAAGCTGAGCACTGGCAACCTCTGATGATAATAACCTGCTTTGTTTGCTACTGCTATGTGTACCTGCAGCCCTCTGATGGGCCTGCATGTTGGCTGGGTGGCTGTTCTGAGCTACTGCTTTCAAGGAAGTAGATGCTGCAGATGGGTCTAATGTGTACTGCTTTTCCTGCAGCTGAATGAACGGCATAGATGGCTGCTGTTGTGTAATTTCTGCTGATTGCACCACCTGCATGTGCCTTGCATCGTGGGTGACTGCAACCAATGCTTCTTGTATGGGCATCAGCACCGGCACTGGTACCTGTTTACCTGCTGCTGCTGACAACGCTGCTGGGGTGGGCGCTGCATGTGCTACTGCAGGCTGAACAACCTTATGTACTGCATCTGGCCTTGACACATTGCTGGCAACACACAGCAGGACTGCAGCTGTCGCTGATGAGGGCTTGTGAGTGCCAGGTAAGACTGTGAGCTGTACTGCTGGCACTGCCGCTGCTGGATCTGCTTCTTCTGCTGCTGGATCAGCTGGGCGCAACCTCTTGAGTGGGATTCCAAGCAATGGCGGTAGAGGCTGCTGCAGTGCCTGCAGTTGCAGCTGCTGCAAAGGTGTGCCCTGGTTGATAAAGTGCTGCTGTTGCCACCCTGTTGCCAGGTTTACCATCATCGGTAGATGCAGGCCTGCATGTTGCTGTGAGGCATCCTGCAGCATGTTACCAGTGATCATGGGCAGCTGCAGGCCGATCTGCTGCTGCTTAAGGAACGGCAACGTATGGCCATTGAATGTCATTGCACACTGCAGGCTACGAAGGTTGCAGCAGCTGTTGACTGACAGCCTCGGTGCAGGTCCCAAACTCTAGCCTTCAACCTGCAAGTAACCGCCTCAGTGCCTTGGACCCCCGCTACATAGCAGACGAGGTGCAATGTTCTGCGGAATGTATCCAAAATGCGCAACCTTGGCTCCGAGAGCGCATTGCGAACTGACTATGCAGTTGTGCAGGTAGGGAACTGCTTGCTAACCCGCTGTGCGCACTTTAATGACATCAGTGAGTACATCATCATGCCTTGACACGGTTTGCGAGGCTCCGTTGTTACACAGCTCACAACCGAGTGCTGGTTACAAAATGCAGGGATCACTCCTCGTCACTCAACAGAAGAGCCGGATGAAGGCCATTATTGATATTTGGCGTACGGACCTGCTGATGCCAGAACCCTTGAGCCTATCAAGAGTACCAAGACTGCTGCATTTTAAATTTCCACTACCTCCTTGACTGCCACACATCGCCGGCTGCACAGCAACGCCTCGAACTTTGTATGGCGATATGATTTCACCATTGCGCTATCGTTGTGAAGTGCAGCACTGCAGTCCCCGCTGAATAACTCTGATAATGTACAGTATGTCTGGCAAGCCTTGATAACCATGTAGACTGTTGTGGAACACACGACCTCAGTACATACATTGAGAATATCCGCTGATTACCAGCTCACTGCTGAGATGACGCCTTGGGCGGTGAGCTAGCAGCTGCAACTGCACCTGCTGGATCGTTCAGCATTGAGTTGCTGAAGGTCAAAGGCCTGCAAGCACATCGGCAACGACTCAGGAATGCTGCCTAAAAGCCGACACAACGAGACACCACGGCTGCGCGATCAGAAATCAAGCCAATAAACAGCGCAAGGGGCACTCCTAAGTTGACTGACAAAATTGCACCAGATGCATTCTGGAGTGCTGCTGCAAGGAGACTTGCTTGATATGCATAACACAAGATGGTGCCTGCATGGTGTGTTTAGCATCTGCCACCACCACCAACTAGAGCTCTGACCGTTGCATACCTGTCTGCAGAGTCAGAGTAATGCAGGCCCCCACCAGCAGTAACTGGCGTTCCATGATCTACCAGTGAGGCCTCATACCGAGGCTGCTGGTGCTGCTGGTTGGCATACTGCTCTGCTGCATGTCCATACTCCTCTGCTCCGCCATTCACATTCAGATCAGTCAGCCGCTGTCCAACCCAATTGCTGACTCTTGCCCTGCAAAGAATGTTTGCACAGACTGATCAGCTCACTGGTCTAATATCATAGAGTGTGTTTTTAAGATTAGTGCAGATTGCCTCTCGAGATGATCAGGGATGCAGGACAGTGCAAAGTTAGGGGAGGGGGCAGCAACAGCATCACAGCAACCGGTAACCTACCATCCTGATGACATCCCTGATGACACATTTGTCACCACTGACTGCACTGCCTCATTCTCTGCTGCCTTTGACATTGCCCCTATCACTCGCTGTTGGATGGCTGCAGTTGTCTCTTTGGCAGTCGTGATGACACCAGTGCGCTGGTCCCATTCCTCCAACTGCAGACAGCACAGGTTGTCTTCAACAGATATATGCACTAGTTGACTAACAGGTTTGCTGCCATATGCAGAACTTAACCTTGGTAGCGCCAGCAGTCCTGCAGAAGGATGATGGCCGTACAGCATGCCTTCACAAACGGCACCACACTGCAGATCTGGGTCACTTGAGGTTTAGAGCCACGGCACCCTGGTTCAGCTGCCGCCCCTCACCTGATGCTTTGTGTTTCCTACTGCTTCATGCACCGCAGCTGCCACCGTCTCTGCTGCTCTGCCAGTCCTCTCACCCAGAACACCAATGGTCTTCTTGGACCCATCAGCAACCTGCAGCACACAACAAACAGACCCCTGCATCACATTCAGCCGCACGACGAGGCTGCACCAGATGCAACTGCATCATGCACAACGCAGCAGATCATGTGCAGCAACTCATGCAAAGCACCAGGCACGCATCATCAGCCTGCTGGTGCTGCCACCCATGCCACACTGGCACATTCCCTGGCGCTTTTGGAACACTCGGAGGCCACAAGGTGATGAGCCTACAGCCTTGGTTCAAGCAAGAGATCAGCTAAGCCATCAGGTCATCGCGGTGCAAACACAGTCAGTACCTTTTCTGCAGCCCTCATACGTGCCAACTCCAATGATATGCCAAAGGTGAAATCCTCTTGCACCTATGAATGGCAGGCAAAGTAAACAATCAGCAAGCGGCGCATTCAGCTAACAACAGAGCATATGCAATGATGTGATGCTCACTGCAAACAGTTGCTTCATGGCTTGTCCTATGACATATATCCAACGGTTGTGCATTTTTGCAAATAGGCGCATATCTGTTTCATCAAGAGTGTGAATTTCAGTAGCGGACCCAAAGGGACCAAACTTAGACCCTTGCAGACAAGCTGAGACCGAGGCAACCACCCCCAGGGACAGATGAGGACTGCGCAATGACCTGCAATGCATGAAAAAGGCTGTAGCATTTTTGCCTTCTGCAACCTGACGTTATCAACATAGTCAAATTTACCCACTGCGTACCTCATGAAGCTGTGTTGTGCAGTCTCCACCTAAATTCTCATTGAGCCATTCCTGCAGTGCTGCAGGGTCTAGGGTGTCCCATAAACTGACAGAGCTTGTGCCGTCACTGGGAACAACCTGTGCACACAACAACACGGTAATTGCCAGTTCGGGCATAGTAACTCCAGTAGGCGCATCATCCACAGCAAGTAATCTGGCAGCACAGGTGCAGGCCACTGGCTTGCAGGATTGGTAAACTGCAACAGCCAGCAGGTTGCGGCTGCTCATGCAGTGCTTTTGGCTGGTCGGCATGACATACTCAGTGCTGATACTCGTGGCCCACCATTCTGCATTTGCATCCAGCAGGAGTGGCTCTCCTCTTTGCAAAATCCAGCAACAGTATCATTGAGAAGGGCACCTGAGGTAGAAGTATTTGCAAGCTCAGGAGAAAAGCGTCCTATCCCAGTACGTTTCTATTAGTCAGCATTGCAATCTTTAGAAAAAAATAGTATGAGGATTTGAGTCCAAAGCTGCTGTGCAGCTGATGTGCTGCAACTGGTAGGCAGGTAAGGCCTGCAACTGACTAACCGTCCACGGCTCACATGCAAGAAATCTGTGGGGCGCACAGAAGCATTCACCCCTTCCACAGCACCAACCTTGGCTGTTGCTGCTTCCACTGTATGCACAGCCAGCACCAGCTGCGGTTGCTGGGCCATTTTCAGCAGGAAATAGGTTCAAACTGCAATAGCGTGTGCTATCGATCGTCTGTGAGCGCCAGTGACTTGTAAACGTGCAGCAGACTCTGTCGTACAACCTTCTGGCAGCGAAGGGCTCCCAAAGGGGCCACCTCGGCTCGCTGAGCTGCCTTGTTGTTACAACACCGGACGGACTGATACTACTGCCTGACTGCTAGCGCTACCATTCCTTTGCTGTTACTACACTTTAAGTAAGATCTTACTTGGAGTTGTTGTGGCCAGTGGCTGTTCAGCATACCGTAGTGCAGTTGGCCATTGAGTTGAGAATTGAGTGCCTGTAGGGATGGAGACTCGAGTTCGGTCTGCGAAAGTTTATACAGAAGGCATAGTTGCTCTTGCGCATGCAAATGCTGGCAAGGACCTGCCAGAGACCCACAAGGAGCCAGTGCCGTTGGTTCCCATCTACATAGGTGTGGATCGGGAGCCACAGGAGCCTTTACGTGAGGTAAACCGAGCTCTTGATCAAGAAAAATAGTATAACAACTGTAGGGATGCTATTGCCGCAGCTGATCTCGAAGTTTGCTGCACTCTGCAGATGTTCCTTTACAGGCACGGAGGTGAGAGCCAGATTCAGCCGCGTGTGAGGAACGTGAAGTCCTGCTGCATATGTCACTAGCAAGGCAGTGTTGCATATACTGTGTTGAAGCTGCAGTCCACCGAGGCCAACAGATGCTCGCATAGAAGCCTGCTGCAACAGTGCAGCAATGGGCATGGGCTTACTGCCCCCATCTGGCCTCTGGGCTGTTCGTGCCCCTTTTTATGCTCAGGAAACAATGCCATAAATTGAGATTCATCAATGCTTCCGCAATTCTCTGTTGTGCAGACCCCCAATGGTCGGCAAAGCCGGCAGCTTCCAGGCTGCTGCTGGAGACCGGCATGCCAGGCAACTATGAAAAGTGAGTGCTTCCGCCAAAAGACAGCGGCAGGGTCAGAGCACATGACATGAGCAGTTCTTCAACATATGACCTTGGTGCTGGTAGTGCTGGCGGCAGCAGCAGCAACCCTGGTTCCATTGAATTCACATAGTAAAGGTTGGTGGGCTAATCACAGCATGCATTCAAGCCTCCCAGATACCAAAGCCAAACTTGTGAGATGCCTGGCACCACACACTGTAATGAATAGATATACGTAAGTGTCTCATTTTGCTGTGCAGGGTATTGGCTGATCAAATCAGTGCAGGCTTGAGGCCATATGCAAACTGGAAGGATCCAGGAAAAGAGCAGCTGGTGTTATTTGAGGTATGAGCCGCCATGACCTGTGCACACACGTAGTTCAGACTCGGTGCTGCAATACCCAACAAACCGGCAACGAGCAGGTTCAGCAGTAGGGATGTATTCATGATGTTGTTCTGCCAAGTATGTTGGTGCCTGCTTTTGGCATGTCTGCATTTGTTGAGGGTCTGCTGCCGTGTTGTGTTGCTGCTGGGTCACTGTCACTGCTGCACCTGTGTGCAGCTGTTCGTGCGGCGAGGTGATCAAGTGTTCCGGGACGAGGTCATCTGGGACGTGTCCAATCCACAAAACACCGCAGACACGTACGCAATCCGCGTGTGTGCTGACCTGGGGCTCAGCTGTGACTGGTATGATGCCATCACAGGAAACCTGAAGTCCCGGATAGAAGAAGTCAGACAGGTCAGCAGCGGCAGTTGCCTAGCACTTGCACCACAGCTACTGACAAGCTGGTGCAGACTAAATGTTGGTTGTCATGACGCTTGAGCTGGTCTTCAGTCCAGCAAGTGTGAGAGCAAAGCACAATTGTTTTAGACACTGCAGGCTACCTTATTGCCACCTCTCCTGCAAGAGTCAGTGGGAGTCCGTGTGGCCTGCAGCTGCAAGCATACACTTCACGTCTGGCTGCATGTCCGTGATTTATCTCATCAATGTGAAATATATGGGTGTCAGCAGCGTTCGAAAGCATCCAATGTCTGGTTTCTTGGCCTGGCACTTGCAGGACTTGCAGGAATATCCAGATGATGTCAAGCTTCAGCAGCCAGCCACACAGATCAACAAGCGACAACGGACAACAGCAGCAGAGTCAGACTCTGAAGAAGCACCAGGAGAAACAGATGAGCGGCAGCAGCAGCAGCAGCAGCGGCGTAAGAGGTCCAGGACTGGTGCTCCCAGGTTGGAGCCATATGATGCTGGCCATGATGTGGAGGCAGCACGTGTGGCAGCAAGACAGCAGGTGATACAGATTAGGGCCAACATGAAGCAGCAGCAGCAACAACAACAACAACAACAACAGCAGCAGCAGCAACAACAAAATGCCCCACAGCCTGCTGGAGTCCCCCAGCAGCAGCAGATTACACCTGCACCTGCGCCTGCAGTTGCCCAGCAGGAGTCACAGCAGCGGTTAGCACAGCTGTCACAACAGCAACACGCTCAACAGGCAGCTATAGCCAGCCAGCATGGTGTACAGCAGCAGGTTGTCCAGGCTGTGGCTGTGCATCAGTCCAGTCCAGCAGCTGCCCAACAGCAGGCCAGGCAGGAGCAAAAGCTTGAACAGCAGCAACTGCAGCAGCCACAGTCACCACCAATGATGCAGTCCCAGCAGCAGCAGCAGCAGCATCCACAGTTGGTGCAGTCACCACCAGTGATCCAGTCCCAGCAGCAGCAGCAGCAGCAGCAGCATCCACAGTTGGTGCAGTCACCACCAATGATGCAGTCCCAGCAGCAGCAGCAGCATCCACAGTTGGTACAGTCATCACCAGTGATTCAGGCCCAGCAGCAGCAGCAGCACACTGGAGCGCTGCCAGTACCGCAGGCTGCACAATATGCAGCCATGGTGCAGCAGCAGCCACAATCTCAGCAGCAAGGGCAACTGCTGTCACCACAGCAGCAGCAGGGACAGATTCAAGGGCAGCCAGGGTCAGTGCAGCAGCAATTGCTGCAGCAGCAACGGCAGATGCAACAACAGCAGCAGGTGCCAGGCCCCCAGCAGCAACACCCTGCAGTAGCCATGCAGCAGCAGCTGCTCCAGCAGCAGCATTTACAGCAGCACCAGCAGGCCCTAGCTGGGCAGGTGAAACAGCAGCAGCAGCAGTTTCCAGGTCATTTGGGCAATTCACAGTACATGAGATGATGCAGCAGGACTGTCAGAGCCACAAGCTCATGTCAGGCGGCAGTGGAGGTGGCACGGTGTATGAAATGTCAGGCATCCATCGGAGATCCTTGAGATTTCTTATCACGTGCGGGATTTCCCGCCAATCCATCTGCCTACGTACTTGCAGGCATGCGTGTGTGCTGTACGCAAGAAAGTGTTCAGTCAGAATAAACATCTATTATATGGAAATCCTCCTTGTCTGGCCAGGCTGAACAGCAATTGGTCGTTAAGTCCTGACTGTCATCTGATTTTATTCAGCGCGCATGCAACATTTGTGCTTATTGATGTATCATTCGTCCACTTCACAAGAGGCGGAAGCATTGTGCACCTGCGGGCACGGATACTAGTGGAACGGCCACTTCTGCGAGGGAGGAAGGCTGGATCTCCATACCCAGTAAAGTATTTACCGTAAAGAAGTGTCGGAGCGCAACTGTGGGGTCGGATGCTGCATCCAGGGAACACCCGCATGTGAAAGCGTCCGAGTCCGAGGGACTAGTGTGTACCTGTGCGCTGCCAGCTTATGCATTTGGCTGCTGCGTTGTGGCCATTGTAGGATCTGACACGTAGATATGCTGCGGACCTACCGCCTTGCCCCGCACAAAAGCAGATCAGCAGCAAGGGTGAGTGAAAAAGTCACACCTCCTGGTACAGTCTATGTTATCATAGTGCTTTGAAGTATTGTTCAGTGTTGATTTGTACTTGGGTGCCAATGTCTGCCTTTAAGACCTACTGCCTGTTCACCGTGGCACCTGTTTTTGCAACCTTTTGCAGGTACGTGCTTCCCTCGACTATGACAGCTTAGCTCCCATACTGCTATGTGCTGGAGCAGTTGGTGGTGCCTGGGTCAAAGAGCAGCTAAGATTGCGGGTGTGTTAACCAGATGAAGTAGCCAGCAGCCCTTGACTTGCTTGACATCTGCTATCTGTCGAGCATAGTATGTTCAATTATGTGCTCCCAAGTATTTTGTCGTATCTGATGCCCTGTAAACACTCACACAAACTGCAATGGTCGCCATGGACACTGCATGACGCACAGTCACAGGCTTTGGCATTCCAGTGCCAACCGTCAGCACTACATTTGAAAGGTTGAGATTGTACCAAAGCCTTGAGTAGCGCTGTCAGGTCATTACTGCTGCCGCTCTTCTTCTTCAGACATCTGCATCAATTGACCAGACTGCGGAGATCGATGACTCCAGAGCTGACCAACAATCACAGCAGGATGCCTACGAGCAGCTGACAGCATTGGCTGAGAAACGGAAACAGCAGGTGCATGTAACACACAGCCTGCAGCTGACAACATGCTACAGACCGTCAAATTGGTTTGCTGATGTCAGCAACCGTGCCAGACTCAGCGCTCGCGAACTTGATGATGTTTCTTGCCCTATCAGGCATAGTTGTGTCAGTGGTGGAAGAAACCGTGTGCAAACATGATAGAAGACAGCTGGCTGGTGCTAGGTCAGAGGCAAGCTCTCAGGTTTATCACCAGAAATATGCCTCAAGCCAAGGTTGTGTGTTACCACCACTGCATATGTGCTGCGCCTGCAGATTGCTCAGCTGCAGAGGGACAAGCAGCAGATGCAGCAAACAGCCAAGAAGCAGAGCAAAGCATTTCAGAAGTTAGAGGGCCAGCTGGCCAGCACACAACAGGAGCTGGCTGTGGTCAAACAACAGCATTCTGTTATTGCAGTAGAACTTTTACAGACCAAAGAGCGCCTTGAACAGGCCAGCAAGCAACTGCAGGTTCTCCAGCAGAAAAAGGTGAGTTGCTGTGTGCTGCAGGTGGCAGGGGTGGTGATGCTGGCCGGGTGATGCTGGCAAGACCCTCTACTTGTGCCCTACTGACATGGGATTGTGCCTGTGACTCAAGTGCCTTGCCTGGAGCATTATCACTCACATGCACATATCTGACCACGGGGGACAACTTGCTGCTCTTCCTGCTGCAGGCCCAGCTCACCTCAGTGCTGGATAATGCCTCTAGCAGCAGCAGCATCCCAGCCAGCAGCTCTGACACTGGCTGTGATGATGATACTCAGGATGCAGCTGCTACAGCAGATGGTACCCGGCCAAAGCGCATTGCTGTACTGGGTGGCAAGGAGCTGAAAGACTCTCATAGAAAGATGTTTGTAGGCTGTCAGGTTTGTGATACTTACACATACACACACTGTGTGTGCATTTTACAGCTCAGCCAAGAAAGTACGGCAATGGTGATGTGCTTGAAGGAACTTGCTGACTTTAGGCAGCAAGTTCCATGGCTGAAGGCTTTGTGGAGTGTCTCAGGATCAGACTTCTGGTGCAGAAGCTTGTGACAAGCGCTTAGCAACAGACAGCAAGCTGGGACTTAACAGATCTGCCCAACACACATTCACTCAATGTCCAAATCTACAAGCTTGATCATTCTGTTTGTCTTACGTATGTCACCGCATGCAAAGCTGATGGCTCTGTTTGCATAACATCCCATCATCACCTGGCTCGCTGAGCAGCTTTCCTGTGGCCCTGGAAGGTGCAGGCCCACAGGTTCGCTGCTTGCTTTCCTGCATTGTCTGTACAACAATCTGTACCCTGCAAGAACCACAGAGAGTCTGTCTTGTTTCTGCCTTGGAGCAGATCCGACATTTTGGCAGCATGAAGGACAAGGGAACTGGGGACATGAAAAGGCTGGAACAGTGTTTGAAAAGAGGCACAATCGACGAGGTGAGCTTCACACGGGGCAGCATGCTTCACGCATTCACCCCTCATGCTGTTTTCTTTATGCCAGATTGACATGCAGTACTCATCTCTTGGGAAGCTTGTGCTCACTGACAGTGCTCAAGTCGCCTGGATTAATGTACACAACATACTGTGGTGCATCCAGCACATATGCAGTGTGGGGGGTTGCAGGGTTGGCCTCTTGGAGGTACCTCAAAGAGCGCCATAACCAGTAAATGACCACCATGGATTGCACATTAACACGCAGGTGTACATGCTGATTCGCTGGAATGGTCACAACGAGACTGGCCGCATTGCCAGTCTGTGTAGGAGGTTGAATGTGCCAGTCTTCTGGCTGGACGCTGCACAGATTGTCAGAGCCAAAGGTGCAGCAGCAGAAGCAGAAGCTTTGAGCAGTAATGTCTCTTATGGAGAGGCGAGCACTTGGAAAATGAGTTATGCACCAGTGGCAAGTCTTGGGATTAAGCTCAATCATCCTGTACCAGGAGCACGGGTCCAGGGGGCACAGCATCAGAACAGTTAGCTGCCTGTCACAGATGATGCCGCTTGGCTGAGAGGGGCTCCATGTGTATAGGTGGGTTATGGCAGGCCAAGGTACTGATGCAGAAAGACATGACCATACAACAGTGAATCATGGTAGGTAGCAGCGACCAGGTGCCTGTGATATCGTCATAGGTAGCACTAGTGCCATAGGAGTGAATGTCTGAAAGCGTTCTGCTTACATTGCAGTAGCGTATGGTGCATTCAAGGAGAGCCTTGGCATCATGCAGGAGGGCTCAGTCGTGCCATCACTGGGGTACCCCTCCAGAATGTGTCGACAATGACCAAATGCGAAACAGTGATTTATTTGTTGCAGGTCCTGAAGTCACTTGCTTGGCTGATACATTTCCTGCATTCATTGTACTGTGCTCAAAGCTCTCTCGCCTTATTACAAATAAGTGAAGGCATGCACACCCCACACACTCTGGCACCGTGCCAAGTCTACTGATACACATGTGTGAGACTGCCACTGAGTGGTGGACAGTCAGTGAAGTAGTATGACTACCAGTGTACTCAGTAGGTAGCCAGTGTCTGTGGTGCCTCATGGCTTGGCCGGTTGTTGCATCTGAATTTGAAGGGCATATCAGTGACCAATCATTGGCAGTGTGCACTGCATGCCGCAGTCCACCCAGTGGGGAAGTTTTCTTCACTCAGTCTGATGGGGATGTTGGCCCGGCATATGTGCTGTAATACATATACGCAGGTACATCTACTGCAGCCAACACATTATTCAACGGTGTATGCCTACTATAGTAGGTTGCTAGCGTCCTAGCTAGCGACCTACATAGTATGCATTGTGTGTGCAGCATGCGCACAACAGCTGTTGGCATTCAAGAGCGTTTCTCAGCTGGCAGCCCGCTGACAGCAGTTTACATGTGTCATTCACACATCAATGAAAGTCATGTCTTATGAATTCTAATTCAGGTTTTGTATGTCTAAATTAGGCTGGGCACTCCCAGCTTACACGTGTTTTGAGCCTCAACACATAGGAGGCTACTATGCATTTAGATAATTACAGGCCTGCTAAAGCCTAATCTGCGGGGCCTGGAACTTCCAGCTGGAAGCCTTGGATAGCAGAGGCGAGGGTCTGCCAGTGGTGCAGACTAATACTGGTAGTATCGTACCATACCGTATGGGCCATGATTGAGTCTCACTTAAAACCTTTGCATACTGAATGGTTGATCAACACTCATGGGTTCAAAAATAGCAGCATGCCCTCATGCGGTGTGATCACGGTGTTGACAACGGAGTGCCCAAATCATCAGCTGGCCACTAAGTCAAGCTACGCCGAGGCCTCATGCACACCTAATTGGCACCTGCTGCAAGCTGTTGGCATCACATAATCGAAGTAATTGAAGCCCCTGGCCTACCGCAGCACGATGCTGCTCTGGGCAGCCCACCTTGATCCAACAAAGAGCATGCAGCATGAGATGCTGAAATGCATACACACCATGTAAGACATCTGTCTTTCCATCACATAGCGAGCTCAATCTTGCAACTCCCCTTGCACTCTAGTAGAATGGAGTTGCAGGTGCCCCCGTCAATGGGTCAATATGGAACTTATTCACCCAAACATTCCAGTCATCCCGTCTTGCTGCCAGGTTGTTGCTGAGCACTACCCTTTCCCCTGGCTCTACTGGGTAGCCGCTGACAGCACATGCATCCCACTGGGCCTTGCAGCTGTGGCACGTGAGGTTGGCTTCGTATGTGTCAACACCACAGTGCTCACAAAGGCGCGTGGCAAGGCTCTGCTCCACTTGTTGATCCATAGAGATCTCTAGGACATGGTTACGAGCCTGCAAGTAGATTAACAGGCTTGAAAGGCTGCTCATTGTGGACGACTGCTGCTTGCCATTGATAGCAGCGGCCCTGCTGCACACAGGATTGATCTCAACAGGGAGCTGCCAGGCTGTGCTCACTGACATGCATGTGAGTGGATGTGCAAGCCCACAGTGGAGTACCTACCTCTTCCCTGGCAGCCTCTGTGGCATAAGGCTGCTCTGGTAGATGCGTGTCATACGGCACATCTGTGTTGGCAAAGTCTGAATTCTCCAGCTGTGCCATGTCTGCATCTGGATCCTCCAAGGCATCTGCCAAGTCCAGGTAGCGGTTGAGCATTACAAATGCCATGTTGCTACGGCCAGCTGCCTTCCAAGCCATTCCAGCTTCATAGAAAGCCCTGGACAATGACGACAGCGGTGGCATATGCAAAGGTGTGATATTATGCTGCAGCTACATAAGTAGCCATGTGGCCAGATATCATCATACATCTTTGCCATGGTTCTCAAGAAGAGCTCGCATTCCTACCTGGTTTTCTTGCTGTGTGCATCATGCTGATCAGCCACACCGCTCCAAGTATCAGGTATGGAGCGCAGGCATATTAACCAAACTATTACTTTAACTTAAACTTCCTCTCAGGCTCACCTGTCTGCGGGCACAATGCCAATGTACCTCAGCACTGCTGTGAGCTGTTTGGCTGCCAGCTCAGCCAGTCCTGCTGCTCTGCTCTTGTTGGCCAGTGCAACAAAATGAGCAGCCCACATCAAGCGTCTGAAGTCCTCCACATGTTGCTTTTTGCACTGGCTGCTGGTTTCAAGCAACTGTACCAGCTGAAGTAGCAATTGCCTGTCACATGGTGTCCAAGAACAGCAAGCAACAAATTAGGCTTGTGTCATGCCGGAAAATCAGGCTTTGCATTGTATTGCAGCGCCCGTCATTACATGATGGTCATGATCAAGAAGCCATCAGGTGTCACACACAGACCTCTAGACGGCCACTCCTTTCCATGGCAGCACAATTGCCACCTGAGCCTGGACAGCACTTGCAGTTTTCAGCCATAGGCTGCAAGCATCATGCTGCTATTGACCTGAGCCCCACCTTGCTTGCTCTTCTGCCTCTGGCTGCCTCTGCTGCATGTTGGCCCCCAGCACTTCAAGCAGCACCTCTCTGTACAGCTCATAATTTGCTGGGCTTGAGCTTACGCCATGCCGTAATAACACTGCAACTGCCCCTGCGCAATCCCGTTGCCTGTACAGCACTGTTGCATGTCGAGCTGCCACACTACAGGCAACTTCAGGACCAGATTGAGCAGCCTGCATACAAGATTTGCATCACACTAACAAACCCCTTGATAGCACAGCTGCACACTTGCATGCATGATCTGAGCATTCAACGTGGGAGTTGACTGAGCATAAGGTGTGCGTGACTCCAACACATATGGCATGCCTGTGTGAGAAGCACCTGTCCTTCCTTCTTGTATTGATGACAGCTGGGCAACAGGGAAGAACAATGACTACCGCTATGGAGAGCCTGGTGACAGTGCACCTACCAGCTCATGAGCCCTATCCCAGTTCCCTTGTGCAGCATACATTTCCACTGCTGCTCCAGCATTGCCACGTGCAGCAAGCTCCTCGGCATCATTGTTTGCAACCAAATGATCTGTCTGCTGCTTCTCAATGTACTGCAACAACTGAGGGTTGTTGCCGGCTAGCAGCCGTGCTCGATCATACATGTTGCCAGCACAAAGGGTGTCGATGGCCCCTGAAACACATGTAATAGAATGGGCTGTAATTATTCCCAAATGCATGCTGCAAAACAACAAGCCCACTATGGCTTCAATTGGATTCTAGGGTTGTATGTAGGAACCGCAATGTTACCCGCATGTTTCTGGGACTGATTGCCACAACAGTGCCGTATTGTATTCAGCACAGGGCAAAGGCATGAGTACATCCGCTCATGCAGGCTTGGTGTTGCTCACCTTGTGTGTCATTTATGCCTTCTTGCAGCTCTGCAGCTGACACCACCCGCCCGATGCCAACTAGGCGCTGAGCCACAGCAGCAACAACCTCATGCATGCGATGCCGTTGATGTTGCATGGTCACATTGGCAGCCTGCACCAAAAGCATGGCATTGTGACCTTCACACACATGCAGCACAACTTGTGTTGTATGGCAGCCTTGGCCTATCCCTTGCTGGACACAAAGACACAATTGCTTGACACAGGAGGGCTATTACTGGCAACGATAGCAATGCCTCACAAATGAGTGTGATCCCTTGCTCAACAGTCCTGAAAAGTGCATGAGCCCTCAACCCACCTGCTCCCAGCACTGCTGCAGAGCATCCAAGTTGTCTGTGTCTGCAGGAGATACCAACAAATACGCCTCAATGGCACGTGCAAAGTCGTTGCCACGCTCAAAGGCCCTTGCACGGGCAACAGCTGCTTCGATGCCAGGTGCCCCTGCACTGGCCATTGCGGAAGCCATCTCCAGGTGTATCTCCTGCAAGCGGGGCAGCCACATTTAGAAGTGGATAGTTGATTCACACCTATTATCCTGCAGCATAGCCTGATTTGCAGCATCGCCTGCACCTTACTTCCTGATATTTACTTCTTGCAGGCTGCTCACTCAGTTAGCAGGATGGCATCCATTAATGAGTCGCTTTTGGGAGACCAGGCCTTTCCATGTCCTTGAGACACACCTGGATCTTGGCTGGCATGTATGCTTCTGCCAACCGCAGTGCTGACTGCCACTGTGCTGCCTCCCGATACATTGCCAGTGCTGCTTCTGGCCTTTTGGCTTTCAAAAACAGGCTCTCAGCTAGCTGATACTGGCCAGCTGCTGCAGCAGCAGCTGCCTGTGCTGTAAAAATGTCCATGATAGCTGTTGGGTCATACTGCTCAGCCACCCGCATGGCTGCATCCCAGTCCTGGTTGTGCAGGTACATGTCAATGGCTTCACGAGGCTTGCCTGCAGCAGTCAACAGGGTTAACAGCACCAAGTTACACTGAGGCACTGAATGGAACAAATACTTTCTTAAGCTAAAATGCCATCAGAGAATTGCAGGCACCTGCAAGAGACTGTCTCTGACCACAAAAGTCTGGCCACTCTGCACGCAGGAGGCTACTGACACCCCTGTGAGAGGATATGTGGACTGATATGCGTGTTAGGGGTACAGTATCCTTATTCAGGTCATTGGCTGCTGCAGTTTCCTTAGACTGACAGAGGCAATTCTGGGCAGGGCGCTCCTTGCCAGATCTCAACTGAGAATGAACTTGTATTGTAGCTACAACTGACACCACTGAACGAAGGAGCCAACATGTATGCATAGGCCTCATTAGTGACAGCCAATCCTGTTGCCTACCTGCATTGACAAACTCCCCTTCAGCTTCCTGGAATCTGCCAGAGTCTTCCAGGAACATTGCATACTTGAGATGTACATCTGGTAGTTTGTCCTTGGCGGCAATCTGTGCCAACTGGAAGGCATGCACAAAGGCACCTGATTCCACAGCATAGTCCACAACCCCTTCACCAATGTTGAGTCGTCTTAGCAGTGTTGCTGCCTCCTCTTGGCTCAGGCTGATTGCCCAAGAGTACGCAACCTGTACAGGCAGATGTGGAGTGCAAGATACATCTGCACAAGTGCTTTGGATGTAATTGGGCAGCATGTGCACTGTATGCAGTTGTGAGGGCTCCGTGTAGGTGCCAGTGACAGGCAGTCATCAATGCTTTTGCTGAAGCGGCATGCAAGCAGTCACTTTTAGCTAGTTAACTTCTGGGATGAAGCTCTATGAGTGCATATATCTGTCAGCACTGCCTATAAAGACAGTAAGTATCAGAACCTGTACAACAGCACTACCAGACTAGCAAACTTGCCTGCTTAGCAGCTCCCAAGCCACCAAATACTTTTGCCACGCGCAGTGCATCCTCCCATGCCCCCTGCTGCCTGTACATTGCCACTGCAGCCTTCCACTCCTTGGCCTCACAGAAGTGACGCTCAGCTTCTCTCCAGGAGCAGTCTGCTTGCAGCGCCTGTCACAGCAGTACAGGAGGTGTAGCCTCAGGAGCTGTGAAGGCAATCTAGCCATCAAGCAGTATTACTGATTTCAGAATGCCTGCAGGTTTGCTGAAGGGCCCAGCAGGGCACATTGTCAGCAACTTTATAAAGAACCAGCTCAATTAGAGCAGTATGCAGTCCATGCAATTGGCACCATACTTTGTCTTGCCAGCTAGGCCATTAGGTGATAGTTGAATATTAAGCGCGCATGGCTTGCTCTCAAGGACTTGAGCAACTCACTTGTGCAACCAGCAGGTGTGCTTGTGGGAGTTGCTCCTTTTTGTGTGTCTGTACCAGCTTCAACATCTGCAGCCACATCATGTTGCGCTGGTACATGTTGACAGCCATATCCACCTCACCACCTGCACACGTGCCAGCAACAAGCAGTAAAACAACTTCAGCAGTTGTACAGCAAGCACCCGGCCAAGGCTGTTTCATCAGTCTGCAAGGATGGAACTCTGGCCTTGCGTATGAGGAGGCTGCTTCTGAGCCAGCAGCAACAGCAGCAACCACACGGCAGTTGACTCACCTGCTACATAAGCCTTCTCTGCATCTTGCCACTGCCTGTTGGCTTCACAGCTGTGGGCACGCCTGCTGTAGAAATCATGCAGTTCCTTCTCAGACAAGTAGCCGCGAGCGATCTTCTGCGCTGCATCCCAGTTGCCTGTGCAACAGTTTGCAGACACATCACTACCATAAAGTCCAGGCACACATACTGTGGCAGAAAGTCCAACAATACAGGGCAGCTGGCAGCATGATTGTGAGAGCAACACTATGAAAAACAACACAACTTAAGTCGCTGAGGTATGTCACAAGTAGCAAGTATCTGCCCATCACCTTGTTCCCTCTGGTCCTCACAGGCAGTCTGCTTCTAGGCCTTTCACCTATCAGACACAGCAACCACTCTAGCATATACCTGCAAGAGTACGGCCGTTTCTTCTGAGAGGCTGTGACTTACCTGCCCTCATCCACATTTCCACAGCATCCAAAGGTGCTGCAGCCCGCAGCAGGTACTTCTCTGCCTCTTGCCTGTTGCTTGCCTCCTCATAGTGCTGCCCAATGCGCCGGTAGAATGGCTGTGCCTTGCTTGGCTCCAAAAAGTCCACAATGCCTGGAAAACAAGGTTCAGAAGAAGAGCTCAACATTCACCAACCTGTAAAGCTGCAAGTAGGTATCTGTCGCCGTTAGTACCTTGTGGCAGTACCCCTACATCCTCACTGCTATTGTTGCGCCAGCGGACTACAGCAAAAAGCAAATAATAGGGTTACCTGCTGCCTTTGTGAATTGCCCGGCTGCAATGGCTGCCTCAATTGCTTTGAGTGTGTTCCCTGCCTCAATAAAGTGGTTGATTGCTGCATCCATCTGCTTCTGGCCGGCCAGCCACTCTCCCCACTCTTCTTCCAGGGTGATGACAGACGCAGGGCTGATCTCACGGGCAAGCTCAACAGCTTTCCTGCAAGTGGTTTGCCAGTGGAGTGCAGCCAGTAAAGCACTTGAACTGGTGTATGTATACATGAGGTTTCTGGGCCAGGGTATTGCAAGTGATCTGTCCAGAATACCCTGCAATGAGACGTATGCCTGTGCTTTCATGGTAGCTGGTTGGCGCCATTTGCAACTACAAGAGGGTCGAAGACTTATCAATTTACTGCCACCACATATATTTTGGGTATTTGCAATGGAGTTAGCGCATGCACAGATACATTCATGGCACTCCTGCAATGCTTTGCAAGGCAATTGCGAAGCCCACACACAGGTTGCAGATGACTGACTTGACGGCCCCTGCATACCTGTAAGCATGCCCCTTTCTGAATGACTGCAGTGCCTCCTGTGACCGGCCTAGGTGATGATACAGGTCCCCACAACGTTCATGCAGGCCAGCTTTGCCCAGAGACACAGCAATGGAGTCAAGCAATGCTGGGTCATATGAGCCATTATGACTTATGATGACCTGCAGATCAGGAACTCACTGCCTCATGGTGGTGCACAACTGCCAATCAGTGCAATGTCTGTCGGAAACAATGGCTGCTTCTGTGGCGTAGGGTATTGGCTCAAAATAACTGGAATATTGAAGGATTCAGCAGTACCATCAGCAACTTGCCCTTGACAACGGAACACCAGGTCAGGTGTCATCAGGTAAGTGGGGCATACCTGTGCTGCCCTGGCCGGGAGGCCTCCCTTCAGGTACAGATTGATAGCTGTCAAGTGGTCGCCCTCTTTCTCTTTTACAGCTGCCGCCTTGTCTTCTTGTGCTGTTTGCAGCAACCACTGATAGTGTGTGCGCTTAAGCTCGTCTGTCTGAGGATGACGAGCAGTGTCAGCGACTCTGATGGCATCATCCCACCTGACCATGACGGCAGTACGCTGTACGAGTCAGTTGCGCGGAGAAATGCAAAAATGAACCGTCAGTTTCCCGCGTGTTGCCAGTGTGCTGGTGGCTTATGCGATCTTGAGGTTCCATGAACCTTTACTGTATTCAGTCTGGAAGCATGGCCTGGAAAATCTGCTACCAACCACCTGGCCAAGACTATCCTCGCTCCAGCACCTCTGACTCACCTGTGCGCCTGCTGATACACTGTGATGGCTTCATCTACTTGGCCTTGAGCCAGCAGTAACGCCTCTGCTACTGGCCACTGCTTGGACAACAAGGCAAGCTGTGCACGCACTGATGCAGGCAGCTGCTTAGGTTCCCCTCCATTTGAGTCATTGGTCTTCCCAATGGCCTTCCTCAGCTGCAGTTTGACGCAGGCGAATGTTAGCAAGCACAATCTGAATGTTGCGTGGACATCGCTGCATGAGCTGCCAAGAACAGCAGGGCTGCTGGTCAGCTGCTGACCATATAGATAACCTCCCTAAAGTGCTGAGGACCCACCTTGTAAAGATAGGATGCCTTGGCAATGTCACCCACTGCTGCATAGCACCTTTCAGCCACTGCCAGTTGTTCATGCTCCAAAGCAACTACTGCCAGCTGAGCCCACTGTGCCTCTGTTTCTGCAGTGAGTGCCAAGGGCTCCAAGGTGGTCATTGCTCTTTGCAGGTCCTGTGCAGCATTACAAAGCGCAGTGCCGTGGATCCTGAACGTTTTGCAGGACCTCACAAGCAGAAACTGACAACAGCAGAAGGCTCAGCCCACTGTCACATTCCCTGAGACCCATTTCACATCACCCTTCTTCTCTGTAATGCAGGTGATTTGGCAGGCCAAGATGCATGGTGTCAGCGGCTCACCAAATCATCCAAAGCTGACCCAAAGTCAATCAAGGCCTCATCCAGTGCATAGCTGGTTGTGGTCAGGCCTTCATTGACCAAGACCTCAGTCTTCCCAGGGCTGCGCTCTATCCCCTCAACATCACCCTTGATGGCAATCAAGGTCACCCTACACAAAAGAACAAAATTGGGGAGCTGATACGTGTCCTCCTTGCTGAGACAGTAGAAAGCATGCATGGACCTTTTCCCAGCAATACAAGATAGAACATTTGCAAGTTGCCCTCTGCCAAGGGAAATCAGCAATCTGTATGCTTACACAACTGGGGCTAGAGGGCTGCAAATGCAGACTTGGGTAGGCATACAGTAACAAGGGTGATGTACGATATGGCCAGCTGGCATCGCGTGTCATGGAAGCTACTAGAGCGCACCTATCAGGATTCTTGACACTGTACCAAACACACAGATTGTTGCGGCTCTGTGCTACTACCACATCGCTGCCGGGTACCCACTGCACATACTGGCAGTAGTCCAGCAAGCTGCTACGCTGCTGTGTTTGCAGGTCATACAAATGCAACTGGTGGCGTTTGTCACGGTACAGCAAGTGGCTCCCTCGCAAATTAATCTCCTGCAGGTGCCAACAGCACAGAGGTCTCTGCCAGTTGCAGAAACGGATGCGATTGCTGCGACCCTGCAAGCCATTCCGTTTGATTCACTTGCTCAATGCATATGAAGCACTTCATGCCCAAGCATCTGTCCTGCAACACCAGTATATGAGATGGGAGGTGCAGCTGAGCAAGTGACCCTCACCAGCCAGTCTATCTTGGAGTCGTGGCTGATGGTCGCCAGCACAGTGCCACCAGCCAGCAGGTTGACGACCCTGATGGTCTGCAGGTCCACCAGATATGCCAATCGCTTAGCCGCAGGAGCAGTGCCACGAGGCTCCACAGCTGCCACACTCAGCAGGTAGGGGCTCATATGCTCTGTTCTGCAAACTGCCAGCACCTCATTCTGGCCATACTCAACAACTGACATTTCTCCAGAATGAAACAATAAGCACACCTGCAGCACAGCACAGTACTTGAGACATATCAGACGCAAATATGGGGAGTGAAACAACCCCCCAACAAGTACGGTCACACAAAACCGCCAACATAGCATCTGGGCAAATGGCCGAAAGGCGGCAGCTGCCTTGGTTGAAAAAATGGCACATGTGACAGCTTGTTTGCTGACCTTTTCATTTTCAAAGTAGAACCTCTCTGTCATGTCACTTTCCCAAGGGATCTCTGTGAGTCGGCAAGTATCTAGATCACCCAACAGCAACGTGGCTTGTGTGCGACCAACCAGGAAGCGGTCTTGGTAGAAATTCACTTTCTGGATCTCATAACCATAAACTGCAATGCAAGGCGACAGAAGTGGTATGATCACAAACTGTTTGGAGGGGGGGGGGTCACATGCGATCTCAATCCCGGCACGTAGTCTTACATCATGATCATAAGTTGCGGGTCGCGCAGGCTTGATGCCAGGAGAGCAAACTGATGTTTGAGAGACCTGTACTGTTGCAGCCGGCCTGACCTGACTTAAGGACTGTTCGGCTGCCAGTTGCCAGGGTCTTGACTATCACAGCACTCTTGCTGACATAGGTCAATTCAAACTTTCCCTTGTACCTGCACCACAGACAAGTCCAGCAACTTGGCAGATGAAAGAGGTGCTGATGCATGTGCAACATTGGCGGCATGGAAGACCTTACTGGTTGCACTTTGCGTCTGGCCACTATTATACCTCCAGGTCTACGTGCAACTGGACTACAATATCCCGTCTGCTGGTGCTGTCAGGCTCACTTGTACCGCCTGATGCATGCATCATACAGATCGACACATCCTGTGAGACCACCAACAGCCAAGCGGCTCCCATCTGGTTTCCACGATAAGCTAGTGGTGGTGTAAAAGTTCTCAATCTGCAGCCAAGGTCAACTACTTGTGTCAGAAAAGGCAGATGGTGCTCACTTCTGTGCTGCAAATGCTGCATGGTACCTTTATCACAGCAGGGATGCAGCTACAGGGAATGCCTACTGCAGGTGTCAGCAGAAGGGGAGGTCCGCCTTACTGCTCTTGTGCTCAGCATGTGGGCATGTCATGCTCAAGGGCAGAGCACTGGCTCATCACAAGGTGTGCTGGAGGGCATGGGAGCCGTGCATTCATCACCTGCTTAACGGCCACCTGCTCCCAGGCGCCCTTGCTGCTGTTGAGGCTGTACACATAAAACCTGTTGAAAGCCCCTACTACTGCAATGTCACCACTGGGATTGAAGGTGCAACAGCTGAAATCATGCGCATCAACGTCATTGCTGTAATCAAACGCCTGCAGCTCCCTGCCATTGTGGTCGTAGAATACAACCTGCAGAGCAAAATCCAACAACGGAGTACTGGTCTGCTGACACAAAAGCTTGGCTTGCACAGCCTTGTGCATGACTTCTGTCAGAGCTGTGCTCATGAATACACATCAGTGATGCTGGCAGCATTGATTTGTACTTATTCAAAAAGACATCTTCAACATCGTTGCAGCGACACAATACACACCCGATTGTCATTGCCAGCAACACAGATGCTTTCGCCCCAAGCCAAAGCATATGGAGTGCATGAGTGCTGTAGCAACTTGCTATGGCCCAGCCCTTGGCCGCCTTCTTGCTCAGGAAACGTGAATCTGTAAATGCTGCCATCAAGATGCCCTGATATAATGGCCTTGCCACTGCTGCTGGCTGCTAATGAAACTACATAACTGCTTTCTGGATGGCTGTACATGTTGTATGTCTTGTTGGTTTTGAGCATGCCAAGTTTGATTTTGCCGTCTGCCAACCCAAAGACCACTTCATTGTGACGCTGTGGGGGCCAGCATAGGCACGTTACAGAACTTGATTGTGCAAACTTATTGCATATGCTCTTCTTCTCAGTCCAGTCAGCTCCTAGCCTGCACGTGATACAGGCTCAGGTTGCTGAGATACATCAAAATCATGATGCTCTTTACAACAAGCAGGTGCGCAGAGTCTGCCGATATCTTGACAGGCGGGCTTGGGCCTCCTGCATCGTTGCTGGGACAAAACACATGAGTGTCGTCATGATTTGATAACATACCTGTAGACAAACACAATGTTGTCACTCTGGGCAATGGCCAATTTTGTAGAGTCTGGTGAGAACGCCATTCCCCTGACAAGGTATGATCCAGGACTGTTTGGGTCAGCTGCTTTGGTCTTGAATTTGTCTTTTCTGTCTCCCGCTTCATCAAACAGATGCACAACCTTGTCAACCGTGACAGCTGCAAGCTTAGCACTGCGGGAGCCGGAGGCCAGTAGTTAGCCATTGCTGTATTGCTGACAATGCAGTCCAATCACAGCAGTTCGTGGTTGCAGTGCTGCCACCCACGGCGATCGGGTCACACACATGCTGGTTTGCAAGGCCCTAAACAGTGTTTGCGTATTCAGCTGAAAAGCCTAAACGGATCGCCAGTACGTACTTGTTGGGAGACCACGCCAGTGAACTGACTTTCTGTACTCCCTCACTGGGTTGAAGGACTGTTTGCACATGTGAAAGATACATTTTGGATCTAGATATATGAGATCAGAAGGTATTGTGTGCCATCCAGCCTAGCAGAGCTGAAATCGTCAGCCTTTTGAAAGTAGACTGTACTGACCAGCACTGGACCAAGCGCCCATCTTGATAGTATCAACATCTGCCACCTTATATCATCATCAGAAGTCTGATCATCCTCTAAGGCTTCTCTTTTGTATTACTTTAGAAGGCGCTGTGACACACTCGTATAACCATGCCTATAGCACAGCAACACGGACAATATACGCGATGGGCTGCTGTTTTGGGGTGTATACAGAGGATGATTACACCACTGCTGCGATCACCGTGAACGATGTGCTCGTCTGAACAGATGAGGGTGCACCAATGAGCAAGCAATACACCCCTCCTGCCGATCTTTTGCTTAAACAATACATTAGATTGGCCCAATCCTTTACGGACAGAGCTGTACCTCAGGTGACTCCAGAGGCAGTACCAACAGCACTCTTGTCAACAGTCCAACCGCCTAGACCTGACATGCCCAACACCGGCAACCCAATGCATAAGCGCCTAATTGAACATCTGGATGCTGCTGTTGTCGAAGGCTGTAATTGCCTGACACCAGCCACGATTGAAACTGTGTTCCTGGAGCTGGTATCAGCCAGTTAGCTGTGGCAGCAACACTGAAGCTCAATTCAGCTGCTCCCTTGGCATATGTTTTGCAATGCAGGAGAATGTCCTCGCCATCATTGCATCAGACTGGCGGTATGAACGAGCATTGCAAGGCATTAGGCTACTTGCCCAGCACCATCTGGGGCACCTGGTGCAGTCACTGATAGCATGGAGACAGCATGTGAATGATGACATCAAGAAGAACTACAGTCAGAACAATGTGGTCAATGTACAGGGTGTTTGCAAGCGGGTGAGCAGCACAAACAGCTGCAAGCCATCTGCTGCAGTCAGCAATCTGGCACAGGCAAACTGGATGTTGAGATCCAGCTGTAGTTTCAATCACCAGCCAGCATAATGGCCGTCATTGTCAACTTGCCTGCAGTGTAAATTGTGGGGGATGCTCTCTGATCACCAAAGGCCCGATGCAGCTTCTCTCAAAGCTTGATCAACCCTTACCTTTGTGCTCTGCAGGCTGCTATGGAGATCCTGTTCCTGGAAGCAGCAACGCAGGTGTTGGATGAGTTCACCCCAGAGTTTTGGAAGGACAGACACTTTCAAACATTTTTTGACAGCATGCAGCAGTAAGTAGGCCTCATGTCCAGCCAATGTCACTGTTAGCCTGTTTGTGAGCAGTAACAGCAGGATCTGCTGGGTGTGGATCATTCATTTAGCCTGCCAGCAGCAGCAGATGAGCATAACCATGTACAGCAGCCTTTGTTTGCAGCTGCAGCATCAATTTTCGTCATCTATCACTGGTCGTCAGTGCCAAGTGTGCCAAGCTAGCATAATCTGACACTATCAAAGCTACCAGCATGTTTCAATAAGCTGCAACAGGGCCAGCAAGGAATTTCTAGCGTGCCAGCAATTATACATGCCAGAAAGCTCGTATCGTTGTTTAGGTGCTGATTTCCCTATATAATTGTCCTGCAGTGTCGCATTCCGCTGGCTGTTGAACTCAGAAGAGTACGTGCCGCACCCAGAGCTGACCCAAGTGCGTCAGCATGTGGTTCTGTTCAGTAGCAGGATCATAGGTGTTTTGTCACGCATCAGACTCTCAGATGTGACTGTTCAGTTTGTAAAGAAGCTGGAGGAGCGCGTCAATGTGCGCAAGGATCTGGGTCCGAGAACAGACCAGGCACTGGCAAGGGCGCAGGCACTGAAACTCTGTGCTGGTGGGTCAGCTGGGCTGAAAGCTATGCGCAGCATGCACCCAGGCAACTGCTTGAAACTGGCAGTCAGGCAAATAAACGCCTGTCTGAGCTGATTGCACATATAGATCAAGCATGTTGCACAGCTGGGCCACTGCCTTCAGTGGGTGAAGTAGGTACCTAGATGACCTTGAGCAGGTTTCCGCATGCTACCCAATCAAGGCTGTCTGATTGAGTACTCTTTGTACTTGTTGCACGCATATGTCATGCAGGCATGCGCAGCATCTCGTTGACGTTTGAGAATGACAGCCAGCTGGAGCAGTCCACAAGGTTTCTACAGAGAGCCCACCCTCTTGCCTACACAGCGACAGTCAAGAAAAGTCAGGTAAGCAACTGCACAGCATACTGGCAGTCCCAACTGGGCACTCTCCTGGGTTATGTCCCAGCATGGCAACCATATGCTAGCCGTTTGAGCTCATGTTGTACCCCTGGTGCTTGCCTTGGAATCCAGTATGTCGTGTCTGTTACTGCAGATCCACCATGGTTTGTGTGAGATGCTGACAGACATTCTCACTCCACTGGTGCGCAAGAACCAGCCGCACAGTTGTACTGGCCTCAGTGCGGGGCTGCTGGCTGATTGGTACAACCAGATCCTGCGGCTCAAGAACGACATTGGGCAGTGGGCAAATAAGCACAACAAACACATCATGGTGAGTTGCTGTTTGCTTGAATGAAGATGCTTTGCTTCGTTGCCGCAGATCTTGGGAAGTTTTCAAAAGCATCGATGCATGTGACGGTCTCATAATGTGCCCCAGCTTGTAGCAACAGTAAATCTAGCAGGCTGCCATGAAATCCACCATCCAGCCACTGGCTGCTGGTTGACGTGTCCAAGATGGCAGTGGTCTTGCGCTGCTGCAGGTTGGTTACCCACTGGTAACGGTGCTGGTCTGCTTGGTTGACAACCAGAACTACAACAGCCTGGTGGACAGCATGGCAGACTTCCTGGCAAAGCAGATGAAGAACAAAGAGTACAGGTAGCAAAAAATCCAGCGTTCAGAATAGTATTGCACAGTTTACAGCTGCTGTTTGCCGTTCGTGATAGCCCCTGTGAGTGCCACGAAGTTCTTGCAGGTGAACTCACAGGCCTTATGCACACCTCATGCGGGCTCACCCTCATTTGTTTCATCTTCACTTCTCCCAACAGGTCATTGTGCTTCAAGTGCCTGAATCAGCTGGTGATATCTTCGCTGGTGCGCAATGCCAGTGCTGTCTCCAGTCCCCAAGTAGTAGCCTGGTTGGACAAGATTGTCAAGCCTGGGCTGACAAATGCCCGCAAGGGTGGCATCTCCGTGCAGGAGCAGCAGGTACCTGAAACTCTCTGCAAGACTGATGCATTAGGTTGCTCATGAGCAGCTGAAGCTGAGCACAACACCCTGCAGGATGTCAATGCCGTTATCCAAGCATTGCTTGTAGCCCAAACCTGCAGCTTGGCAAACCATTATTGAGAAGCTCACAAGGGTTAAGCAGCTCACTTGATGCAATGTTTCTGCACTGCCACTCTGATGCAAGCGGTTACCAGTGCATGTGCCTGCCTTGCAGGATTTCGTGGCTGATGTGGCAGACTTGAACCCTGAATATTGTGTGGGCAGCATTGTGCCAGACCTGCTGCAAACAGACTCCACAGAAGCACAGCTAATTGCCTTGCGTGCACTGCACACGGTGGCAACAAGTGTGCCCCGAGACAGCATTCCAGCACTAGAGCTGAATGGGAGTATTTCACGCCGCAGCACAACATTGGCAGCCAGTACTTCCCCACAGACCAGCAGCAACAGCAAGCAGATGGTGCAGGTGAGGCTGGGTTGTATCTTTTGAGTCTTTAAGCTAGGCAAGTTTGCAGCACCAACTGGTAGGCTGCTGAGCATTTGTGCTGGCAACTTGCTACTGTGCTCCTGCAATCTCGTCTGCATGAATCCCATCTCTGATGGAGCTTGGAGCTGTCACAACAAATCCGACTAAAATAGGGGCAAGCGTTTGCTGTTGCTGAAAGACCTGCCAGCTGTTCCATCTGAGCGAGGGGGGGACCTGCGTTCTGCTGAGCACTGTCTGCGGTGTGCTTCTTTGCAGCTCCCAACTGCCGTCATCCAGGACCTCATACGCAGTAATCAGCACCCCTTTGAACTTCAGGGCATTGCGCATCTGCTTCCCAGAGTCCAGCAGCAGGTAGCGCAGCTGCTTCTGCATTACCATCGTGCATTTGGGTCTTATCTGAGCTATGCTCAGGAAGCTGTGCCCAAGGACAAGCATGCTCAGGTGGCACTGTTCAGTGCTGTCATCAGGCTCATCCCCTACTTCAAGCCAGAGCAGTGGAGTGTAGTGCGGCCACTAGACTTGCTGCCTTCGTAAGTTTCAAGCTACTGCACTGGCATCCTACAGTTGCTGGTCTCTTGAACAGCGTCAGTGTTCAGCAGAGGGTATGTGATTCTGCACATGGCCTGTGCGCCTCTTATCCTGGCATCAGCATCACACCTCAATACTTCTGCAAGTGGAGAACTCACCAACTACAGGCTGTCTTTATGGATCAACTTCTAGTCAGCTAGCTTGATTCCGTTGTCACCTTGCAGGTACTCTGCCCATGCTGAGAACACTGTGCGCACCTCAGCATTTGATGCGTTGATGGGCACAGTCAGAGGCTGTCCTGCACTGCGAGGTGCTGTGTTATCCAACATGTCTGCCTTCCTGGGGTCTGTACCTGATGAAGCAGCACTGGTATGACGTGGATACATCATGTTATCAGCAGCAAGAACGCAATGTAGTGTATGCTTGCATTCAGGTGTGGGCTGGGCATGATTGGCCACCTGAGAGTGTTGCAGGGGCCTATGGCAGTCCCAGTGAGCATGTGCCGACACACCTGGCCATATCCGTGTGGAATCGCCTTGAAATCTCCATGACCTCATGCTTGCTCACGGCTTACTTTGTGTTGTGTGCATGCCTCCAGACTATCCGTGAGTGCATGCTGCTTTTGCGGAGACTCATGGAGACTTGGCTTGGCCTCCTGCAAGAGCAGCGCCTCAGCAGCAGTAGCCTTAGTCCTGAGCTAGGTAGCAGCAGGGAGGAGCAGCAAGCAGTACTAAGCAAAGGTGATTCTGCCCAGCTGTTATCCCGTTCAAGCAAAGGAGAATCAATAGCACCAGCTGCCTCGGTTGCAAACAGCCTGTTGCTTGATGTGCACCGGTTGGAAGGGGTGCTCTTCATGCTTTTGTGCTCGTATGATGAGGCCGTTCGCTGCGATGCTTACAGCATTCTAGGTCTGCTTAGAACCCTGCATCAGCAGCTGGGTGATATGATGCAGCAGCTGGGAATGCGTTCTCTACCCCATATCAGCAGTCAGACAGCAGCAGGCGAGGTCGACATTGGAGTCGCTGGCAGCAGCAGCTTTGGCAGTATGTTGTCAGCACAGGATGACAGATCAGTGCAACCAGCTGGCTCTGGTTGCTCCGCAACAGCAGTCGGTGCCACGTCATCAAAGCATAAGCCGGCGATGTCCAAGGACTCCCTGGAATTTATGCTAACACTTGGTAAGGGTGGCAGCGGTACTTGACAGCAAATCTCCTGGCCACGCCAGCCTTTGGTAGTTGCAAGAGGGCTTGCAGAGCGTCTAAACCAGAAACTCTTTCTGAAGTTGCCAGCATCTGACAATGCTCTTTCACCCTTGCATTCGTCAGCAGTTATTGAAAGCACAGTTTCCAACTTGCAATGGCACGAAAGTCCTGTTGCTGTTTCTGTGCCCAGGCCAGCTGGAGACACCTGATGCAGGTGTGACGTATATCATGGACGTGTTGGAGGAGGCTGGCACTGATGTTGCTCGTCGCTGTTTCTGGGACTTTGGAGACTGGTCAGACCTGTGGAGAGAGACAAAGCATGTGCCACTGGGTGTCAGCCTGCAGGTGGGACCTCCTGCAAGCAATGGCGATGCTGGAAATCTTGCAAGTTGCTCAGAAACAGTTCTATGAAGTGGCACTAAACATAAGGGATGCATCGGAGCCACACCATTTTGATCAAACCGTCCCGATGTTGGTGCCGCTGTAGACTGTCATGAGCGCAAGTGATGACATTGGCAAGTTGCGCTGGCTGCGGTGCATTGTGGAGTTGGCGCGCACCGCCTGTCATATGTGCCCCACAAGCATGGGAGTGGCATACCTGGAGATGCTGCACAAGCTGTCCAGGTGAGCTCATAACACCTGCAACTCACCTTTACGATGTCTTTAATGGAGTGCACTCCGCAGGCCAACCTGGGCAGGCCTTATCTTCACACTGTCATTATGACATGGAGCACCACTGCAGCACAGCAAGCTGGAAGCTCAATTCACCACCCGAGCAATCGACAAAGTCAGCAGGCTTAGGGGGTTTATCATTGACCACCTGTGAATGCTGCTGACGTGCAGGTGCTTAGCTCGTGATGCAACAGGGCGGCTGCAGATCCCCACTGATGCAGCCGAAGGACGCCGCAGTGAGGCATGGAAGGTGTTCGCCGTGGTAGCCTGTGTTTGCCCGCCGTCACTGAGGGAGCATGTTGAGAAAGCAGCCGCTCGCAAGGTAAACCTGCAAGGGACTGAGCATCTTCATGCGCGCAGGTTGCAGCTTGGCAACCTTACAAATTACCATCTACTGCCCTTCTTAGTGTTACAGGAGCTATCACTTGGACATGCATGTGGTGCATCATGTTGGTGCCCAACATTACTTTGCTGGCATGTTTGTGGGCTTGTGTAAGAGACTGAACAGCAAGGTGCTGTCATGTTGATGGGTTTGTGAAAGGGATTGCGCACCATTATGTTGAAGGCTGACTGGCATGGTGTTGACATATATGGATGTGTTTGAGCAACCAAACAGCAATCTGCCAGAAGCTTACCAACATGTTGTTGGGATTTGGATGGGTTTACGGCTGAGGAACATAACATGCACCAGGAACAAGGCCCAGAAAGCTTGTAAGATGCAATGTTGCTGTCTTTTTGCTGCAGGGAGCTGGACTCACTGCCAGAGACCTCATTCGCTCACTGCTGGCTGCGCTGACAGCAACCTCAGGCATGCCCCAGCAAGTAAGATGTGAACAGCTAGGTCTCCGGTATGGCTTTGCAAAATGAAGCTAACACGTATTAATTGCCAGCTGCCTGACTGGCACACCACACCAGACCATCTCTGGCGGTTGCTCAGGACAGGTTCTGCAGCAAGTGGATGCCCTACATATTTGCCAGGCTGTTGTGGCATCATGCTGAAGGCTCCGTCTGTGTTTTATACCATGCATCAATCGCTGTCACTCCTTTCGCAGGTGTGCCTGATGGCACTCGGGCATGCCAGCCCTGAGCACTATGCTGTGCTGTTTGAGGAACTGCCGGGACTGATAGATGATTACCAGAGGCCCAGCAAGCAGAAGAAAGGAATATCCCGGCCTGAAGAGGTGAGCTGGGTGGAGAGGTGCAGTTGCTTACTGCGTTATGCTTTAAATCGAGTTCATGCTGTGTTTGTGTATCTGTGGTGCTCCAATCAGGCCAGTCATACTGCAGACTCTCCAATCAAACGGAGATGCTCATCCCATCCTGTCACCAGCAAGGCACATACCTGCCTTTTGCTCCGATTGTGCAGGCACGTAAGATGGTTGCTAATGTGCTGCGCCTGGTGGCTGACACAATGCCTCAGAATACTCTGAACACTCAACAGCTTCTCCGCAGCAGGTACCTTGACTGGCTCAGAGAAACCATCGTTCACCTGCGATCACTGCCGCCCTTTGGTGAAGCCTTCTGGGATGTGTCTCAGGTGTGCTGACTGAGACCAAGTCTTTCTTCAGGAGTGAACTTGCCTTTCATCATCAAAGCCTACTGCTTTTAGAGCTTGGCACACTTGTGCAGCTCTCAAACTCCTCTTATTCTTCCCACAATAATCACCTTGCATAGCATTGCGTCATCTGCAACAAAGTGTGCATGGTTTGTGAGCATGCTCTCTTTACCCTGCAGGTTGCCTACTGCTTATGTGCTGTCTGCCGGTGTGTAGCCAGCCAGCTCAGCAGTCAGCTGACGCAGCCTCTAGGTCAGCTGCGTGAAGCCTCAGCAGTACAACGCGCTGGCAGCAACAAAAGCACAGCATCAGATGCCAGCACTGCAGCAGTCACCGGTGGGCAGCTGCTTGCAGGCGACACAGGTGGCAGTCAAAGTGCAGGAGCAGGTGGTGCTGCAGCAGTTGCAGGGCAGCCAATGACGAGAAAGCTGCTGTATGAGATGTTCATGCACTGGTGTGAGGAGGGACATGGAAGAGGTAAGCAGGTTCACTGTATTTATTATCATGCAAATAGCTTTTTCGTGCATGCAGGCTCCAAGTTGGCATGGTAGCGGCAGACTGGTTCTATTACCTGTTGTTGATAAAGTTTGCCAAGATGTCATCGAACTGCTGACTTGCACTGCTGAAGCAGGCAATGAGTACCATATGCGGCTGAATGCTGGCATCAATGTTGCCCTAGCTCACATCAAAGACTATGAAACAGATGTGAGGGAAAGCTTCAGGCAGGAGCTGATGCAGAGTGCTGAGCTGTTGGACCAGGCAGCGAGGTTGGCAATGGCAGCTATGCTGCAGGTGAAGACAAGCCAACAGAACAGTCAAACCATGTAGTGCTGCATCTGCAAGCAGAGCCACGATGCTTCAAGTGCCATGCGGTTGAAGTTGACTGTCCTGAGCTGCCTACATAGTAGTGTACACCCACTGCTATGAATGGCAGTTGCACTAACGTGTGGGTGCCTAGATTGCAATTCACAGGCTTGATGCTACAATAAGTATAGTGCCACATGTCAGCTTAGACAGCCTATTCAATGCCTGTTGTATGCATCACTTCAATGGACTTGAGCATGTAATGCCTCTTTTCTTGTTTGACTGAGTGCAGGGACCTGTGTTTGACACAGATGCCAGGCGTCCGCAGGGTCCTGTGCTGTACTGGATTGACCGGCTGTTGCAGGCCCCGCCCCTGGGTATTACGGCCGGCAGGGTGCCCTATGTGCCCAAGGACAGTGTGGGCCGCACAGCGCTGTTCAACCTGCTGCGCAGCAACTTGGACATGTTCAGCGTCTGCGTAGACAGGTGCTATGACAGGGACCCACGAGTCGCAACGGGCTCTTTTCAGGTAACAGATATTCTGTGCCCTCTAGACACCGTAGCTGCAGCTACAGCAGGGTTTTAATGCCTCCTTTCTCAGTGGTTACTCTTTGTAGCAATCAGTTGGCAGCTTATTCCTGCCAGCCTGGCATGGTACAGACTTGTATGATACCCAAATCTGCATGGTAAAGTGACTGCTGTGCTGTGATTGTTGCCTGCAGGTGGTCAGTGAAGTGTATGCCCTCAACGCTGTCAAGGTTGAACCTCATGTTGTGTTGTCCCTGGTTCTGTACAAGATGGTGGACAGCAACCCGGAAGTGAGGGAGGATGCCCTGCACATGCTGCATGTGCTTTCAACCCGGGAGTGGCAGGCCTCTGCAGAAGGCCTGGCAGCAGCTGGCATGGCTGGTGGATGGAAAGCCCATGCACAGCAGGAGGAGGCATTTGTGCTTGAGGCAGCAGGCGGATCAGGCACTGTGGTGGTGCTGGGAGCCTTGCAGGACTCATATCAACAGTTCCAATTTCAACTCGCTTCTAAGTTGGCCAGGTGAGCCCACAGCAACCGCCTAATGGACAGGTGCCAAGCCTGTTGCGCCGCCTTGGCCTTTTGACAAAACTCTGTGCCTAGGTGTGCATGCAAACACTGTCAGCCTAATATTGTTTTCCTCTTTGGGGCCACAGGGATCATCCTGAGCTGTCTGAAGCACTGTGTGAAGAGATGATGACACGACAGCTGGAGCTGGCAGACAAGGTTTCCCAGCATCCTGTACTGGCATGCCTAGGTCCCTGGATGGAGAACCTGACCATATCAACCCACTGGAGGGGCACATGGTGCGAAAGGCTGCTGAAGAGCATGTACTACGTCACTCTCAGGTGTGTAAGTGGGAGCTACATGTGCATTTGCCACTGCTGGCCCTGCGCCATCAGTTGAACTGCTCAGCGGTCCAGAACACAGGCAATAGTCACCACTGTTGTGCCTGAGAGCTTCAGCATCTTTGTTGGTGCAGCTTTGAGTGGATGACTATCACGATGCCATAATAGGATAGGGTAGGAGGATCTGGGGTTACTTTCAACATGATAGTCAGGCCTAATGATAGAAGGCTGCTTAGCTGTGCTTCAGACAGCTTCAGACTGTCATGTTTGCTCTGCTGCTTGAATGGAGTAACACTGACTCAATTGTTATTGCAGGCATGGTGATGAGCTGCCAAGCGAGATAGAAAACCTGTGGAGCAAGTTGGCCAACAACAGGCGCAACATCATACCCATATTGGACTTCCTAGCCACGCTTGGCACACATATGGCTTACCAGGTACGCATCATGAGGGTGAACGACTTCGATTGCGCTTGCTGGTGGCTGCAGGTGCTGCAAATCAATCAGGACGTGCCAATTTTGTCCTGCTACTGCATTAGTAAAGGTTGCATCTTCTTTGCTGCTTACACTCAGTGGTGTGTTCTTCAAGAAACAGAGATGTTGCGTCTTCAGCTTGTGCAGGTGATTTGGTGGATGTATACTTCTTCTGTTGTGAGTTACTGCAGGAGCTGAATGCTATGTCGGAGTACCTGGGTGTCAGTAAGCGCATATGTCTGTATCTAGCACGAGTCGGCCCCCAGCAGACTATTGACCACCTTGTCTATGAGATCAGCCTGCAGCTCCATGAAGAGGAGACAGTCACAGCTGGTGGCAATAGCCAGATGATGGCTAGCAACATACAGAACAGGGGTGATGCACCTCTGCAGTTTGCAGCAGCCCTGATGTATGAAGCACCCGGTACGCAATTGAGCTGCAATATGAAGCATCCTCATGGTCATGCCCCTCATCCTGCAATGATCAATGCGAATCACAACGCCTGTAACCTTGCTGATGGACTCAAGGACAAGTGCAGATGATGATGGCACGAGAGCCATGTGGGCTGATATCTCCATCTTTTCGAAGCATGCCATGTTTGTACTGTGTTTGCAGTGCAAAATGCAGGACGCAGTCAACCGCAACCAACAGTAGTTGAAGCCCCAGGCCTCCTGCGGTCCTCTGCAAGCTCATGGTGGGCCTACAGCAGCACCAGTTCACTGGGATCTGCAGCAGCAACAACGCCCAGTGCACCCTTTCCCAGCAGCAGTGGCATGGGCGCTGCCACGAGTGTTGCTAGCAGCACAGGGCTGCTGGGCAGCATGCTGGGGCCCTCAGGATCCACTCATGGAGGCCTAGCAGCAAGTTTCCCACCTGGACCTGGTGGAGTAGCCCAGTATGGCAGTCCGGGGCCTTCCTTTTCCTCTGATATGATGTCATCATCGAGGGGCATGAGGCTTAGCAGTACATTCACCTCAGCTCTAGGTAGCATGATAGGAGGGACTAGCAGCACCCCAGCCGCTAGTGCTGCATTGAGTGGTTTGCCTGAGTTGTGTGAGAGCTCCACCACTGGCATGGCGCAGAACAACATACGGCAAAGCATGACCGACCACAGTGACAGCACCAGAAGCAGCTTATCCATAAGTGGCCAGAACAGTACCACTGCAATAGGTGGCCAAGACCCGGGCAGTACAAGTCCGGCAACAGGAGCAGTACCAGCAAGCGTAGTGGGCCTCACTGTCACGACCGCTGCACCCCGACCTATCAATACTAAGGGCGGCCCAGCAGGTGTTGGCACCAATGGGGAGTTTTCCTCCAATGCCACTTCTATGCCTGCTTCCAGCAGCAATGGCTTCAACCTAGGGAGCTACTTCGGCACAGGGCCAGCAGGTGATGCGCAGCAAGCAGCAGCAGGTGGGTTGCCAGGTCAGGATGATCCCACATTGTGGAGCTCTAGAGAGGCAGACAGGAGGGGAGGATCTCCACAGCCACCAAAGGAGCCTGCTTCGCCTGCTCTTAGGGGGTTGGTGACCCGTCCAGAGCTGGCCCTGTGCTTGTTGACAGAGGTGAGGTGTCACAGCACTGTTGAATGCTGCTGAATGTCAGAGGACCGCCGCTTGCAGCTGGTGTTTCACCAGCTGTCCATGCTGTTTAGTGAATGGATTCCAGGATGAAATGGTGTAGCAGCTTACCTGTCATCATGCTACCTGTCCTTCAATCCCCCTCGGAAAGGCTTGGAAGGGCACTGTACAGATGTTCATCACAGTAGGTATTGTCCCACGTTGCAGGTTGCTTATGAACATGATGAAGACTTCAGCAGCCATATAGCTCTCCTATGTCATGTGTCATTACTGCTGGTGGATCATGAAGAGCCGTTGGTGGCTGCTGCAGCACAGCAGCTGCTGGTGAACTGTCTGTACAGCCTCAGTGCTCGGCATCTGGAGATCATGCAGGAGGAAGGGCACCATGTTGACTGCCTGCAGGTCTGTGTATCCTTATTTGAGCAACAAGTTCAGTTGCACTCACAGTGTATGGCATGACACAGCCTTCTAATAATACTAATTGATACCATCAGCCATAGCATTGACTGCCATCGGCCTCGCGCCCGATGTGTTGCAGGCGGATTGTCTAATGACACCTTCTGTTGCATTTTGGTCTAGGATCTTGTTAATGCTGATGTACATCTTGCTCATTCCCATGCGTCATGCACCTGTGCGGTTGTATTTGCCACTGATTGTTGATGGCAGCCACATACAGCTGGGCCATGTTGCTTGACCTGTGCAGGCAACACACCTCATCAAGTATCTTCAGTCCATGAAAGGCCGCCGTTTGTGGTCGTACGAGGACCTGTCACTGGGCCAGCAGCAGCAGATGCCCAGTGCTATTGCTCTTGCAGGGCTCGTGCAGCACTGCCTCAATGCCTTATCTTTTGAGGCAGGACTGTTGGAGATCTGGTGTGGCGTGTCACTGGATTGGGCACTTCATGCTCGAAACAGACACCTCGCATGCAGGTCACAGCAGGCAAGACACTCTGAAGGGTTTTGCCAGCTCTAACCTCTTTGCAGTCAGATATCATTCTACAGGACTTCAGAGAGAAACCATTCTGCTCAGTATTCTAGAGGCGATCCCTTCTGTCTGAATATTTCCACTCAAGGCAACTATAAGCAAACTTATGGGCTTATCAGCAACCGGGCTCAACACCCTTGCCTTCTGTCATTCTGCAGGTCCTGCGGGCGCTCAAGCCTCCCTTGAATGCCAACATCTGCAGCACACTCTTGCAGTGCCTGCAGCAGTGCTTGGCTGCCGCCAGTGGTTCTGTTGTTGCCCGTGAGGTTGCGTTGGAGCTGCTGCTGACCATGCGCAGTCTGGTGGAGACACTGCCAGCCAGAAAGCTGCTGTTGTATCCCCAGGTAGGCTCGTGTACATCTTGCTGCACCGAGGTGTGGGCTGCCGCTGATGCGGTTGCAAAGCACGTTACCTCTGGTGGCGTGTTCTTGAAACCTCCTCAGCTTGCATAACATAATCACTGCTGCTGTCTGTCCTGCAGGTCTTCTGGTCTTCTCTGTCACTGCTGTTCAGCAGCTATGTGCACCTCTACCAGCAGGCGCTTATCCTGTTGTCATCATGCCTGCAGCAACTGGCAATACATGACAGCACCACACAGAACGTTCTTCTGGCAGCTGCACCTGCCGCAGACACAGCAGCGCTGCAGCACCTCCTGGCGTCCTGCCAGGGCAAAGGCAGCACCTGGTCGGACATAGCCAAATCCGGCAGATCAACACCAGATGCAGACTTGGCAACCAGCATTACGGGTAATGCTGCACACAGCCACACTGCCATGCTGCACATCCCCAACACGAACCTTGCAGGATGGAATTCTTCAGTTGGGACCAGCAATGCAGCGCCAGCTGCAGCAGTGTCATCCAGTATACAGAGTTTTGTAGGAGGGTCGGACATTCATGGCCGCAGCCCTATGAATTGGGCAGTGGGAAAGCTGCTGCCCTGGCCAGAGCGGGGCCCAGATGGACCTGCACATCACATGATAGCTGTGCAGCAAGTGCTGTTCAAGGGCTTGCTGTTCCAGGATACACAGCTGCCAACTGTGCATCTGCTGTCGCTGCTGGCCAAGGGCTTGTCGCAGTTACCGCCCTCTGCGGTGACACCAGTGCAGGCTCCCTTAGACAGCAATAAGGGACGAACAGCAGGTTACAGCGGCAGGGACCAAGCAGTGGTTGACGGTGTCAGCAGTGTACAGCCTGCAGGCAGTAGACATAGAGCAAGCATATCAGTGGACAGTGTCCCTGGCAGCAGGGCGACAAGTGGCACTTTTTCCAGGAAAACTAGCAGGGATACTCCTGCAGGAGTTGGTAATCTTTTAGCAGGTACTGGGGCGTCGGCTAGGACCCATACAAGGGGCAGGTCTGTGGGCGCATCACTGCAGCAAGAACATCTGCAGCCAGTCAGCCAGCAGCAGGAGTACATAGCAGAGGCCCTTGAAGGCAGCAGTGATAACAACACCAATAACAGAGGGGCAAGCCTAGGGGGTGGTGCCCTTGATGGTACCGCACCTGCAGGACCTGCCTCTGTGTCACGCAGTGCACCTGAGCTGCGTAATCTGGTGGGGACACAAGAGGAAATAGATACCCAGCCATCCTCAGACAGCAGCCAGCAGCCAACAGCAGCGGGCCCCTCTGGCTCCAAGAAAGGGCCTGTTGGGATGTTTGGTACAGCAGGAGCAGGTCCTGTAGTAGCTTTGAACAGCAGCTGGGGAGCCTGGCAGTCGCTTGTACGAGGCGGAATTGTGGGCAACAACAACACCGGCAGGAATCTGCCAGGCAGCAGGGCAGCCTTTCAGAGTCTGCTTGGCCACAGGCATGCCCAGCTGCTAGTGACAATAGCTAGTGTTGTGCCCTTCTTCTGCAGTCAATTGGGGCAGCTTGAACCAGACTCGGATCTTTTCCAGGCCTTACAGGTGTGTGAAACAGCTCATCCTGCAACAGCATCTGGCAGCTGGCTCATGCCAGCCCATGCTCTGCAAAAAACATACTCATATGTCACTAGTCAAGTGGTGACCAATAAGCTCCTGCTTTGACTTGTCACTTTGATGCTCATACCAAGCTACTGATTTTGAGTTGTACATTGAGACTGCCAGATCACGGTTCGTCAGCGTCACTTCGTATATGTGTACAGGACTGTATGTTGACGCTGTCGGCAGCTTGCTCCACCCAGGGCCTCACACAGCTTGGCAGCGCTCTGCAGCAGTTCACGATCAGCCTGAATGTGAATGCACACTTAGGCAGCAGCCGCAGTAGCAGCCAACAGCAGCAGCAGCGACACCCACAGCAGCAAGACCAGGTGCACCTCACGAGCTCACATGGTCAACCAGCGCTTGGGAAGGTCAGCATGAACAGCAGCACCAGCAGCATCTCACTCAAGCAACCATGGGGTTCAGCTGCCCCCGGAGGTTTAAGCATCAGCAGGGGCCAGCTAAATCTCCTCCAGAGCCCTAACAGCCCAGCCAACAGCGCCCTCCTGCATCTGTTACAAGGGCTGTGTCTGCAGCTGAGCAGGGCCCTGCTGCCAACATATGCAGACTGGTTGCTGCGCTTCTGGATGGGTGTGCTGCTGGTGCCTGGTGCTGCGGCATTGCATCCTCACGTGCTGTTGCTGCTGAGGTGTTTGTTTGACACTCCAGGCCTGCAGCTTGGCCCTGCAGTTGGGCTGCTGCTGGACAGCAGCTTCATTAGTCCTATAGTCAACCTCAGCCAGGTGAGCAGGCTGGCTGATGCACAGGTACAACAGCCTTGGTAAAGTACATGTCTAGCTGCACCTTCTATGGTACTCCATGTATAACTGGGTTCAGAAACGCATTTGCTGTTGCAGCCAATGGCCTGGTGCACATAAAACATGCAACAAATGCTGAGCTGCTTGGTGGTTCTCTCTCTCTTGCCCTTGCTGCAGGGTGCTCTGTGCCGGTATGCACTGGATGTGTTGGACGCCATCATACAGTTTGCATCAAGTTCGCAAGAGCTGCAGCAGTATCAGCAGCAGCAGAACGCTGGGGCCTCCAACAGCTTCAACCAGGGCTTGAGCAGTGCCTCTCCTACAGCTGCTGGTGCTGCTGCAGCCAGCAGTGGCTCATCAGGGCAGCAGGGTATTGACCTTCAGGGTCTAGCAGCTTGCCTGCTGCCACAGCTGGATGTTGTAGAGCTTCTGCAGCGAATTATGAGTTCATGCTCTGTGCCCAAGAAACAACAGAAGTACAAGCTGCTACCATTCCTAGGGGAGCTGGCTGTGAGTGGGCAGCAGCAGGGTGATCACAACACAACAGAGGACTAAACCACTCCAGCACTGCCAGGCCATTAGCGCACAGTCACCAGAAAGCCAATAAAGCGGTTGGGCAGCATTGTGATCACTGACTGCTCAGCAATGTGAGCTGTTAACATTATATGCATAAAGAGCTCAGGACAGCAGGCGTAACATTACGCCCGCTGTCCTGAGCTCTGTATGCATATAATGTGGAAAGCATGATGAATGTTGCTAGCCCAGCATATGCAAAGTACTTTGCCACTAGTTCCCCAGAGTATCCATCCCTTGGTTGCTGGTGCCTCACTGAGGTGGCGGTCACTACTCCTGGGATCCTGTGATCACAAATATATTATTGTCAATTCCCCCAACAATCAGGCATGATCTGTCACAGCACACTGTGCTGGCCGATGGCAGTAATGCTATGGCTGCAAAGTACTGATTATTATTATTACACTGTGCTGGCACAGTTGTGACGGTACATCTTCCATATGGATTGCATGTGCACAGCAGGACGTATTGCGCTCTACGTGTACTGATCCACACATAAAAAAAACTGGGTTAGCTAGCTGCTTGCAATATCTGCAGTACTGTCGCTGTGCTTGTGAAGTTCATGAGCTTGCAGCAGAAAGCAAGTGTTCTTTTGAGTTGACAAATTCAATTGTAACATGAGTAACTCTGCCCATTGCAGCCACATATACGGACAACTGATCCATTGGTTCACCCCATGCACTAAGCAATATATAGGATTGCTGTATAGCAAGACTTGCGGCAGGCCCTTGCAAGGACCTAGGGCCCCAATCAGGGGCGCCTCCACGGCAAATTGTTCCTAGGCCTGCGTTGACAGGTCTATAGCAGGAGCTTTAAGGCAAACATTCAGACCTGGTTTGGCGGCAGTGTGTATGTCACAGTCTTCTGAGGTACCGCTGCATGGCATCTATGCGTGTGCCATCCAAGGGGCATTGAAACCCCTGGTCTGCCTCACAGTGGCTGCGCAAGCAGTAATAACAGAAAATGTGCCTGCAGGGGAAGGCCACATACGGCACTAGCATCTCTGCTACACCACACACTGGACATGGTCCCACTGGCTTCAATGAATCAACTGCACTCACTGTCACCCCCTGCTGGCTGTTACCACTGCTCTCATCAGTTCCCTGCTTTTCTTGCAGCACCTGCTGCTCTGTGTCGCTTGCACAGGATGCAGCAGCAGCTGGCTCGTGTACTGCAGTGTGCTTCACTACTTCTGCCCTCGGATACTGCTGCAGCAGCCCATCTGTCCCGCTGTTGCTGCTGCTATCACTGTTGGTGACCATTCTTGGTAAAAACTGCATGATCAGGCGTTTCACCTTACTGACGTCGATCAACGGCAGAAGGAACAGCAGGAACTCAGACAGCTCCTGCCAAACTAACTGCCTGTTCAAATACTCAAAGCTGATGAGCCGAGACATGTTGGCTTGCTTGTACACCAAACGGGCACCAAGGAGCCGCTCCACCAGTGTCCTGCAGCAGGCATACCAACAAACATGTTTTAGCCAGGTGATTGCAGACAGCGCACACACACGGGTGTAGGTGAACCACACAGCCCAACTCTTGCTTCAGGGCTCGCTCCTGTCAGCACCAGTGCACCTCAGCTTTGTCCCCCTCCTGGTACGGAGCGGAATTAAATTCTCTGCGCTATTCCAGTGTATAGAATTTTTCATATTCTTATGCATTGACTTTGATAATCTAGATTTTTCATACAATAGTAATTATGAATGCAAGAGGCCTAAGTAGGATCCAGAGACCTTCAACAGATGTGGAAATGCATTTCCACACTGGCAGAAACTGGCTTTGCCAACTTTTGATACCTCCAGTACCTAGTTGTACTTCAACCTTGTTGCTGCTGCACAGACCTACCTGTATTTGCCTTCAAACAGGAAAACCCACAAGTTGAGCAACATGCCCAACTTGTGTGCTGCATCAAGGCCTCTCAAAACCTTCCAAGCTGCTGAACCCAACCTATCATCTTGCTGCTGGCCCCACTCCTGCTGTACTGCTAAGCGATTCAGCCGCACCCACATGTAAGGCATTGCTACAAAGGCAAAAGCGTAACCTAGCTTCTGCTGCTGTGAGAGACCAGGGCCTTCTATACCGCTGCGACCACCATGCAACTGCGGCAAGTGCAGTGGCATGATGTGAACAGCAGCAGGTGTTACAGCAGCAGGACAATCAGACGCGTATGAGCTAGTGATGCTGCTAGCGTCCTTCAATCATGTTACCTGCATTCATATGGCAGCTTGCTTATCGCCCAGCAGAGGGCGGCACATGGGGAATCATGAGCTGCAACCTCAGCTGCTTGATAAGAGATCCCGGGGTGGCTCAAGTGAGCTGGAGCAATCAGTAGTGCTGGTGCTGAGCTATTCTAGTTGCATGTTGACAGCGTCCACCAGCTGATACTGGAACATGACAGTAATCACCAACTGCAGAGATGTCCACATCAGAGATTATCATTGTAGGACCTGCAGTTGTTAACAGCTTACCCAGGGAGGATGCTGAACTGCTGGCTGTGCTTGAGCAGCTAAAGCTGGCGCAGTTGCCAGTCCTTCACTGACTGGTTTTCCTGCTGCAATCACAGCACTTGCATTGCCTCCTGCTGCTGCTCCTGCTGCTCCTGCTGTTCCTGCTGCTGCTGCTGCTTGCTCCAGTGCTCGCTCATTTCTGTATCTAAGGTTCATCAGCTCACTGCCTGGAGTCGCCCTGCCCTGCCAGATTGACAGCAAATACACCTGCAGAACACATCAACACAACTACCAATGAAGCTGGACGCTGACGCTGATATGCTCTGCCAACAGCTGTACAGCGGCCAATTTTTTTTCAATTTCAGGCGCCATATCTGCACTGTTGCCAGCAACTTGTCCCATTGACGATTATGTTGTCTGTCTGACAACAGAACTACCAGGCGCATGTGGTTGCAATAAATTCCATCTCAATGTCCTTCCTCAACATGGTGCTGAACCTGCAGTGCATGCTTGGTTGTACAACGCTCCAACTTCAGCCCAGCCTCTGTAAAAACCTCGCTGCTCAAATCCAGTACTAGCACCCAAGTGGCTCACTCATGCTATCTGCTTTGCAGATGCTGGAAGAATCCTGCTCTGAGGCTAGCTGGCACTGGAAAGGTGGAGGAGGATGTTTGTCCTCAGGCAGTAACAAGTGGAATTCAGAATCAAACTCACCAACAGTGCGAGCAATGTGTTAAGTTCTGGAGCCAGACTTGACACCTGACCCTGCAGGAGTGATTTGAACCATGATTTAACTCAACATCATACACTGCAACTGATTGACAGATGTTTGGCAGCACTTGACGGTGTTCGCAGGGTGACTTAACAACAGCCGATGACGGTAGGGCTAGACAATCTAGGTCCGCTGAACATCCTGTTGCTCCGTTGACGTCACTGCTGGACTCGAGGGTGCTGCAAGGCAGGGTCTTGTGCGGGTCCATCTCTGAAGACAACAGTCCTTGCATTTGTTGGACGCTCTTCTAGTCGAAACAACAGATAACTAACATGAAAACGTACCGGTTGAAATAGTTTGAATATGTTCATGAACTGCTCCTGCAGCATGGTATGCAGCTCAGCATCCAGTCTCTGAGCATCCAGTTGACTGGATCGCAGCACTCTGAGAGTCCAGGGGGGCAGCTGAGTGCTGCACACACACACAAGCTATGTACGTGGTAAACATGGATTCATTATGATGTCTGCCTCAGCTGCAACAACCGAAGCATACTTGAGGGCACTGCTGCTGTCTTGAACATCAGCCAATGCACACACAGGCTAGCCTCATAGGCCCACAGAAGCAGGCGTGCAGCAGCATTCATGGTTAAGGTCGATATCTAACCAAGGGCTCTCGGCTGCAATACACTTGTTCTCCTGAGCTGGTGACTGAAACCGTCAACTGGACGGCCTTTGCTGTGTCAGCAGAGCTGCTGTTGAGAGTCGCGGAACACGCCGTGCATTTGATGTACCTTGACAATCTCTCCAGCTCTAATTGTGCCTTTTCGAACTCCAAGTGCCATGCATGTGCTCCTGGACTGCTGATTGATGCGTGTTCAGCCATGGATGACATTCTGTATCGAGGGCATGTCAGCAGCAACAAGTTTGTCTGCAGCTCTTTAGACTGACTTCAACACTGTATCTATGTCATGTGCTAGTATGAACCAAAACTGTCCATTGGCGCTCCACTCTTTTGTAAGTTTGTCATTTGCGCCGAGACAAGCCCGCCGGACTGCTACTCAACGCCTTAACCTTACAGTATGTTGTTCTCACACCACTCATGGTGCAGCAGATTGTGCTGCAGGTCTTGCTGCAACGTTTGTCAAATTGCTGCTGCCTGCTGCCCTAGCTGCTGCTGCTGCCGTCCTTTTTTGGCCAACCAAACCTGAACATGGCGAAGCACAGCACTGAAACACGCAGTGCCTATCTCCAAGAATTGAAAGCAGCAGCAGAAGCCCAGATGCGCAGACCTGCGCCTAAACTAGACGATGATGCTGGTCCCCAGCACAAAAAACAGAAACTTGCTGATGGCTTTGAAGATGCCAGCGAGCACGTTGAAGGTCCAGTCAGCAGATATGCGTATGCTGCTGCTGATACGCTAGCCCGCGGCTGCACAGCGTTCCTGGGCAGTTGTGGTTTTAGGCGAGAAAGGAGCAGTACAAAGGAAGTGCTGGATGTACTGAACAAAGTGCTGCCTGAAGGTAAGGGACCAGAATGGCTTAAAACGGCCACACTGTTATCCCAGGACTTCCATCATGCTGTAAGCTGTGATCAAGGATGAATCTACACTGCTCAGTGGCGCGGGGGGTGTGGCACAGCTGCAGTTGCAGTGCACAAACCTTCAAGCAGCTGGCCGCAGCATCCTACAGACTTCATTCTCTGTGAATACTGAGCAACTAAGTGGTAGACTGTGAAGCACATAGACGGATGGCAATAAGTTGGTGCTGTGTTCAGGCACCAAGCTCCAGTTGGTGAAGGTGGGCTGCAATGGTTTGGTGGTCATCACAGCTGAAGCAGCTGAAGGGCAACCCACCATCAGGCCGACAGCAGTAGTGCGAGACATCCTGCAACAAATAGAATCAAGGAGCCTGCAGCGAACAAAGTGAGTGCACAGCAAGCAGTAGGGCTTTGTAAGAGAGTGTGAGCGGATTCTGCAAGCAGGGCTGTTCGTTTGCTGATTGGTGTTCATTGCAGTTGGGCACAGCAGTGACCGGCAACAGCAAGCAGAGAATACTGCTGCTGTGGTGGTTCTTGAAAAGATTCAAGTCAGTTTGTCGCACATCCTTGAGCCTAGACACAGCTCTGCATTATTCTGATAGCTGGTGAATGAACCCAGTCTACATAAGACTTATCACGTACTGCTGCTGCTATTGCTGTTTATCTGCTGCTGCTGCTGCTGCTGCTGCTGCTATCCGTGCTGTAGGTTTTGTCAGCGCATCATACCAGCTGAGCTCACCTGCACTCTGACAGCAACAGCGCTCAGAGATGCGCTGGCAACAGTGGTCAAAGCATACATCACCCAGCATAAAAGCAGTAGTAGCAGCAGCAGTGGTGGTGGTGGTGGTGGTGATGGTGGCAACGGACAGCAGCAGCCAGTGACCTTTGCTGTTGCCTACAAGAACCGGGACAATGTGACAGTTGCAGGCAAGCAGGATGGAAGGCAGCTGCAGAAGCAGCAATATGATGTTGAGCAGCAGCAGCAGCGGCAGACTTTGCAGGGGCAGCAGCAACAGCACCATCGACAGCAGCATGAAGCTGTGTCAGGTGCTCTGCAGCCAGTGCCGCATGCAGAGCTTGTTGACCGGGCCAGAGCCATTCAGCTAGCAGCAATAGTCATGACAGAGTGCTGCAGGGACAATGGGGGCGCAATTGTCAACTTGGTGAACCCTCAGGTGTGGAGCCCAGCTGGCACTGCAAGAAATATCCAAAACTGGATTGGGTCAAAAACACATTGCGCACTCTCACACTCTATGATGTGCCACTGAGTAGCTGTTGCCATGAATGCACCTGAGCCAGAGGAGTAGCTGATCCTGATCGTGCTGGTTGACTGAGCCACCGAGCTCCTGGTTGCTTGCAAAAATGCCGCTTGGCCGGAGGCAATGACTTTTTACTGGGCTCAATCACACAGCATCTAATCTTGTAATGGCAAGCTGTTGCACTTGAGGGCAGCAGTGATAACAAAGTGCCAATGAATCTGTAGTCACAGAATCGGGTGCTGTCAAGTCTGCATCACACTCAGCCGTTGGCGTGGCTGACGATATTTGCTTGCTGCTTGTGTGTCTGTTCTGCAGGTTGTGTTGCTGCTGGAGGTGATTCCTCTCTCCCGGCATCAGCTGGCATGTGCTGTAGCAGCAGTGCCTGCCGGCATGGTGGTCACAAAGCCCAAGCTGGCAATCAAGCCAACTGGGGCTGGTGGGAAGTAATCACTTGACTCCAGTGTTGGTCTGACTCAGTGGTGACTGGTTGATTTCAACTGGGCCAGGGCTACTAGCTGGAGGATCACAGCCTGACATGGTGTCTGGGCCCCGGGGCTCACTCACTGAGACTGTCTGAGACAGGCTCCCAGAGTCCAGTATCGGCGACACTTTTGGAGACCGTCTCACTGACATTTCACATCCCCAGGCTTAGGATGTGATTATTGTCATAGCAATGCTGCTGCCAGCAGGATCATCTATACAAGTATGACACAAGCTTGATTTCATTTACAAGCTTCAAGCTTGTGGGCATTGGATGCCACGGCATGCTGCAGTTATCGCACCTGAGAGAAGCCCTTGATCATGTAAAGCCTGTGGCAGTGCTATCTGCTTGTAGCATGCAGTAGTCGTATCAGATGATTCTTGCAGGTGGTGTATTATTTGAACATTAAGACAGAAAACACAAGTCACCCCTCGACGTATTTGGATGTAAGACTGCGACCAACTGCTGAATCCTGCTCAGCTTAGTAGGCAGAACGTCAGCATCAGATAGACGGTGGTTGCTGCTGCTGAAGGGCTCAATGAATTCCTGCGGCCTTCAGGTTCTGCTTTCCCTGCTGCCATCATCCTAAACAAGCTGTAATAGTTCACTGCAGCAGTAACTGCTGCTATTGCAGACATAGCTGTGTCTTGCAGAAAAGCTGTCCATGCAGTTCCAACCATGTAAAGCTCAGCAACGCCAGCCCTGGCGTGAATCACGTGTAGAAGAGAAGGAGCCATACAACACGATGGGGCGAGCTGTCATGCAGAAGGGGCGCGCGTGTAGTGAACAGCCACTTCGCAAGCCCTCCGAGGGGCTTCTGAGATGCTTGCAGCCCATATGCCCTGGCCAGGACATCCAGCATATGGCAGCCGCGACAGGGATGGCTGGAGAAATCAGAATCACAGCGCACATAGTATGCCATGATACATAGTATGCCATGATACAAGGACTCCTGGACCTACTGCCCCCAGGCGTGCCGTACACTGCATGTTACTGACAGCTGCAGCTGCTATAAATCTGACAGCTGCCATGCATGCACCTGTGGTATGGGTGGGCTCAAGGGCCTCAAGTAGACACGGCTTGCAGGAGAAGCGTTCCAGAGTGGGTATGAAGCAACGTAAGCAGCTCAGGGCAAGTGCTTTGCCTCTTGAGCAATTGATAACTCGCAACAGAAGTATAACAGGTTAACTTGTTCTTGGTCTCTCATGTAACAGGCGGATTTCTTCTTCTATATGAGCTGCACCCATACATTGCGGATGTATGCAAAATGCTGATACAGTAGCAGTGCTCTACCGTGCAACTCCCTGTTCAAAAGTTTCTCAAAAAAGTGGCTGATCGCTTGCAGCCAAGAACGTCACAACCACGAGCAGTGCCCTCTGACTGTGTAAGAAAGGCGTTTGATAAACATCATAACGGAGTTATGGGAGATAGAGGTGACAGGCGTGGAGGCGATCATGACAGAGACAGGAGAGACCGAGACAGGGACCGTTTAGGAGGTAGCAAGCGCCCGTTGGATCAGGTAAGCTGAAGGTGCCTCAAGAACTGAAGTGGGACGGCCCGCGTGTGCTTATGCCAAGGCTGGTGCAGGAGCGGGATGACAAGCGTGGCCCTGCCGACAGAGCGCTGATGCACTTTCGCCTGCTAGTAGCTCTAAAGAAGGCAGGTTCTGTGATTGGCAAGGTGAGGAGTGCTGCCAGAAGGGCGGTCAAGCTGGTGGCTGTCCACCCCCGCTTTCAACTGCTGGCTCCCAGGGTTGGGGGAATCTGCAGCCTCACCGCTCTCAGCAGCTGGCGCGATGCAGTGATTGCTGAGCTGTGTTATAAACTGTGTTGCAACTGACATTGCTAGGCTTATTGTGCATCATCAGCTCCAGCTTCCGTGTGTGCAGAGGTTCTGCAGATGCAAGCCTGCCTCATGGGCTCCACCTGCCAATAAAGCAAATTACAACTGCAGTTGCGACTGCAGCGATCGCCATTATACAGAGAGCTCAGAGTGTTGGTGCAATTTTTGTAGGGTGGAGACTTCATTCAGATGACAAAAGCTATGACCGGTGCTAAAGTTGGGGTGGACAAGGCTGTTGGTGTGTTCGATGAGAGACTGGTGCATATCTTTGGATTCGATGAGTAAGTGCGCATACCACAGATTCTGGACTTGATGATCAGACTAGTGATTGTGAACCCGTGCTCTACTTGTTATGGCCAATTGCCTGTTTTGTTGCACTCAGAAATGGCTTGAAGCGCAGACGCAGTCAAGTACTGGCCAGTCTTTTGCTGCTTGCAGGCCTGGCAAAGCTATGGCAGGCATTCAAGAGGCTCTTCTGCGCACAGCAGAACGGATTCTGGGAGATGAGGCACCAACAGGAACCATCAAGCTGCCACACAAGTGCATACTTCGCATGTTGCTTTTCAAGCAACAGATTGGTGCAGTCATGGGCAAGAAGGGGTCAGCTATCAATGAGATCCGCAACAAGTCTGGCGCCAGTGTCAAGCTGTTGAGTCCTTCTAATGGAATTCCAATTGTGCCTTGTGCAGAGCCAGATGATGAGTTGCTCTCGGTGAGCGTCCAGGATTGCTGTGATGCTGGTGTCGCAACATGCACAGCATTTTACTGCCAGGCTGCTCATGGTTTTGGCAACATTGATACAACTGCATGCTTGTCCATTGCCATTTTCACTGGGATTCAGTACAGACGGTGGCGGGATCCAGTACAGACGGTGGCGGACTTAAGACTTTGGCTCCATAACTCAGTATTGTCACTCGCTTTCCTGCTGTTTCTGCCTGTCCTGCAGCTGGCTGGCTCCTCAGAGCAGGTTATAGTTGCGCTCAAGATGATCAGCGACAAACTGCGTGCTGCGGCTGCAGTGGGAGCTGGTGCAGATCGGCCACCGCGCTCTGAGACTGACAGCAGGGACCGCTCAGATCGAGGTGACAACAAGCGCATCAGAGGCCCAGAACGTGATGGTAAGTTTGCCCTATCTGGCACCAGCTTCATGTGCAGGTTGGCCTGCAGCGTGTTCAGCTGCTTGGGTTGTACCTGTTGTCTGGAGTTGGTTCACTATCGTGTTGCTCAACACGTCTATGTCAAGCTCTTCCCTGCATGTGCTTTACTCTCATCTGAGGCTGGTGCATGATGTGTACTAGTGGGCTGATACTGTAGGTCCCCCACCAGCTTGGGAGCCAGATCGCAGGGGTCCACCACCAGCTGTTGAGCCACCCCGTGCTCCCTTGGAGCCTTCTAGAGTAGACCCTCGCATCCCAGTTGGGCCACCACCAGGTGGAGCTATCGCCATGGCCTTGCCGCCTGCAGCTCGTGGAGTGCTTGCCAACAATGACAGTGTTAAGACAGAGGGTCTTGGTGGCCTTGTGACAGTGGAATACCGCATCCTGGTGCCAAGCCGAAGAGCCAATGCTATCTTTGGTTCCAGAGGTGGCGTCAATGGGGTAGGTTTGCTGCCTTGATGTTGCATATTTGCATTTTTACAAATGCAGACATGAGACTGTACAGCAGATGTGCACTATACTGGTGCAGCATACATATATGCACTGAACATGTGCTGTTTTAGTAATGATCCTGTTAATAAGGAAATTATTTTCTTAAGAGCTGGGGGGTGCAGGATCTGTTTGTTTATGGGAGCATCATGCTATGGTTTGTTGCCTGCGTGCACCGCTTTTTTCGCAGCATGTTTCTGCTGTTGTGGTAGCATCTCTCGACGTCGTCTGATCAGCTGAGTATCGCTGTTATGCTGACATTCTTGTTGGTCTGTCTTCCTGCTGACCTGTACAGTTGTTAAAGGATATCAGCAGCCGCACAGGAGCAGTGCTTCAGCTGTTTGAGGAAGACAAGGGCTCATCGGATCGAATACTGCAGGTATAACAGCAAGCATCTGCACCAGCAGTTGGGCTTCTAGGCAATTACGCTGTTGTACAGCCGTCACTGCAGCCATTGGTCTGTACTTGGTACTTGTGGACTGCAATCAATCTACCGCCCTGCTCAACCTGCAGCAGCTAGAGATCACACTGTGCTAATGCACTATGGTCTATGTTGTGTACAGGTGATGTCGACAGAGGATGTTCAAGAGCAGCGCTGTGCTGCTTTTGATGCAGCCATGGACTGCATTGGTGCCCTGGTGCATGATGCTCCTCCTGGGGACTCCACAGGGCTGGCACGCATCGTCTTGCAGCATGGGCAGGTTGGAGCTGTCATGGGGAAGGCAGGCAGCACCATCAAGTGAGTGTGCTTGAGGACAATCAGGATGGCTTGAACAATGTTCTGCATTGTCTGCAGATGGAGAGCCGCAAGCAGCGTGCCTGCAGGCTGGTATCAGTGTCTTGGTCCTGCTGCTGATAGTGAAATAATGAGTGCTAGTTCCACCGCTGCTCAGTTGCCGGACTCTTACTGTGTGCATGTGCTGTGCAGGGAGCTGCGCAATGTTTCAGGCTGCTCTATACACCTGAGTCAGTATCCTGATGTGCCGCGTTGTGTCAAGCCGGAAGAAGAGGTGCGTTTAGAAAGAGTAGCCTGCTGATGTCAGCCCTATACATGACTTGTGACCACGATGCTTGCTACGCTGGCTCTTCATCGATGGCTAGCGCTAGCGCAGGTACTCATTAGCTGTCAGGTGTGATCTTGGTGGATGTGCATGGCTCAGTGACTGATAAAGGCCGGTTTTGCTGTGCTGTGGTGCTATCTTTGTGCAGGTCATGGAACTTCGAGGACCTCGTGACTCAGTCATGCTTGCCAGCCACATTGCATTTGTTGCTATTCGCGGAAACATGGCTCGTGGTCAACTGATCTATAAACATCCAGTGCCAGCAGGGGCACCACCACCAACTCGTGTCATGATGGGTGGCCCACCCCCTGGCATGGTAGGACCACCTGCTGGGCCTCGTCCTGATCTGTATGGCGCTCCCCCAGGCGGTTTTGGTCCACCTGCTGTTGCTGGGTCAGGAAGCCGTGCAGGCCCTCCTCCAGATCCAAGGGTTGGCAGCAGCAGCAGCAGTCGGGGTACAAGATGGGATACAGATGCTCCAAGGCCAGATGCAAGACCAGTGAATGCTGCACCTCCAGGCCCTGCTCCTGCACCTGCGGCACCTCCACCTCCTGCTGCCCCTCCTGCTGCTGCCCCTCCACAGTCTGGGCCTCCTGGTGCTCAAGTGGTGTATGTGGACCCCAACAATCCCAATGCTCCTCAGCAGCACTTCACAGCTCCTCAACAGCAGGTTGTCCAGCAGGCTCCAGCTCCACAGCCCCAGGTACAGTATGTGCAGGGACCTCCTCCTCTTCCAGGTCAACCACAGGTCATATATGTGCAGGGACCTCCACCGGGTGTGATGCCGCAGCCACAGGTGCAGTACATTGATGCAGCCACTGGGCAGCCCATCCAGTACGTGCAGACTGCTCCGCAGCCAGGTCAGGTGCAGGTTGTGCAGCAAAACCCTCCCCCTGCTGTTGCTCCAACCAGCCAGCCAATGGTGGTGTACACAAACTCCGCAGGACAGCAGGTGCAGTACGTAACTGACCCGAACCAGCAACAGCAGCCAACGCAAGTGACATACGTGTATGCTCAGCCACCAGCAGGTGTTCCTCAGGTTGCTGCTCCTGCTGCTGCACCAGCAGCACCCGCCGCTGCTCCTGCACCCGCCCCAGCAAGCGTTGGCTCTGGGCCTGGCAGCACTTCCGGCTATGGAGGTTTGGCAGGACTTGTTGGTGCAGTTGCTGCAGCTTCAGGCCAGGCACCCCCCACAGCACCTCCACCTGTAGCAGCAGCACCACTTGCAGTTGCAACAGCGCCTCCCCCTGTACCAGCAGCTCCAGCGCCAGCACCCACTCCTAAAGCCCGTGTACTGCTGACTCAGGACCAGGTTGTTAGGTTGCGACTTGATGACCCTGCACAATGCAAGCAGTTGGGAGCGGTGAGTGCTGTCTGTTTCAAGCAAGCTAGTTGTTGCAGGGGAACTGCTGGCTGCTGATGGTGCGGGCCTGCGCCCATGGTTTGTTGTGGCTTAACTTGATCTGCCGAGAATGGGCAGCAGCTCTGGGGCCAAGTTGGTGAGATCAGATGACCTATACAGCATGAAAGAAAGCCCAGATGACCTATACAGCATAAAGAATACCCAGATACAAAGGTCTATACAGCGAAGCCATCAACACAACTCCTGTCACTAACAAGCCATCAGCTCACTTGCAGCCTACCTGCTGCCTTGTGCTGCAAGATATTTGGCACCTGGTGATACTGGTGACCCTGCTCAAATCCCCACCTCCTTTTGCTGCAACTCTCCTGACGCTCATGCTCTTGCTGCTGCAATCATCTTGCTCCTTCTGTCTGCAGCTGTCTGGTGCCACCATTACTCTGTCTGACCACTTGCTTGAGAACGGTGCACGTGAGGTGCTGCTGGCTGGCTCAGACCAGCAGTGCAACACGGCCAAGAACCTGATGGAAGCCCTGATGAGGAGCGGTTGACCTGCTGCTGTCCACGTAGGTGAGTGGGTTCATCATTCATGAGGTGTGATGAGAACAATGGGGTGGTACAGCATCAACAGGAGACAAATAGATCAGTAGAGTGCCACTTGAGCGAGTATGCTGGGTCAGGCTGCAGTCAACATGTGGGTTTGACTAAATCAGCTGCGACTACTATCAGCAGTTGGTGGCTACTGCTGACAGGGCCAAGACAAGTGGCAGCACTTCTTGCATTGTTTGCTGAAATTGTGATGCCGCTCAACATGCTGAGCACTGTCCACTCCGGCAGCCAGTCCTGTTGGTCTGCTGCAGGCATGACAACAGCAGTTTGGAGTCTTGCATAACAGCAGCATGCACAGAGGCTCATTTCAAACATCTGCTAGCTGTGATTGAGCAACGGTTGAGTAAATATCGCATACAGCTGAATGCAACGACGCACAGCACCTTGAAGCCACTGGGAAGTCTGCTGCCCAGCTGATAATTGACACCTGGTCTTTATCTGCCTGAAGTGCCTCCTGCAGCTGACATGCAGTGCATCTCAGAGCAAGTAGCAATAGCTGTCCAGCTGCAATGTCCCAGTATGCTGCTGCACAATTATGCATAGTGCACAGTTTGACTTGCCTTCTGCTCACCTGGCCTCTCCACTCCGCTGTTTACTTGCCAGGTGATCAGCTTCTCCTTGAGCGCCCTTGCTGCACATGTTGACCGCTGTCTTGTGCTGATGACATCATGGTGTCAGAGGCTGCTGCTCGGTGGTTGATTGCTTCAACTGCAAGCTTTAAAGCAATTGTGCGGCACAAGCTGTGCCAGGAGATGTCACTAGTGGCTTGACCGTCAAGCCACGTCAACTGTCAGAGTCAGGAAGACGTCTATTGCGCGGGAACACAGCTGCAGCACAACAGCATCAGTACAATAGGAGCAGGAGGTCATGTCTCAGGTTCAATTGACAGCAGTTGCTTGACTCTTTTTGGTTTGGAACACCAGACTATCTCATGAGTTGCACACAGGCACTGGTGATGACCACTTGGCGCGTAGCTGGACATCAACCTCAGTGCAGCACACCTTACACAACACTACGTGATCCCTGGAACAAGTGAATTGATTGAAGTTGAAGATGGCGGCTACAGGAGCAGCCTGGTGCGAGTCTGCACCAATGCTGCGGACCGTCACGCGGCGGTGTGTGTGCATGGATGGACCATGCAAAAAGGCAGCAATTCATCCTGACCTGCTGCAGTGCCCTGGCATATAAACTGCAGGGTCCTGCTTGCAGTCTATTTACTAGGCCATTGCTGACAAGGATATGAGTTGCCTTGGGTTCAACCTGCTGGCAGCTTGGCAGTCCTCAGATTCGGCCACTCCCTGACCAGGAAAGCAGCAGGTAGCATGGTGGTCAGCGCAGATCAAGCAGTAATACGCATTGATTTGAATAAGTAACCTTTTGAAAACGAAGTTCTACTTCAGAGGCCCACCCTCTGCTGACAGCAGCCTCACTGATAACTGTTAACGGTCAACCCAGTCATCTCACTTCGGGGCAAAGGGCATCCTGACCACTGACACAGTCCGCGTTTATTAGTACAGTCGCCGACTGTACGCGTTTGTGCTGCTCCCGCCACCTTCTGGTACTGTAACAGAAATTGCGCCATGCAGGTACTGTGACTACTACTACAACCACCACTTCCACTATATTAATACCACCACTACTAATATTAATACCACCATATGCTGTTCATTCTGTTGTATGGCCTCTGACACTGTCAGCGGCTGATGTGTCTTGTGTTTGAGTCACTTGAGCACCCCCACAGTGGGGTCTACTCAGTGACTGAGTAGATAAGTGTGCCTTGAAGGCACTTTCTCCCCTGAGGGTGGTCTAATCTTGGTGTGCCAGTGTAGCTGAACTACCAAGTACGTTATCCCAAGGGCCTTGCGGCCGGAAAGGGTAACTTCCTTCCTTACTACTACTACTACAACAACAATAACAACAACAAGATACCTCAAAGGTTTCCACTGGAATACAACCTCTGAGTTTTGCATGAGCTAAGCTGTTTCTCCACAGTCTGTGATTGGAGACTACCGTACTGCGGAGTCTGCATTAAGGGAGTTTCCCTGATTGCAGGGCAGGACGGTGAACCACGCCAGCACATGCACCTTGTGATAACACAGCACGAAAGATGTTCACAGCACCTGAGAAATCCGCAAACATAAAGTCCCCGCAGCCGGTGAATCGACAACCGTATGCAAACCCAAGGTTTGTCTGAGCCCAAGCTCTTGTAGGTACGTAGGGGCCGCATGCCCCGTCCTGCCCTATCCCTCAAGCACCTTGTAAACATATGGTTGGTTTCAAACCTATATGCCTGGGCAAACTAGGTGCCCATACCTGGTTCGCCATGCAGCGTCCACGTGTCCGTCGATACGCTGTACCACAAGCCTTATGACACGCCGATCATACCAGGACTCGTGACTAGCGAAGTGGAAGTGATGTTACCCAATTGGTTGTTCAAACAGAGATGCAGCCGGGAGGCAAGGGGGCCATATCTTGTCCGTATCTCCCCAGCGGGCACTTGCTGCAGCATTGTTGCCCTGTTCATACCGCTGCAAGTCTTACAGATATGCTTCACCTGGAATGTCAGTAAACAGCCACTCAATGGCGTTCACTCCTGGTCACCACAGCCAGGCCTTGCAAAGCAGTCGATGCATTGCTGCTCATAGGGTTCATTTGTCATTAGCTATATCACCCTTACCCTTAGCTGCCAGGTGATGACCATGGTAGCGTACAGCTCAGCAAGTTGTGCGAGGGGATCTTCCGTTTTCTGCGGACAGTCTCAGAGCCGTGCTCCTAGCTGGGGGACGTCGCCATGCCATTGTTACAACAAAAGTTGCGCGAGTATATATGTCCATCAACTAGCCTCTTCTTCTCGCTGCAGATCACCTGCAGTGGGCGGTCACCAGTATGCGGCCAACAGCGTCGTGACTGCAGCTGCAGCTGTAGCAGAAGCATCTCCGGCGCCACTAAAAGCCCCCATCAATGGCTTTGTTGGCAACGAGCCAGCTGACAGCAGCCCAGAGCCGCAGAGAAGTGACAGGCCTATCCGGGTTGCTGACAAGCCAGCAGCTAATGCACTCACAAGGCGCCTGGAAACTGTGAGCTACCCCAAGCACGATGGTAGCTTTGCTTGTATTTATGCCTTTATTTGCTTTGTCATTGGGCTGCAAACATAAGGTAGTGAAACGGCCTGCAGCTGGCCCTGAAAGTGCTTCAGGAGGCATCGACAAAGGCAACCGGCACATTTGAATATTCACAGCCGACACTTCCTCTATGGGTGTTGCTGCTCCACTGCAGGCTCCTCAAACTCTCATTAGAGCATCCACCGACAGCGATCAACATACTTACAAAACCATAGCAACCATTGCAACAGCACAGAAGCAGCTGAAGCAGCCAAGCAAAGTCCTGCTGTATGTACCCTTCACCAAATCCTCAACCTTCACAGCACTTGTACTGCCAGCCAGTGACAGCATACTCCAGAGCCCAACAAACAACAGCAACAGCCCCAGCAATGCACCCAAGCTGACAGTCAAAGCCAACACAGATGCCAAAGCCCTGGCTAACACCCTTACCTTTGATCTGATTAAGAAGGGCTCTGCAGTACTGCTGTCAGCTGGCGCTGCTGCCACAGCTAAGGCAGCAACAGCACTGACACTAGTACGAGAGCAGCTGCTGTCTAGAGGGTATGAGGTTGGGGTGTTACCACGATTTGATGAGGGACAAGGCAAAGAGCAACAGGTGGGCAGCTGCAGGACTTTTCTTTCGCCAATGATGTCTCAGTAAGAGTTCATTTCATGTTGTGTATTACAAGCTGGCAAATTCGCTCATGACCAATACAGCCGAGGTCCATATATTTGATGCTCAGTGAGGGCCAGTTGTACAGAATACAGCAGTTTTAGTCAGGAGTAGCAGATGCAGGTGCTCCACTGGAGCTTCTTAAACGTATTGTGCAACTTGGGTGCCAGGCACAACTGCTAGACTCGGTGATGTCTTGCCACAACCGTCACTGCTTGACACGGAGGCTTCTGCACAAAAGAAGCAGAAGGCAACAGGTTGGTCATGGCCTGCCCTGTGCCCCGCAGATCACAATCCTCACACAACAGGTGGTGCTTCAGGAGTTGCCAACTCCCCGTGTCAACATGCCAAGGAATGAGAAAGCACCTCTGAACAAAGCAGCAGCAAAAGCACAAGCACTGCTACAGAAGCAGAAACGTGTGCAGCTGTTGCTGCCCCACAATCAGCTCAATAGACTGACCAGCCTCATGGCTCAGATCACACAGGCTGATGAGCAGCAGCAGCAGCAAAAACAACAACGGGGGAAATCTGCTGGGGAGGCAGGGCCAGGCAGGGGAAGGGGCAGGGGTGCCAGAGCAGCGGCTGAAAAGAAACGTGAGTGTGATGTTGTTGAGGGATGCCGGGGGTTTCAGCGTGGAGCTGAAAGCATCACAGGTTGTTAGTGAGCGATTTGGCAGTCTACCAACAAATGAGAGAGTGGCAGAGAGAGAGAGAGAGAGAGCAAGCATACCTGGTAGTCTTTCAGTTGTGCAAAGTAGATCTCACGAGCGATCTGCAAGGATAAGCTGTAAGCTGCTGCCTGCATGTTGCATTCAAACTCAATTTTCAGATCGCTCGCTAAACACGCCTGGCATGCAGGTAAGTTTGATGATGTGTTGTTGTTGTTGCCGTTTCTGATCTTGACTGATGTGGCTTGCAGGTCTGCTGCTGGTGTGGCCCCCCAGCACAGCTGAGCAGCTTCTGGAGTCGCTGGAACAGTTCAACCACTCAGCAGCAACACCATTTGCAGATGCAGCAGCAGCAGCAGGCCACACACCAGCAGACATATCCTCTCTCATCGACTCTGTAGACCCCGATTCCCTGGTTCAGTTGCAAGTCAGGAGCAGCAGGTTGACGACCCTACCAGCACCAAAGGTGACTCCTGTGGATGCGGCAGCTCTGAGGGATGTGAGGAAGCCTGCTGTTGCCACTGCTGAGTCATCTGTGACAGGGCTGGCCGGTGCCATTGAATCCCGGGTGACCAGGTGAGTCACTGAGGGGCGGAGGGGAGCGGGTGGGTCTGGCAGCTGTGGTTCAGGCCTACACCTTGCTGTCTGACAGCTGCAGGTCTCAGCATCAGGTCTACAACTGGCGGTAGCATAGACACCTCATGAAACATGGCAAGCACTGTATGCTTATGAACCTGGACACTATGCATGTGTGCTTGCTGGCTTGCTTGCTGAAGGAACCTGTTTTCACAGGTAAACTTTGGCGCCTTGCTCTTACATGCTGCTGAGGTGTGCGTGTCTGTGGCTGTTGCAGAGCTGGTGCTGCGTGGTTGCTGACTGACGGCAGTGTACAAGGCAGTGCCACAGCCTGGGCAGCACTGCTTGCAGCCAGCCGCAAGATGGATGCAGCTGATGGTGCAGGTGGACTCATGGCCCTTGTGGATGTACAGAACATGCCAGCAAGAGGCAACAGCAGTGAACAGCAGCAGCAACAGCAACAGCAACAGCAGCAACAAGAGGAGGTTGCCAAGCCTCAGCAGCAGCAGCAACAGCAGCAGCACAGGATTGACGCAGCAAATATGAAGGCCGAGCCAGGTCACAGGCTCAAGCTATTGATTGTGCGGTATAATGACATCGCCAGGAACCTCTTACAGGTTGGCAAGGGCCATCTGGTTTGACATGTTTCATTTCCTGGCGGGCCTACGCAATTATATCACCCCCAATAGGGATATAATACGTAATACATGCTTATGGTTGTGGTGCTGATGGAAATACGTGTGTGACATTCTCACAACAAATTGGGCTAGGTAGTGCTTGCAGTCATCCAAATGGCAGGGGAGAGTGTTTAGCATATGGACTAGGCATAAAACGTAGGTAGGTGGTTTATTACAGAGTGGGCGGTATTAAATTTAATACTGCCCTATGTTCCTAAAGTATTCGTATGTAACTTCAAACGAGCTTAAAGAAACATATTTTCTTGAATAATTTGTATGGCAGGTCTGGATGAAGGTGAGCTCCTGCCCTCTGTGCCCTGGTCTTTGAATGTCCTTCCTTTGCTGCTTTGCCTGCATCAACATCACTTCTACTGCTGCTTTTGCTGCTGCAGTCTCCCAACACCCCCATGGAAGTCACTATCACATCAGATCTGTGGCCCTTGCTCAAGTTTGCCACAGCTGCCAACACCTTCCTTCCTCTCTCAGCATCCAGTGGCTCAGGGGGCCTGCTGCTGCTGCCAGCTGTGCTGCCAGCTCCTGAGCCATCAGCAGCAGTAGCAGTCGACTACAGGTTTGAGGACCAGTCCATGAAGCAGCAGCTGGTGCCTTATGCCATCAGGCTGCAACGCTTTACAGGGGGCTTGCCACAAGGTGGGGTTGAAGTTAGCAGTGGACAGTCATTCAGCCCTAGTTGATTGGACTGCATCTGCTCACAGTTGGAGCCTCGCCAAGTTCCATTGCATGTGGCACGAGCAGCCGATTGGCCAGCCTGTTGTGAAGTCTAAGCCTCCCAGTGTGTTGCGCCCACTGAGGGTTGTGCTGACCATTGTGGTCGCTGCTGCTGCTGCTGCTGCTGCTGTTGCTGCCTGGTGTCCACAGGCATGGAGGTAGATGACTCCCAGCAGCTGCGTGTATCACTCAGCACAGACCCGATCAAACTGCGTGATGCAATTGTGGCTAAAGTGTTGCAGCAGGAATCAGCAGCAGTGAGGTTTGTGGGGCCTCTGGGCAGGACCCCGCCTTTGCTGTCTATTGCCATGGCAGCAGTAGCAGCAGCCAGAGTGCGCCTGCAGCAAAAGGGTGCAGCATTTGATGTGGGAGTTATGCCGTATGCTGAGACGCTGCTGCCGGCAGCAGCTGATGCAGAGGTTTCTGCATCAGCAGCAGAGGGCAGGGGTACCAGGGGCAAGAGGGGCAGGAGTGGGGGCAGACAGGCTTCTGCTGCAGGCAGCAGCGGTAAGTCAGGAAGAGTGGTGTACAGCTTGCGTCTGGTGCCGCTGCCACCTGTGGCAACATCACCAACAGCAGCAGCAGCAGTAAGGACAAGAATAGCTGCTGATGCATCGGATGAGACGCCAACCGACTAAGGTACCAGGTGCACAGATATGCACATGTTTGATGTGCATTGCCTGTGGGGGGCTGAAGCCAGTTTGGAAGCAGGTGGCTGTCAAAACAATGTGCTGGCTGCACAGTGATGCTCAATCATGCAGCAACCACTTGCCAAGTCAAAAGTCCCTGATGATGATGATGTGCTGGTGCAAGACATTGGCTTCAGTGACTCGCCTGGACCATGTGACATCTGGACCTGTAACATGCAGGCGCATGTGACTGTTGGCCATGCATCATGTGCTATGCTGGTACAGGTTGAGCCAAAGCCCGGGGTCACTGAGCTCTGCTGGCTGACGTCACTCTTACTGAATGTTGCTGCTGGTCTTGTCAGGCCAGAGTGTAAAAGAGATAGAGCCATGCGATGTTGAATGTTTCACGTTGATGTAAAATGGGCATGTTAAATGTGTCTTGGCCTTGCCTCCGAGTTCACCTCAGGCAAGCTGTATTTTTCCACCATCATATTGCGTGCAAATGTGTCTGTTGTTTTGGTGTCTATCTGATTGAATCTTTTATCAGTGTTAACCTCGACCTGGCAGGCCATGCAGCCCGGCAACGTCTGTCAGCGACTAGGTTGGCACCAGCTACCAGCTCATCCCATGCTGCATGGGCACAACCACATGCAACCTCTTTTCTTTTTACGTGGCTGCCTGACGCAAGAGTAAACTGGTTGAACGCTCGCTGATTTGCACGCCATGCCATTATTGCAGGAGGCCCAACAACAGCATCCGTACTGCCAGATGTCATTGTCTCTCAACACAGCCAAGCGGCGCTAACTCTTTGAGGCCGGAGAACCTCAGCATGTGCTTGACTTAGGAAGCATCGGTGCACGCACTGTCTCTCTTTTACAGCTAAGCAGTTCTTGGCAAGGACTGCTATGAGGGTGGGGGGAGTGTCAGAGCAGCAAAGCCTAAGCAGCGTTTGCAGACTAAACAACTCGTGTGAAATGCGTGATAACATTACTGAGCTACTGGTGTAGATGCACGCTGAGCAGTGCAGCGTCACCCGAGGAATGTCAGGCTCCATGCTGGGGCCAGCACATGCGCATGCTGCCACATTCCGCAAATGCACGGAAGGTCATTGTGGTAGATATATTGCAAAGTCGGCAGGGGTGGGAAGAACATGCCAGACCCTCGGACCCCAAGACCCTAGTAGGACAGTTGAGCTCGAATACTAGACGAGCGCCGCCCCTAAAGTTCGACCACTTTGTTAACGGTATGCACTGAAATCTTGCACTGTGCAGCCAGTTGAAGGTTACCCCTACTGGCCCCGGCTTCTGGTTTCAGACTGCTGCTTTCCTTGTCCGTGTCTGCTAGTGAGTATCGTACTATCGTCGTTTCGATTGTGGAGATAACCCCCGTCCACAATCGTTCGTGGTCGGTCGAAAACAGCTTGCAGAAAGGTCCGAGTCAGCAAGTCGCCCCAAAGCCTTCCGTGCTCGCGCTTGTTCAATACCAGGTAGGTTTTGGTGCATTACAGCATATGTTGAGGCATATTACTGCAACAGAACGGCTGCTACTGGTGCCAGGAGCTTTTGCTACCTTGCACCATCCTGCTTGTGAGCTGCGTCATTGTATTGGATCAGATCATCTTCTCTGTGTTGCTTTTTACCATAACGACCTTTCTGCAGCGGATGCCCACGACGTGCCCTAAAGTGCCGACACGAGCTGCAGCGCGTCATGGTCTAATTGCAAAGCGCAGTGATGTTATTTACGTGACGTGGGAGATTGACACTCACTCTCTGTCTGTATGTCGCTTTCTTCGACGTAGGAGCAATATGCTGGGCGACATGGAGATGGTGCATTGCGCACAGCGGGATGCACCCACAATGCGGAGGTTGAGCGTCGATCTGATGGCCGGAGCATGCAGAGATGGAGCACCAAGCCTGCGCAGGCTGAGCACAAGTTCAGTTGCTTCAACCAACTCGAGCATCAACAGTGCCACCAGCAGCCCCACCTACTCCTCCTCCCTACCCAACACGCATGGTTTCTGGCCCGAGAGGATGGCTTCAATGTCAAGCCTGTTCCGCACCACTTCCATGCCAATTCCTGCAGCTGAACAGGGTCCTATTCGGCAGCAGCAGAGCCTTCCAAACGTCCCTGAGACAGGCAGGGTTCCTGCGCTCATCAGGACCCTCAGCAAGGGTATGGATGCCTTCCGCTAAAACAGCAGGAAAATTCATGAGAATACCAATATCCATACCATCTACCAACACGGCAGTCTGCCCAGTTTGTAGCTGACAGATAATGTATGTCGAGCTGATGAGTCACTGTAGTCAATGCATAGCGTGGCTGCATCACTGCCATCGGCAAGGGGGCAAAGAAGTGTCTGGAAGGTTCCATGTGTGTAAGTTGCTTGTTTAGGTCATCTGGCAGCATGACTCTGGTCCCTGTGAGTTGCAGAGTTGAGTTGAAGTTTATCTCACTTTGTGCTTCCATAACCTTGAAGCTACGCCAGGCATGACTGGGAGGTCAGGTGATGTCATGCATTTGTAATGTTACAGCGCACATGTTGCAGTTGCCAAGCATTACAAATGGGTATATTCTGCAGGGCGTTGCAACATTTTTGCCCCTGCCACTGGTTGTATCAAATGCAAGAATGATTCATTTTTGTGGAGTGGGTCAGCAGGGCCCCTCGATTACCGGTCTGTACAAACACTCGGCGCTGTATGCTGTGTCTGTACATAACAGGTGGTAAGGCACACATGGGTGTCATTAGTAAGTGAAGTTGACAGCTGTGTTCCAGCCTACACTGTGGTGCTGCCTCCAGCACAAACGTCACAGTCTTGTTGTGCATTCTATGTGATACACTTGCTGTTGGGAGTGTTGACAGGTATTCTGTGCATGATCACTCCACCTGTGGGTTGTATGTGGCCTTTGATGCTGTTGTGACCAGCGCTGCAGCTGGGGTCGTTGACAAGGCTGAACATTGTGCAAGGCCACAAGTGGCAAGTACCTTGGCTGGCATGCCCATCTGCTCAATCAGCAGTTGCTTGTCTGTGATCATTTCAATCCCTCATGTGTTGCAATCATGTCACCTGTGGGCAGCACAGAAGCTCCAAGAGTGTGTGCACAGGCATGCTGTGGTATGCTGTGTACTTTGACTGCATACTGATCAGTTGTGGTGTGCTGAGATGTCCAGAAGATTATATCTATTTTCTAATGTGCTCAAGGGCTGCAGGACTTGTCGAGTGCTTATACAGCTGCGCCTGTTGGATGGGTGTGTGGTGGCTGCAGGGCAGCATTGCGAAAGCGTTTTTCAAGGCATTGCATGTCTGCAATGCAGGAGTGCTTGCATGAATGTTTGGTTGTGTGTCCCCACCAAAGACATACCAGGCTGCTGAGGTTCTGGTGTCATTGCTTTGCATCTGATGGGCAATTTCTGCTGTGGCCCTTGTACTCTTGCTGGTGTGTGACTGCAGCATGGCCAATTTTGCAGGTGCATGCACAGCTGCTCGTCTGATCAGCCTGGCGAGTGTGCGCTCATCAATTGGCACATTGCGGCATGGTTGTATGCTGTATCTCATGAATGGCATGCATCTTGGCGTGCTGCAGTCTGCAGACCTGGCATCCTTTTTGGATATGTGTTCATATGTGTTGTGCCTCAACCAGAGGCTGAATATGCCTGCAAACCCGCTTGCTTGCTTTCTCGTCCAACAGGTCTATCAGTGACTCTGCCTGCTAGACACAGATCATACTACCAACAGCACTGTCAGCCCAGGCAGTACCTATCTCCCATACCCTGTTTTCTTGCATACTTTGACAAGTTGACCTTGTTGGATGTAGTGCTAGTTGCACTGATGTCACATGCAGTTGTGTGCAGGCGCCTATCCATGGGGACAACGGGCCCAGACGGGATGTTTGCAGACATGCGCATGGTTTTGTACACACAGCCAATCAATTCACTGCTGTGGTTCCTCCAGTGCCAGCAACACACAGGTGTGTGTGGGCATGTCGTAGCCTGACTTGCCTCCTCAAAAGGTTTGTGTTAGAAGCTGTGGGTGAGCTGGGCCACTGGTGGTCAGGGTGAGTGCATGCATGCAAGGTGTACAACATCAGGTAGCCACCTGGGGTACATGCAGGGGTGCACCTCCTTCAGCATAGGGGCTGTATATTTGTTGTGAGCTCCTCCCATCTGTGTGCATGAACATCTCTGCCGGGAATACAGGCAGACACCTCACATTGATTGTTTCAACAGTCATGCCTCAGCGCTGGTAGCTGGCGTGAAGCAAAGCGTCGCAGAAGTTGTGATGCCGTGTGCATGTGCAATAGCATGACGAAAGTGATTCTTTGTACTATCAAGATCAAGCAGCACACAAGTGTTTGTTTGCTGTAATACAATGGCTACCTTGGGGGTAAAGTAGCTCACCCCTGTACCATGTTGGTTGGGCATCCTGCATGTGTTCGTGGCCTGTCCTGGTCGTCTGTGTGCTTGGTTGACATGTCTTTGGGCCATGGTCAAGTGTTCAGACAGTCTTTGACTCGGCTATTACCAGTTGACAGCAGTATTGCTGTGCATCACCTGTTGCTCGACTTCCGCCACCGTTCCTGCTGCTGGACAGGACCCACACCTTCCGATACTCTGCACTTCTGATGCAATTCTTCCATGAACAGACGATGGTGTGTTACTAGCTTCTTACCAGTGTCACTACGTCTTGCAATTGGCGTGTCAGACTCATCAGCTGTTGAATTGGATGTGGCGGGTCACCTGGGGATTGTGTGATTGACGCACATGGGTGCACAGCTGGGAGGTCCCTTGCTCCTGGCTCACCGCCATTGCATTGTACTGCTGCTGTTGCTGTTGACCTCCGAGTCAACTATTATCTTCACACATTAGAGGGTACTTTTTGGGTGCTTCCCGTCGCCTTTTGTGCCTGTACAGACATTGTTGCACATAGAGTTAGTTTCCTTGCTCCTGTTCTACCATCTTCAGTGAGCTAAGTTTTGGACTTATTTCTTGAGCAGATGGCGCAGGGGGTTGTTCAGGGCTGAGCAGCTTTGGTTGTGGCTGGACGCAGACGTGTGTATCCTTACGACTGACATGCGCTGCAAAAGCAGTACGGGTTGGGGTGTACATAGGGGTATTGGCTGCTACTCTGGGCATGTTTATTCCAAGAAGCCCGTTGTGCCGTTTGTGCATGCCTGGTTTTTTCCTGTCTGGTGGTGGTGTTGAGTAGGCTTGTATGTCTACTGCAAGGTATGCTTGGCTATCTGATCTCCTTAATGGGCGGGCAATAAGGATAGATCGTGAATATGTGGCCGCTAGTAGGTGTGTGAGCCTGGCTTGTAGTTCCTTGACTTGTTCTACAGCACCTAGTGAGTGATGCACTGAAGCAGCATTGTGTTGGCATGACAGCCACGCATGTGGACCTGCTCACGGCCATAGATGTTTGACTTTCAGAGGTTGTGTACGATGGCGCTCAGGTGTGTTACTAGCACTTGGTAATGCAAGTATGGAGTGTGGTTTTCCCTTGGGGTAGCTTGCTGGCCTGGCTGCCCGCATGGACTGTACCTCCCCTTGGCTCATTATTGTAGTACAGACTTGAGTTGTTGTGCTTGTTGGCTGGGGATGATGCTTCACAAGATGGTGCATCGCTACTAGTAGAGGCTGGAGCATGTCTGGCGAGCACCAGTCAGACTAAGCATTGAGTATGTTGAATTGACGGTTGAGCCTTGCTGCAGTTGTCTGAAGCAGTTGTGCTAGGGATCATAACTTGTGGTGCTATTCAGGTCTCTTTGGTGCAGTACTCCATATCTCTGGTGTACCTGCTGACACTTTCAAGGCCACATGGTTGCAGCACTTGACTGTGGTTGATACATGCTTGCAGTAGGTTCCTTGCCCTATGATTTCTTGTCAGGTGCATCAGTTTGCAGCATGAACATCGTGCTGTGCAAGCACACCATTTGCCAATCATTAAGATTGTCATGTGTGGGGTATCACAGAGCAGGTGAAAGGGTCCCACTGGCATTTGGTCTGCCTTCCAGAAGGTTGGTTGGAACCTCGAGCCGTGTGGGAGTGTGTCATGGTTGACAGCTGTACATTGCAAGGTGATGGCATGCGCTGACCTGTGTCTGCAGCATATGAAGTGTGCAGTATGCTTGACCGTACATTACATCTTACACAGTGCGCACTGGTTCAGTGAAAGATATTGGGCCCATTCGACATTGGATAAGCTGGCAATGGAGCTGACATGTGAGGGGGCCCTCAGTTTTGACTTGATGCTTGCGTGAGTGTCTGCAGCAAAGGTGTGCATGGAAGTCGGCAACAAGAGCAGACCAACTGTGCAGTGTTGATACTTTTTGTTGCAGTTCATCGTCTGCCTGTACACTGCCAGATCTGTAGTCTCAGAAATAGCGCGTCTGCAGACCTTCACGCCGTGTGACTGTTACACTGGCGGTCAACACTGTATGGCATGCACCACTTGCACTTGTAACCACGTGACCTTGTGAGACAGCCTGTCAGGCTGACCCAGATGGACAGATGGCATCTGACACTTTTCCCAGTGAGAAGTTCTTGCCGAGATGGCATGTATACATCAATTGATATATTCATACTGATATTAAAGAAATATAGCCAATCAATATCTTTTACATGGCGGCGCTGCCAGCGGCACGTGGCAATTGTTTGTTGATAAATCCGATGAGTCGTGGGTAGCCTGATAAAGAATCATTTTGATACACACTGCTCAGTGACTGCAGTCAGAGATAGTGTGTGGAGCCGCTCAAGAGTTTGCAATCCCCTAGTAAGGACGGGACGGTTTCCAGGCCCTAGGCGGGATACCAGATAGCCCAGGAATGTTGTTGACATCTTGTTTCGAATCTCCTCATGGGTGACAAGGATCTGTTGAATATCAAATCCTGGGCGGGCGGCCCAACGTGGGGGGGGGGGGGTAAACTGCTACTGGATCTGAGATCCGCAAACGTGTGGTCAGAGGCGCACGTTCTCGCGATTGAAGTGAAGGGTACCATGCGTCCCATGAGCCATTCGCTGGCTAGTGCCGGGAGGGGTTGGAGTCCCCCAATTGTAATGGTATTGAATGGCCAAAAACATTGTGGTACCGCAGCACTACAGCTGGAGGCCCTCCACTTGAGGGCCCGAGGACTTGACTTGCTCGACCTGTTCAAGAGAGAGTGTTGTGTCATATCTTGCTGGACTCCAAACAGATTTATATTACAAAGCTGGACTGCTCCAACTTTGCCGCATCCCCGTGCCTCCAAAAGAGCGACTGCTTCAGCCAATGGCATCTGCTAGGTGATCATCTGATCACCCATGAACATCAATCACCATGAACATCAACCTGGAGTCTGGTGCCAGCAGCAGTACTAATCAGCTCACTTCGCCAGTGCAGCCACTGCCTTGGTTGCTGCATCATCCAAATCATCAGCTGCAATGATCGAGACATTGCTGCTGTTCAGGATTTTCTTGCCTGCTTCAACATTTGTGCCCTCCAGCCGCACTACCAGTGGTACCTTCACCCCAACCTGCTTTGCTGCGCTGACGATGCCGCTGGCAATGACATCACACTTCATAATCCCTCCAAAAATATTCACAAGAATGGCTTTGACTTGGGGGTCGGATGTGAGGATCTTGAAGGCTTCAATAACCTGCAATAACACCAAGACGGTCGACAGTCAGCACAAATCACTTGCTGTGCAATGCACTGCTGATAATTGGCTTGACCCTGTCACCTCTGCATGACAAAGATAGACTACATGTTCAACTCCCAACAAGACACACAGGCATCAGCAGTGTTAAGGACAGGTGAGCAATCCACAAATAAATGCATAGTGATTTTCTCCCTACACCCTGCCAGTTCTTACCTGCTCTTCACTGGCATTGCCGCCAACATCCAGGAAGTTTGCTGGTGCTCCACCATGTATTTTGATGATGTCCATAGTTGCCATAGCCAGGCCAGCACCATTGACCATGCAGCCAATGTTACCATCAAGCCCAATGTAGTTCAGATCAAACTTGCTGGCAGCAACCTCCCTGCAGATTCATCCACACAAATGCTGTGTTGGCATTGGCACATACTGTGATGATATGTTAGGCTTCAGACTGCAATGCAAACTTCACCCTAATGGCATGAAGCACAGCAAGCAAAGTGGTTGACATTTCACCAATTGATCCAACAACTGAACCAGGCAGGCATGTTTGCATAGGCATGTTTACAATGACCAAGTCTACAAGGCAGTGCATCTTCAGGCTTTGGCCACTGCTTTCATGCCTTGGATCAATCTGGCTTTCGTCCTTCATTGCAAAGATGTCCTTCTGTCTGTAGGCTGCATTGTCATCGAAGCCAAGCTTGGCATCAGCAGCAATCAGATTGCCATCAGCATCTTCAGCAAGAGGGTTCACCTGACAAGGCAGGAAGGCAGCAAGCAACTTAGCAACAAAAATATTTTCAAGTTGTGCCTGTGCGGAGGCAATATGGTTGACCTCCAGAGGAACCGTGAAGTTCACAGCCCATAATCTGTTCAGACTGCGGCAGCACTGTTGCTCCGTTGTGCAACAATGACATCAGGCAGCTGGTCATGCCACAAGAGCGGGAGATGCCAGCAGCAACCCCAGGCCTACCGTTCCATATCATCTGATTGACTCTCTGATGACAGCACCGACTTGACCAACACACACACATGATTCTGACCACCCATGGGTCAGAGGTTGCAGGTGTTTGGCCAGACTGCTGGCAAAGCAAAGCTGTGCTCCGTTTAGGGCAGCTGACTTTACAGGCAGGCACACCCGACGTGCATTTGCACAAAGCATTGCACACTACTGCTGGTAACCACTCTAGAACTTACTGCTCACCTCTACCATGGTGCAGTCTGACTGGGCAAACAATTTGTAGAGGTTCTTGATCTGCTGTGCCGCCGCCTTGATATCCCCAGTGACTGCCAGGCCCTTTGCCATTTGCATAGCTTGGTCGTCAGTAATACCTGCAGGAACATACGCACCCCAAACCCTGGACGCAACATTCTGAACCCTACAACAAGTCACCTCCACAATGCTACTATTGACTCAGCTACTGCTGATGCTGACTCAGTAAGACCAGGGTCCCATGAATATCAGCAGGTACACAACAGTAACAGTACTACGACCCGCCCACCCTCAGCAACAGGAAAAGTAGGCGTCTGGTGCATTTTTTGTTCTGCCTGCTGACCTGTGCGAATGTCTACAGGTATCTTGATGATCTTCTCAGGAAACTTCTCAGCAAGGTCTTCAATACTGGTGCCGCCCTCACTACATGGTGTGGCAAAGCAGCAGCAGTAGCAGGCAGTGGGGACTTGGCAGATACACCCCGCTTTGCTATGACCAGCCGGTGATAAAATCCTTCAACATGACACCGTCTTGCTCCCTTATTTGTGATGTGTGTGTTGTGGAAAGGTGAAAGTGATAATTGGTGTTGTTTAGGGGTGGCATGCCAAGTTAGAACGTTTATTTGCAAGCAGGTTCAATCCACACCTGCAACCTATCATGATGGGGCCTGCTGTCTTCCTATCCAGCAATATGGCAAAGTACATCTCACGCTTGAGTTTCATTTTCTTTGCTATGTACAGCGTATTGACAGGTTTTCCTGCTGCGCCAGTTTGTTTCGTGACCAGGGTCTGGTTGAGCATCTTCTTGGCAAGGTCCAGGGCTTTGTTCACTGAGCAGATGTGCACACCACCTTGCAGGCCATTGGTGAATTTGCCTAAGCCACGCCCTCCAGCGTAGATCTGGCTCTTGAGTACTATCTGCAGCGTATAACTTACATCGATCAGTTATAAGCTTATCCAGGCACATGCTGCTGGTGTTCCAGCAGAACACAGAGTGCTTTTCTATTTCTGCTGCAATCAGCCCGGCCTGTGGCTCACTGCTGCACCCAAATCCCTCAACTGCACATTTTATGCGATTTCGTTGGCAGCCCATGAAGCAACTTTCAGCTGACTCTGCAGAATCATGGGAACATGCTATCTGCAGGCAGTAACTTGCTGTGTCCTTGGAAATGGCTGCCTAGGGACACAATCCCACCTGCCAGTGTAAGCCCATCAAGCATCAACCTGGAAATGCGGTGTTGATAGCTGAAGATACCCGGCTTATAGCAGGTGCAGTTGTGTGTCTGGGTCAGGTATATCATGACTGCCGAATGCATGGCTTCAAGATGGTGATGCTGCAGCTACAGTTGCAGTTATACCAACCTCATTGTTCTCGTCTTTCATCTTGTCTGCTGCCCTCTGTACATCTTCAAGACTGAAAGCTGGTATGCCCGGTGGTACGTTGATGCCAAACTTGCTCATGAGGTCTGCTCCCTGTCCAGCAATAACAGTATCATTCCTTCAACCTGCTGATGTTGCCAGCCTAGGGCTTGGTTGTCTTGTTTGCAACGTTGCAGCGGTGGTTTCAGAACTATAACGACATTTACCTGGTACTCATGTACATTAAGGAAGCGCAGCTGCTGCAACTGCGCTACAGCGGCAGTTTGCCCGTGTCGCAACAGGCTCTGGGAGGACCTGAACATCCTGCTGTTTGGCCGTCTGGTCAATACTTGCGAAACTTATTGCTGCAGTATGAGCGGTTGCAGGCCACGATCAGGCACGGATGAGGAAGTATTATGAGTTGATCACGACCTCAGTGATGCCCGTTGAGCAAGACTGCAGCGTGAGCGCAGCGACAAGAACAACTGCATTCAGCTGTCAACTGCGTGATCAGCTAGGTTATCCGTTGGGACCACTGATGGATGGTTCCTGCCTAACGTATTAGTCACCCAGTCTGGGGTTGTATGCTCGCACCTTTCAAGGCAGGTGAAGGAGATTCTGTGCACGTATTCTGCCCCGCACTGTACCTAGGAGTGCACTGCATGATGTGCACCAACGCATGATGTGCACCAAGCAGTTTGGCTTCCTTTCCGGGAATGAGAGTGCGTCAGTCACCAAGCAACATGTGACCTGAAGAGGACATTAATTTTGCAAACCGGCAATAGACGTCATGGCCTTGACAAGTACTGTTCAGCTGCTCACTACTGATAGCACTCCAACAGCTCACAACCGATGATCTGCCAGCCCAGGCCTGCTCTGATCTGCTGCAACCGTTTCCGCTGCGCATCAAAGTCGCTCAAGGGTTGCTGCAGCACATGAAACGCGCATATCACATTTATTTTGCCCAACGTAATGAAGAGTGTTGGTAGAGGGTTTCAAAAGGTGCAGGCAGAGGGTACAGGTACCTGTAGTCGACTGCTGTTGTTTTGAGAAGCAATGTGCTTGACTTGGCAACTTCAGCAGCTGGTAAGCACTGATCTCCATCAGCAACTTCACAAGCGGTGTTTGAACGAGTAGAAGATACGCATGGCAGCACAGCCAAACCTCTCTGCCCACATACAGCACATGGAATTGGTATGCAAAGTCACATGGGTTGAAGCAAAAGCAGGTGCCATCTGCCCACCTGAATGGGCCAAACATACTTCACACTGCCTGCAACACACAAAATTAGCAGTCCCAAAGAAACTTAATCCTTTTCTCTGCTCTTGTTACCCAATCTGCAACCATGCAAGAGGCCAGCAGTGTTGAGCAAGCTGCAATAACACTATGTGCATATGATGCTCATCTAGGCCACTTTGGCACGCCGCTATCCATCTGGCAGCTGGCTGGCAACCAGGCCCCCCGGGCCCCCTCGCACACTCTGTGCCCTTACAGTGCAAGACTAGGCCTCTGACCGAAGGAGCAGAAGAGATACTGACAATGCTACACTGAGCATGAAAGAAGGGCCACTCCAAGTCCCCACCTGCCATGGACCTGTATGTCACAAGCTGCCCTGGTTGATCTCCGTCCCAGTTCCTGTTGGTCACTGACTCTGGCTTAATCACAAACTCCAGTACATCTTCACCAAACAATGAGGGCGCTCCAAAGGCTCTGTATTCCGCACCAGACTGCAGAAAGGTGAAGGTCATGAAGGATGAGCAGGTAGTTGAACTATGCTATTATGGAGCTCCACTAATCTTGCACTTTCAGCATACAACTTGCTCCTGGCCCTGCCAATGGTGGATACAGGTTTATATTGTTGCAACACAGAGCAAATGTCATGTATGTGCAGTAGTATTCTACACATCTGTAGCTGTCAGAAACGCCAGTGTATAGCAGCATTGCCTGCTGATTGTACTGCAGCAAAGGACCCCTGCAAAGAGGACTGTTGTTACAGAAGCATTACACAGCTGCTGTTGTGCTGCAGGTTTTGACGCCCATACTTGCATCCAGGCCATGCCAAGTGTACAGGCATGCAGTTATGCATGTGGCAGGGCTGCAGTAATGGCACAAACAACAGTTGCTGCCAAAAGTGTTTATCATCACTACGATGGTGTCATGAGGTCACTGGCAAATGCCAGCTGCTGCCACTGTGACCAGACAGGTCAAATGACAGATCATCGCTGTATAGGAGATTGTGTGCTACATGCCTGATGCCACCATGACGTTACAAATACCATCAACAAGCGCCTCAGCCACAAGCTGCTGTAGCATGCAAGTGACGGGGGACAAAGAGACCACCTACTTGCAACCGGATGGATCTCAGTAGATGTGATCCTTCTATTGTGTTTTCCACGACTGTTTCCAGCTCGTCTGCCAATGCAGCTGGTGAAGTACCTGGAGCTCGCCATGCTGGGGAATAAGCGTCATTGGTTGATGCTGTTGACACACAGTTTGGGTTGATCTGCAGGTCAGCAACTGCCGATCTGTAATTGACTGCTCCGGGTCAGCACTGTTGCTTGACATGATATATTGTGATGCAAAGGGGATATGGCAGCATGCTGCAGTTGCGCACGGGCTCCTGTGTGCAGCTGACTCAAGTGAAGAACAACAGCAGGTGTGTCAGTTTGATCAATACCTACGTTGCTTGGGCAACCCCGTATACTGCCATCAGCGGTGGGTCCATAAACTAAGCGCTTTGATTCCTCGTATGGCGTCAATGCGTCGCTATTGAGGGGCCACAGCAGCGACTGAAAAGCTACTGCTCCAGCTAGCAAATATGCAATGCTCCCTTTGTACTCTTCCTGCTGCTGCCCGTGCTGTAGGATCCGGACATGTCTACCTTTTGTAAAATCTACCTTCTGAGACAGTTGAGATTTTTCGAAGCCTCGGCATGTGCTGTGCAAGTGCTGGAGCGCCATCCATACAAAGTCGTTGCCAGACGAAGTTCCTGGTTACTGCTAAGCTCGTTTTACGCTGTGATATAAAAAACAATCAGTTTGTTCATGCCTTACAAGCGGGAACAGCAGCCGGCAGTCCGGCCCGGCAGTGCCTGTTGATATGTGAAAGATTCAAACAGCCACAGACGGTGTGCCAATACTTAGCTTAGACTGCGGATTAGCACGTCGTGGAAATGCTACATCTCCGCCGTTGCTGCTTCACTGATAGACAGATGTGCTCAATGTGCAGATCTTGCCGCGCTCGAACAGAGCAAGAAGTAAGGGGCAATGGCAAACAATGGAAACCGCATAGTGAAGCTGTGTTGTTGCCCACTGACTGCCAACAGGTGATGGCACAATGTTCGGTAAATCGTGTGCAGTGCATACCTCATCAAGGGTTTCCATTGGTATTACAGAGACTCTAATAATAGACCACTGACTCCGATTCAGATGCGCTCTAGCTAACGATGCGCGCTGAATTTAACGCCCCAGGTTATCCACAAAACTTTTGTTTGCAGGCCGAGGGCCTGACAAAATGCAGTGCACTACAGTCGCCAGGAGTCCTGTCTGCACAGGGTGGTAAAGTACGGCCCTCTACATGTGGAGGCTCCATGTGAATCTACCAACTTCTGTAACAGAATAAACACCCCATCACAAGCTTTGAAAACCCCATACTGAGGGCCGCCTGCAGGATAACACCCTTTGCAGTACAACAGTACAGAGTATCTTGTCCACAGCTGTACAAGTGCATCAAATGGGCCGTCACTGATCAACACAGGACCAACACCATACAGGCTGGACACAGTCTGCCCCGCAACATGGATGACCACCACTTGCCCAGCTGGATGCTTGTTTCTCTGTCAGTGTGCTTACAGACTACCCAGTAGCATAATGCATGACCATCAACACTTGTCGCACCAGAAACAAACAGAAACAGACGCAAAAAGCAGCAGCCGATGACACCCGTGCATAACAACCAAGAGTGACCGATCTTTAGGCTAACATCTGAATGCTGTCGCTCACTTCCTTCCTTCCAGCATGCAGGCCAGTCATCAGGATATACATGAAAGCATAAGGCATGTACAGCTGTAAAGAAAAGTGTGTAAGTGAGAACACCATTCAAGCGTCCACAAACTGCCTTTTGCACCACGACTGCTGGATCGTAGCAATTGATGCTTCTAGCACACACCTGGGCAATCAAGGACAGTACTGCTCAACCAGCTACCTGCCTACAAACATACATACAGGCCCAAATGCTTTTTCTTCAACCATTCCTTGACACGCAGCACCAAGCATGCAGCCATCAGCGGATAAAGGCATAGCACACAGCAGAAATGACACACAGCCACACACCCCAGCAAACAGCCACGCCTGCACAGACCTACGTAGCAGGTAGCTTTCAGATGTTCCCATGCATGAGTACCAGCCACACAGGTGGTGTCCTATGCAGTCTCAAGCTACCGACAGGACACTGCAAGCACACATGCACAACCGTGATACACAAACAGCAGTGACTAGCCTGCCACCTCAACTCCCGATCAGTCACAAGCAGGCTCAGCTTGCACATTGTTCAAGCAGCTTGAAAATGACACAGCAGCGCAGCGCACCACCGTCGTTACACATTTGCTCACTTGACAGGCGGTGCACTGCAGCATGTTACGGTCACATACATAGTCTTCTCAACGCCTGAGATGCTTGCTGACGTGGCACAGGAGAGGCTGCAACTGCCCTCAAGATATGAGCACTTGCAGCAGCAGCAACCACATAAGCCTGTGCAATGTTTGCCGCTGAAGCAGCGATTCCAGTGGATGATACCAGTCATTGTCATGTGTGCCTCTAAAGCACACGTGAAGGCCCAGCAAGGTTCCACCCAGCTGCTGCAGGGGCTGTACCCATGCCAGAAGGTGCTGCTGCCGCCGCCGCCGCGGCTGCCACAGCTTCTAGCGCCTTGGCAGCATCAAAGGTGAAGCCTGCTGGCTGAGCTGCTGCTGGCAGTCTGTAGGAAGCAGCACTGCCATCTGCTGGTGTCAGCGGCATAGCTGCTGCTGCAGCTGGGTCACAGGCTGACATCTGCTGTGGAGTGGATTTAGCTGCCTGCCTAGGATTGACATTGCCCAGAGTCCTGAACTTGATCTTGCGGATCTGCAGTCACGACACACAACAGCACATAAGAGGCAGCAGACGTCTGGCCTGAAAGGTGATCACTGCCTGCAGGTGCACCACAACAAAGCAGCAGTGCGCCCGCAGCATCCTTGACAAGCAGGCCTGCACTATACCTCTGTAGCCTTAAAATATGGCTCAATGCCCACAGGACAGCACATGTATTTCCTCCATGCTGTATACATCAGATCTTGTGGCACAGATGAAGTTTCACTTGCCTGGCCCATATTGAGCTCCAGGCCGGGGTACTTCTCCTTCATGTCCTTGATCACACAGTGTGTGTACCGCTCAGGGTTGACCTGTACGTGATGACGGACACTCGCAACCAGCTCAGCCATCTGAACACCATTCAACCGTTGACGCTTGGCTGCAGGAGCAGCAGCAGCGGCCGGTGCTGCTGTGCCTTGAGCGCCTGGCAGTGCTGCTGCTGTGGCGCTATCATACAGGGCAAGGGCAGCTTGCTGCTGCTGCTGCTGCTGCTGGTACTGTTGTTGAAACTGTTGCAGCTGCTGTTGAAGGTCTGGCTGCTGTCCAGCTGCAGTGCCTGTTGTTGCTTGCAGCTTAGACCAGTGCAATTCTTGTCTGCTTGCTGCAAGCTGCTGCTGCTGATTTTGTGACGGGGCTCCTGCACTGCTAGTGCAGGCTAGACCAGCAGCAGCAGCAAGTGCATCTGCTACCTGGCTGGCTGAGGGTGCTACAGAGCTGTCTGCTGCTCCACCATCAGTGGCTGCTGCTGCAGGAGACTCTTCCAGCTTGCGCTTGAGTGAGCCCGCAACAGCAGTAGCAGCAGGGGTGGACTCTGGAAGACTCCTGCAGCTTGCCAGCATGTGCATTGCTTCAGCAGCTGCTACTGCAGCACTATCAATGCAACCATCTTCTGCAGCATAATCCCTGTCTGTAGCACCTGCACTGCTCGGCCTTGCCTGCTGCTGCTGCAGGGGAGCAGAAGGAGACTTCACTGTGTCGAACACAGCTGCACTGGCATGACCTGGCTGCTGCTGCTGTCCCTGCACACTGTCTGCTGCTGCGGTGGCTTGAGAGGTTGTACAGTCATCTGTCAGAACAGCGTAACAGTCGCCACCATCCTTGCTGTCAGCTTGGCTGTGTTCTGCTGAGCTCACAGGAGCACTATACGCAGGTCGCAGCTCACCAGCTGCAGCTGACAGCCCTACAAGGCCATGTGCAGCTTCTGCTGCTGCCAGGGACTCGGGTCTTCCTCGCGCGTCAAACATACCACCAAGTATGTCACCCATGACGGCAGGAGCCGCGGTTGGAGCGACAGCTGCAGCAGCAGGGCAAGTAGCAGGTACCTGCCTGGTAGCCTCACTGGCCCTGCAAGGGAAACATAAGCAGCAGCAGGAACAGCATTATCACACAGTGTGACAACTGAGGCACTCAGAGCCATCTCTTCGTGTGAGGTTGACATGCTGGCAACCACTTGCACAAGCGTAGCGTCTGCAGAACTGTCTCAAGGCAGCCCTTAATGGGTCCAGCAGGTGCGACACGAGATGCGTGTACCAGCTGCTGTGTGCATCATCGACAAGCAGCACCTGCTGCGCTGCGGCTGTTCTTCAGCCCACCTGAACTTGATCTTGCGCACACACGCATTGTTGATCTCAATGCCAGGGAAGCGGCTCTGCATCTCCTTTATCACCAGTTCAGTGTATCTGCAGCAGCACGACAAGCAGAGGCCCCAGCTGAATCACCTGTGAGCAATAAGTAGTCTCAACAAAACCGTCAAGTTGCGACATGACAGACGATGGGAAGACGACTAGAAAGTGTGACTCACAGCTGCCAGAAGCAAAGGCGCCCTGGCTGCTATGAAGAGCACTTGGGTCGTTGCAGGAGCAGGATGCAAGGTTGCAGGATGCGAGGACAGGACGTACCTGCTGGGGCACAAAGCATAGTATCGCTCCACACTCTCCAGAATAGCTGCATGCTGTTCCTTTGTGAACCGGTGCTTGCGAGCAGCAGCACTAGGCTTGGCAACAGCAGCAAGCCCATTCCACCCTGCAGCAGCAGCAGCAGGACCGCCTGCTGTGGCTGCAGAAGCATCAACTGCAGCATACTGTTGAGCAACTGCAGGGAAGCTGTCTAGGTGATTGGCATTGGGGGCCGCTAGCTGATGTGGCTGTTGCTGTGGGTTTGCTGCTGCTGCTGCTTGTGCTGCTACAGCTGCAAGCAGTGCTGGTGAGAAGCCGAGTAGCCCTCCTGCCTGTTGGGTGTATGGTGCACTGCTGTTTGATGCCAAGGCCTGCTGTAGCTGGCCTGGTATGTCAGTGCCACTGCTCACAGGGGCAGTGACAGGCACAGGTGGTGAGCTGAGTTGACTAGTGAGGTTGAGAGGCTGAATGTGCAGCTTGGGCTGATGAGGCTGAGGCAAGCTGCTTTTGCCTGCCTCTGGGCCAGCGCAACGTTGCACAACTGCAGCAGCTGTCAGGGTGCTGTTGCTGCTGTCATTGGCCAGGGGTAGCTGCAAAGCTGTGGGTGGGGTTCCCTCCCGAGATCGTGCCTCTGGCACACCTGGCCCCTCAAACGTGGCTTTTGCTGTGGCTGCAACAAGGGGCTGCTTGACTTGCTGAATGGGTGTGTCATCATAAGTAGACTTCCCTGCATGCAGGGAAACAGCAGGTTGATTAACATCGAAAATTCTCACGCACTCCCTGCAAGTAACTGAATAATTTGGCAAATCGGTGCCAAGCGCTCCGAGCGGCGTGCCTGTCATTACTTTCATGAAGTCCCCGTGCCAAAAGAGTTCCTTGCTGTACCAGAATTGGGTATGTGGGCGGGACGCAATGCCCCTTCTCTTTAGGCACCCTTGCAACGCAAGAGATTGTACGAAAACTTCTATATACTGAACCCACCCAGTGAAGAGGTAGCAAGCTCTTCGGCCAGCTCCAGCATCAGCTTGACTTGCACGCCAGACAGGATGCCACGGGAGTGTGAAGCCTCGACAAATAATTTGAGAATATCAAATTTGTCTCCGTTACGCCCCATCCTATGGGCTGAGCCAGAGGCATCAACAGCTATGCACGTTGAAGGAACACCTGTTGAACAAGGCATGCTGCGCTGCATGTTTGCTCTATACAAGCAATGGCACAAGTTACTCCTCAAAAATCTGAATATTGAGAAATGGATGCGAGGATGTCACGCTTGAGGACGCTGCGGCTGTCTTGGCTTCAACAGCAACAACAAACGCCTGAACAGACACAACTTCGACACAGACAGCAGCTGGAGCTTCCTTGGGGCATCACAGCTGCCTGAGAACGCGCTGGGAGTGCCATACAGATAGAGAACGAAAAGGAGTTCGGGGGCTATCTTCGTTGTATACCAAGAGAGATGTGTTCTCTTCAAAGTCACAAGGCAACTGAGCACGAGCACGAGGGGAGAGTGGCATGGCTGCCACCGGATCAAGGCCCGTCAGCGAGAACGGATTGGGGGTGCCGTTCCAAAACCCTGTCCTGCTTCTTTGGGCAAACACAGCGAACACTTTGCAATTCACGTACTTGTAAACATATATGTATTGGATCTAGGATATGAATGCAGTTATATATACAGGGTTACGTGCATGTATTACAGATCTAAGGAAATGTATATGCTACGGTTACGTGCTGCTGCTGCTGTTGCTGCTGTTGCTGCTGTTGCTGCTGTTGAATGCTTGAGTACGTATTGCAATCGCAGGCGTTAGCAGCAGCGGCAGTGTTGGACCACGTTCCTTTTGCCGTATGTTTGGTTTAACCCGGTGGGTTTTGGTGTATTGAGCTGGCTGCATATGCTTGCATTCCTTTGCACATGTTGACAGAATCTTTGCTGCAGCAGAAGCAGGCCACTCCGGAGTCTGGAGAACGCCGTGTCATCGCCTTTGCCTTGAGAGGCTTTGGAACGAGTGAGAGGTTCCTTTGAAACGACCACGGCATCGTTGACGTGCCACTACGAGATCCATATCAAGCTGCACACAGCTGTAAAACTGCCGTTGGCCAGCCGAAGCTCATCTAGCACAGCCGAATCATGAGTGATGACCGCAACGCCGTGCCAGCTGGCAGGGTCTGCCAGCTGTATATGTCACCTAGCTGCAAAATCTTGCCAACTTTATGTCAGTGCCATGACCGTCTGTAGTGATGCCAGTATTATCCGATAAGGTGTGCATTGCCCATTGCTGCGGTTCATCATACAGCAGGTGAGATTCTGGGACGTTGCCATTATAAAAGATATTCATTGAATGCAGTGTATGGCTGAGCCATGCAGCTGATTGAAATGCGCTGACATACGTTGGGGGCGCCATCCTGGTGTGATGCTTGTGCCTGCCTTGCTGCCCATCTAGCAGCCACTGACATCCTACACCAAGTAGTACCTGATGTGCCAGTGGGACTGACACTGTCCATTGAATGGACGTCCAATATTGCATACTTGCTCTTTTTTCCAGGCAAGTCAATGACTGGGACTACTATGGCACATGTTATGGCCTGTTGCGGCCGTCTATCAAAACACTTGAAGTGTGTTCACCATGCTGCAACGAATGCAGCTACTGTAGCACTCGGTGCCACAATAGCCCCCAGCTACTAGCTGAGCGGCAGCGCATCCAAAATGCCAGCATGACTATTCCTTAATTTGAGAACATACTGAGGAGGAAGGACAAGGTTGACCCTTCCAGCCATAACAACATCCCTGCCTGATCAGTGGCGGTACAAGTCACAGCATGCAGACAACGCCACATCATGTAATAGAGATAGAGCCATGCAACATTGGATGAGCTGGCAAATGAACTGACATGCAAGGAGGCCATGTGGTGAACTGCAGCAAAGAACGCATAATTTCCTGAACAAGGCTCGCCAAGGAAGAAGCTGCAGGCTGCAACTCATGGTTAATGCAATGTACCTCGCAAGAAGTCCTATCGATCTGCCGGCTCCTGTGATTCCACAATGTTCGCCAAAATTTGAATGGCAATGTCTTACATGGCAGTGTCCCCAATATGACAAGACCCTGAGCTAACAAATATCAACATACTTGATACAGCCAAGTCTTAAGCATGAAATGAACTGAATGCGCACCTCTTCAAGGACCACCACCTCAATATGGAACATTGTTGGGAAGGTTATTATTGATGTTGGTTCGCATAGCCAGATTCAACCACTGCCGCTGTTGCCGCTGCTTCTCCTTCTGTGCCCGTTTGACGCCAGCTGGAGCTTCATGTGCCTTTGTCACCACACCCAATGACCTGTACTGCGCTACTATACTGTTCACTGCCACACTCTGCCTGCTGTCAAACGGCTTTGGCCGTTGTCTGTAGTACTTGGCCAACTCCCTGGACCCTAGGATTTTACCTCCAGCAGCACCCCCAGCTACGGCTAACTGCCAGCCAGTGCTGCCACTGCCCAGGTCGAGGTTGCCAACACCTGATGTAGCTAGTGCTAAACCACTGCTATCTGCGGACTCAACATCACCTGCTGGCTCAGCATTGTTTGACTTTGAATAATCGTAGAAGTCCTCATACTCCTGTTCATTGCCATCATAGAGCATTTTGCACTGGTTGGTGTCCACCATGTGCCGCTGCACTGCGTGAAGCGACCTGAACTGCTTGGCATGCGGATCATCACCAGCTGTGTATAATGGCACCTGCAAAGACGCGGCATGTGCAGCAACGACATGTTGCCTCAACAGGTGAAGCATCTGGCTGATGGAAACAGCTCACGGGTGAAAGCAGCGCAGTCATCATTTTCATCCAGTGCAGACGACATCAAGAGCCCTGTCACCTGTTCCTGCATAGAACATTGCTCGCTGCTGACATACTAACAGCGATGGCCACACGAGCAAGTCATGACAAGCTCTTCAAGTCACGCACCTTGCCGTACTTCAGCTTTGCCCCCAAGTACTGCAGCAACCCCTCTGGGTCCACCAGGTACTCCGAGTCAGGCAGGTAGAACCCAAAAAGCTTGTACATGTACTCCAAGCTATCCTGCATGCTGCTGCTGCGTGTATTGTCAAACAAGCTCACGCACACATCCCATTTCACCCAGTCTTCCTCTGGTACTGCTGCCTCCTCATCTTCATCATCCTCATTATCTGCTGTTGCTTGCTGCTGCCACTGTTTATGGACGCCTCTGCTGTTGCCTGCTGGCGCTGCTGCTGCTGCTGCTGCTGCTGCTGTTGGTACATCCTCATCTTCAGATGCTGTCTCCCAGCCAGAATCACTGTCCTCAGCTTCTGCCGCTGTTTCCCTGTACTCATCTCCACTGTTGTCTGCTGCCTTGGGGTGTGGAGCTTTGACAGTGTACCCTGCTGCTGCTGCTGCTGCTGCTGGTCTTGAAGCTGCACCTGCGGAAAGCGCACGAACATGAGCACTCCAAACAGTCAGACATGCACACTCATCATGTAATGCTTTGTGATAGTGGAGTGGGGGCAATGCAGGTGGCTACTGCCGAATGAGGATGCCGCTTTGCATGGCAAACGGCTGTGCACCACTTACCATTGGTTGCTGATGTACCATCTTCCTGCAGCTGCTTCATCATGATGATGGGTGCAGGCGCTGGCTGGCCACTCTGCTTGACAAGTTCCTGATACTTCTTAGAGTTGACATGGGCTTGGTAGGTGTTCTGTGTCTGGAACTTCTTCTTTGTGAGGGGGTCAAGCCAGATTTTTTGATGGGATGTTGAGGTGGCTGATGTGAGCTGAGCTTTGCGAGCCTCAAACCAGTCCTTGGTTACTGGGGGGAGACCAGCAACCTGTGCGACAGTGACACGATAGCGCATATATGTGGGACATGGTAGCGCATGAATGCACATTGTGCATGCTGCACAAGGTTGACGCAGCAGCTGCAAAACTTGTTAGTGTGCAGGATGTCCATGCATGGGCATGTCCATGCAAACAGCTGAGCCATGGAGACTGACATGTGAAACAGCCAGTCAGGCACCCTTCAAGTGCATGCATGGCGCATGGGACGCTGAACATGGCCGATTAACGCCATAATCTGAAAGTTGTGGTGAGTTGTGTCGCCCAATAGGTGACAGAACGCTGCCTGCACGCCGGGGGCTGCTACTGCCGTCTGCGTTGCTGTGAGGGACCTGATAAGTAGTCCGCCATACCTTGCGCTTGAGGTTGTAGCGATGAAAATCGCTCTTGTAGTGCTCAGCAAGAGATTCTTTGTCAGAGAAATACGTCCCACTGGTGCTGCAGTAGAAGCCATCTTGCTTGGTCGCCATGCTGGGACCCAGCTGCTGATGAGGTGTCTGTGCAACCGTGAAGCTCAGCGTGTGCAATGTTGCACGCTCTAATGCTTTGATTCAGCACTTGGGCGTCAAGCCTGGTTCTAGTCGCAACACAGGTGATGATGGTGTCTACTGGTTGGAACGGTTGTATTTGAAACAGGGCAGATATGATCTGGCGCAAGTTGTGACACTGTTGATAAGCCATTCACGGTTGAGTGCGCCCTGACGGAATACGCACTGCTGCTCCCCTGTTAGGCCTTAACGGAGCCTCTTTGGCCCCCAAGGCCAAATCGAAGACTTGCACAGTATACGATATTGATATACGTACAACTAATATCACGCAGTAAAAGATGATATACTCTCGTAGACGAATAGACAGCTTGTACAGGCACTGCCCGATTTGCTGTATGCCAGGCACTGTCCGATTTGCAACTGTCACGTTGCAGCATAATAGACCTGCGAGGTCACAAGGCATTAAAGATAGAATGAACTTTGTGAAGGAGTTCGTAAATCATCCAAGTTCACACGGTTCAGGTTACCCACACCACTGAAATATCTGAAGTAAACGAAATTTAGCCATGCAGCAAATTGAAATGCTATGACAAATGCTCTGACATGAAGTGAACACGCATAAGTCATTCCAAGGTGATGGAGAATGCCATTGTCTGTCTGTGACATCTGGCAGAAGGGATACAAGGGATTGTGGGACATGGTCAGGAACCCAAAGTGACTCCCATTCAATGACAAAGGGTAATTCTTCTTCTTCTTCTTCAATGACAAAGTTTGTCATGTTATCTAATCAAGGCAGACATGCAACCTGTCATGGACAACCTGGTCAATGGCATTGACCCACCAGCTGGCAAATGCAATGATGCACATCAGCGAGCATGCTCACTACAGCGAAGCCCAGAGAACAGAATATGTCACCACCCATGAGCCTGGATGCTGATCAACACCACTGCCAGTGGCAGCAATAACGCACTCACCAGAAACCACCCCCTTAGCAAACATGACAGCGCTGGTTGCTGTGGTGTTACAAGAAATCTTTCTACTTCACCGATGACTGTTTGCCAAACAGTGTTCATTGAACAGCAGCAACTTGGGTGGCACCCAGCCCATGCCATGCATCATTCAGATCTAGATCAGCATCAACCGGCGTAATCAACTGGAGGACCTGAAAGTCCCTTGTCTGGAATGTACGGGAGATGATACACGTGGGTGGCCCACCACAGGCGAGGCACAGCGATGATGCACATAACCCCATTGAAGCAGGGACCATACCATGACTGACAGCTCCTGAGCCTCGTGCCGTGCAAGCATGAGCCCACCATCTGCAACACTGGCATGTAAAACAGATAGAGGCATGTATGCTTGCTATGTATCAAGTGTATGCAGAGTATCACATTACCAACAGTGCTCAGCGAGATTATCTCGCATCATGCAAGCATTTGTGCTGTTCAGACATGCTGAGGCTGCAGGCTCACAAGGCCGCTACTCGCAAATTAGACACCCTGTTGTCGCTGTGATCACCGTCTTCAAGATCGCACAGGTGCACTGACCCCGACCCCATTCACTACACGATGTGACACATGTTGGTATCTGTGGGTGTCAATGTCTGCCCGACATCTGATACCCATAGGTAACAACAGCCTGTTAACAGTGTGACAACACATCACAGCCATTGCAGAAGTGTTCTGCATAGGCTGTACTACACCTGGTGTAGTACACCTGATTCTACTCCAGTCTGGAAACACCTAACACCAGCTTGAGCATTTCATAGAGCTGCAGCGGGAGGCAACTAACGGTTCAAAGAAACATAAATCTCTCTAACGTCCATTCATACAGGACCAGTCCCTCATGAACAATAAGATACTTACCACTGTCAACTTGGACTGCAATCACCTCTTGAAACAGGTCATCTGTTGAAACAGGGAATGGACAACATGATCACACACATGAGTGCAGATAAGCTTATCCTGTCCTTAACGGGCTATGCTCGTGTAGGCAGAACAAGCTCACTGGGCGCATGATATGGGCCATATGCTTCGCTGGCTAGCCCATCGCTGGGTTCCCACAGCAAAAAAACAATATGTAGAACCAAAATTTGATCTGAGATGCGCACAGGTTCAAATGTACCAATTGCAGTACTTGAATCATTCCGCTTCAGCAGTAACAGCCAGCTGAGCATTATGCATGCCGTGTATGCCATATTTTACTAATCATTGAGCTGGCAGTTCCTGAGGGGCAGCATTTCCCCAGCTGATACCATTGCCTTAGTAGATCGTCCATCTTCATGGCATGTAGGTGTACATTAGCATCTGGCAGTTGCTGTGACAGCGTATCATGGCAGCTTGTTATGCTTGAGCTTCTGCCTGAGCTTTGCAGCCATACTACTCCTTGCTGATGAAGCATCATCCACAGACCTGAACTCAGTGAAAAGATACTCATTCACTGCTTTCCGTCCACCGGCCAGGTACGCTGCAACCTGGTTATCGGCTGCAGGGAGGCCCTGCTCTACTGCTGTTGTGATGGATCGACCATTGTCATGTGGCTGCTCAAGTGATACAGCAAGCAGCATTCTTCGGTTCGGATGCAGGCTGCTAGCATAGAAGTCCCACTTCACGGGTTGAATGCTGCTCCATAGGCCCGCATTGGCCAACAACTTCACCCAGCCACTGCCTGCAGTAGCCCAGTCAGTAGGTAGATGCTGTATGTGTGCACTGGTTGCAGCATCCTGGATCCGCTGCAGAGGCTTGCCGGTAACCGTAGGGAAGTCATGCGTACCTTCAGTTGAAGCATTTCATCGGGAGAATTGGGAGGACCACTTAAGAATTGTGAAACATAAGACAACAGACGACCTGCTGGCAGGCTGCTGCTGTTTCGGCATTAACAATGATGCATGATGCGCACTGCTGCCTAGGGCAACAAAGTAAAAATATCAATATCAATCCTAAGATGCGTGAACCACATTCAGGACAGAATGTTAGAAGGGCCACATTGAGCGCCCTCAAAAGTACAGCTCACCTGCATTAATGATATTGTTGACGAGCAACAATGCCAGCATCCATTGCAGACGCATAAACACTATTATATTTTAGCAAATAAGACAGAAGATGGGGCGCTGTGTGCAAGTACGTGTGTCGAAGATGATCTCCGGAAGCGCTGCTTCGCCAATGGCCATGAGAACGAAAGCCACGTGTTGAGGAGTAGCTTTCAGCACGATGCGCTATAAAAGATGTTGCAGACTTGCCGTCTCGTGGTATAAGCCACGCGTCAGCAGCTGCCGCAGCATGGGCTTGGGCGCGCTTACGCGTCAGGGATACACGTCACGTGTGCACATGTGCACTCCCCGGTGAACCTGGAAGCAGCAGCACAGCGGCTCTGACACATTATCTATGAGCGTATGTAAGATATGTATTACCAGCTGCAAAGAGCAAAACACCGCTGCGCAACTTGCCAACTTGGACCATTACAGGGCCATTGGCATATCAACAGCAGACTGTGCGTGCAGGTGTACAACTTCCACTTGTGCCAGAAACAGTATGCATCACGTGCACTTCTGACAGCATTGCTGCTGAATCAGAGGAGGTCACTTTACATCACCCAATGACCACCCAGTCAGTGCAGGCTGTAATGCAAGGCAACTGCAATTGGAAGCAAAACAGTATCAGAAAAAAGGTCTCAACCTCAAGGCTGAGCATGCTGGCACTGCCTATACAGGAACATGCAGCAACATGTTGAATGCTGAGCTTTGGACAAGCACAAGTGATCCCAAGCACCTGCGCGACTTGAGGCACTGGTGCCAATATTAAGCAGAAGCATACTGCAGGTGCTCCTCTTAGCAGTAATTGACATGGTGCTTCAACAGACACAAACCACTACAACTAACCAAGCCTGACAGAAGACACCACCAAACACTTGTCCATTGCAGCATCCATCCATTACAACACAATCTGACACTGAAGTTAGAACTAATGCAGCAAAAACAATGTGAATAAGCTCTACCGGTACAGCTCCTTCAACTGTTCTACAACGCGAAAGGGTGATGCTCTGCATGGGTGATGCTGTGCGTCTATGACAGCATGCGGGTGACTAATCCCTCCATCATGTGGTGATGATGCATGGTGTTAACCTGTGTGTATGGTATGTGAACGTGTGGGCTTGTGCATTGCAGGTTCACTGCAGCCACGCATCTAGCAAGCAAGACACACTCCCTGATTTGCTGGCTGAGTACACACACCCCAAACGGGTGCTTTTACCCACAAACAAAGCTTAAACAAGAGATATGCCATATGCCAAGTGCTTGCTTTGCTAGCAATTAGTAGCGATCATCTGTGCGTCTTGAGCAGTAGAAAGTGGGAACGAGGTCTGTGTGCACCACCCATTGATGCACCAGGACAGGGGCATGCCTTTGCCTGAGTAAAAAATCAAATAGCTTAGCCCGCCAACAAGCACCCTGCACTAGCAAAGCATCCAAAACATGTTGCCAGCATGCATGTGCAAGCAAGCACGCTGCACAATGTGCTCTGCTAAGGAAGAAGGGCAAAATGCTGCAGCCCCAACAGGAGTGAGGGTCCATGCTGCCGGTCTACCTGTTGGGGCCAGAACAGCAACGGGGAAAGCATCACATAGACATTGATTTAAATACAGTGGTCAAAGCATGATACCCATTATTGTACAAGACGTCACAACATTGATCCTGTGCGATATACCCAAGGCCAGTTTCTTAGTTGGGCCAGCGCAGCATGGTCCCATGTCAGCACAAGTCTGCATGCAGTTCAGACCCTGGAGATCCCTGAGCTAAGACAATACATATTGACAACACACGCATGAGCAGACAGTATTTGAAGCCCCACTGCCTGCAATCCAGCTGATGGAAGATTGACTCGGCTTATCAAATTACACACACAACAACATCGGCTGCTACCTTCTGATGAGCTGTGACTCCATGCACAAAGCAGCACACACTAAGTTGTGCAGGTCCTTGGAACCGCAAAATGATCTTAACATTGTGTATGCAGGAACCAGGTATGCAGGCAGTTCAGTATGCCAACTGAAGAACACTCTGCGCTCCACACCTGAACATCCCTGCAGCTCACCAACACACCCTGCATTCCACAGTCATGTTGGCAAAACACCCTTTACCAGAGAGACCTAAAGGTCACACAGCAGCTGTTGGCTTAAGCCCGGGCGCCACTGTCAACTCTGCTGACACCTGTCCAGTTGACTTCAAGTATGTGTTGCGTGTGCCTTAGAAGTCCCTGAACACTGCCTCACATTCCTGCATTTCCTCTGGCGTCTCCTTGGTGTTTCGCTGGCCCTTGCGCTCATTCTCTACCAGGTCCTTGAGGCGCTTGGCACTGTCGGTGTCCTGCAGCAGGGAACGTGGCACGCAAGCGACATATGCAAGTGGCCTCAACTCTACAAAAGAGGTGGATTGCCTCATCTAGGGAAGCTATCCCTCCTATGAACACGACAGCGCCCCCACCACCATGGCATACATTGCTCTGACAAGCGACACAGGAATTGCTCAAACACACACCAGGCCATCCCAGAGTTCTGTGCCTGCCATGCAGCCACCGGGAGCGCCTACCCTTGGTTTCCTGGATGGACTGATCCTGCGTGCTTCCAGCGCCTCCCAGTCCAGGCCTTCAAACCACCTGTGACGCTTTACATCCTGGGCCTTACCGCTCAGCATACCTAGCCGCTTGGCGGGCTTGCGCTCGAGCAGCTTCTGAATCATATCCTGCAGGCAAGACCACAAGACCCATGGCACAGGACATGATGAACATGCCAAGAGAGCAGCAACTTGGTGACAGGTGAGAGCAGGTGCTGGCTACTCCACCCTGGGCTGAATGTTGAGTCCGCTAGTGAAGACCATTGACTACACGTGCGTGACATTGCAGTACAGACAACTGCAACATGCATTGAGTGCTGGCCTCGGCTTACCTTGGCTGCTGGTGACAAGAACGGTGGGTACTTGATGATGTAGTTTTCATCCACAATTCTTCGCATCACCACCATGGGGTCGTCTGTCTTGGGGCTGCTGAATGGCTGTCGTCCAGTGAGGAGGACATACATCAGCACACCAAGACCCCACCAGTCTACGCTGTAGTTGTAGCCGTGTGCCAGCACTGCAGTAGTTAAGGTGCAGTAGGCTCATCAGTACGACAATCAATGGGTGCTGCACAGCCTGGACATTAATGCATGTTACCAGAATACTGTTAGTACCCAGCAGCACCACCCATACACTTGCCTATGGCGGATGCCGTGCTGGACAAACGAGACAGCAAAGACTGCCGGCTGTGCAACACACACAGCTATAGCATTCGCCTGCCAGGCAGCATTGCTCACCATTCTCAGGTGCCACATAGCCTGGCGTCCCACAGAATGTGTATGTGCGATTGTTGGACTCCAGCACTTTTGCAAAACCAAAGTCTCCTATCTTCACAAAGCCCTGCAGCCAGCAGCGCACACCATCACAGCATGAGGATGCACTGCATTCCATGATATCCAGTTTCAACTTGTAGAGATTGTCGGATACCAGGAACAGACAGACAACAAAATGACAGCCTCAGCGCAATCAATGACGTCATCTTTTTGCACTCAACAGTCAACTAAGCTTTCAAGTACATACACTTGCTTGACATTCATAAGATAAAATGTGAAGCGCCTGAAGACCCTGAGATGCAGGCGGCGCACCTGCGAATCTATGAAAACATTCTCTGGCTTCAGATCCCTATACACTGTGTGGCTGTTGTGGAGATACTCCAGGGCCAGCACTATGGAAGCCACGTAGAAGCGTGCCAGGTCTTCAGGCATGCCTTGAAGCATTTTAACCTGGGAACAATCGTCCAAGATTGGGCAGATCGTCAGCAAGCTTCTGCACTGTCTGGAAGAACAGGGGAGGGTGCAGTTTGTGGATGCCTGATGAATAAATTCACGGATGGCAACAACAGTTTCAGAAACACCTTCAACTGACATACCTGTGGGGCCAAGCAAGCCACTTGCCAAGCTGCATTTGGTACTCTTTGCCTTATGACCTTTGCCTCAGCCACTAGTACGTCCATCAAGTCACCACCAGGCATCAGATCAAACAGAAAATAGAGGTGATACTTGTCCTGGAAAGTGGCATACTGTCGTATGCAGAAGGGGTGAGCCGTGTTCTTAGTGATTGCCTGCAGCAACACCAACATGAGTATTCATGAGAAAACACAGCATGTGTCACACATCCATCATCTCCATGGCAGGCCTAGATATGGCTGAGCAGATACTTCAGTGCTCAACTGCTTCAAGAGCATTCAGATGACATAAGGGTCCTGCATGGTTGACATACCTGCTCAAAGTAGACATGCTCTGGGCACTGCACCACCGCACTCTTGCGCATGCGCTTCATGGCATATGTGTTGCCTGTCGACTCCTCAGTCACCTCACTGACTCTGCTGAAGGCGCCACCACCCAACACAGCACCCTCTGTCAGAATCAGAGTTGGTGTATCCTTAGAGAGGTCGAGGTCCTCTGCAGCAACAATTGAGATGAACAACACAAGGAAATGTTCATAGCATTGAGACCCCACACATAAGTATGCTTCCAATGCCCAACACCCCGCAAAACAGCTTCCACACCAGGTGAACTTGTCATGCATCACTCCAAGTGGGTAATATGGCATGTCAATGTGTTGCTGCAGATACACAATGCTTGCGAATATGTTGCCAGGCTGCTCCAATCACTCACCTAGTTTTGTTCCACCCTTTCTCATCTCCAGCACCTCATCCAGGTGGCCTCTTGCCCGCACTACCTCCCAGCTGACCTCCCCATTGCGTCCGCGCTTGCGCCGCTTAATCAGCACCTCTGCTGGTAATCTACCTGGGGCACCTGTCTTCTTGAAAGTGCCTAGCTTGCTCAAGCGCTGGGCAATGACCTGTCCCAGTCAACATTTAAACCCAAAATAGCAGAGATTGGTCGAGGAGTATCAGAACGTGCTCTTGCATGAAGCAGCTGATACGTGGCAGTTGACACAACCGGACTACCGCCTCAAACCTTCGGCGATGCTTCTGTTGGAGCAGCAGCTGGTTCAGGTCACACAGTGTGCGTTATCAGCCGTAGAACTAACTACTCCAGCATACCTGAGGAGACTTCTCTCTAGCCATCAAAGCTTCCAATGGCCCCAAAACATTTAGAAATGTGTCGCGTGCAAGTGCCAGTACTGTAAGAGGGGTGACAGCCTCAACCTGCAGCAGCAGTACCAGCAGCAACTGTGAATATCGACACACGACTGGTTGCACGGTCGTGTCTGCTGAGCACAGAAGCATACAGCCCCAAAGCAGCAGCTGCTGCAACTGCTACACCAGCAAAGACATACCGTTGCTATTCGCGGCTCTGACACCAGCAGTGCCCTCTCCCCAAAGAAGTCCGCCCTGAAAAGATGGTTGACTTTGCGCCGCTGTCCACCGGGTGTTGATTGGTGCACTACTGCTTCACCCTCCTTGATAATGTAGAAGTAATCACCAGGCTCACCCTCACTCACCACCTGATGCAATGGTTATGCAACACAGCACATGAGACCTGGCCAAATCATTCAGATTGTTGAAGGCTCCAACCCATTTTCACCTGCTGCTGCTAGCAAGCATTATCTGGGCCCATCAGAGAATTCGCACAATAACACGCAGAATGGTGCTGCCCTGTGTTGATGAACTGCAGCTGCCATACACAGGACCATCAACAAGAGTGGCCTGACCTTGTCCCCTGGCTGGTACATTTTCTCCTCAAATGCATCAACCAGCTGCAGCTTCTCGTCCTGGCTGAGTGGATTCAGGATGGGGACGCTGTTCAAGAACAGCTCAACCTCTGACGCTTGAGCTTCTGCTGCATTGCGCAGGAAATACCTGTGTGCCACAGATGAACATGTCAAGCTCGGTCAAGTAGGCGCTGCTCTCTGTGGCAGACCCACCGGGCTACAAGGAGCCATATGCTGTTGTCTGCTGCTGATGATGTTGCTATCTGGCCCGATCATTCAATCATTGTTAACCTACAGTACTGTTGTAAAGCAGCAAGCGATCACAGGCCGGATGTCCAGTCAAGCATGCATGACAACAAGATCTGTGCTACACACAGGTGCATTGGTGTTTCCATCATTGCTCTTTAAAGTCATTAGCAAGCCCAGGATGATTGATACCTGAAAACGTCTCTCTCCAGAACCCATACTATGGCATCTGTTGTAGCTGCCACAGTTGCTGTTCGCGCGCAGTTGTACATCAGAGCCAGCTCCCCAAAGACGTCGCCTTTCTCCTTCAGGTTTACCCTGAGGTTCACACCCTGCCTTCGTTGCAACACCTACAGATTGCAGGAGTTATAGGATTTGCACTGTGGTGCTTATGCTGCAGCTCAGAATGCCAGCTGTCTGCCTTGAACAGCAACTTGACCTCTCGAGGATCTGCAGACACCAGAATGCAACTCCTATGCATCACACAGCCCTCTGGAAATATCAGTCCCGTACCTCAAATTTGCCAGACTTCACAACATACAGCTCAGACGCTGCAAGTCCTGTGTCCCCCTCCTTGATCAAGATCTCGCCTGCTGTCACATTGCGCTCATACATCTCTGACACTATCTTGCGCTGCAGGTGTTGTTCCAGCTTGTTGAACAGAAGAACTTTGTTGAGAGTCTCCTGTGAGCAATGGGCGCAAAACCGTACCTCAGCAGCTACCGGCAGGCTCGGCATAGTGGTTGGCAGCAAAAGTAGCATTGAACAGTGTCTCACCTCTATGAACGTGTAATCCTCTTGCCTGACTTTGACGGCTCCAGAGGGGAGCTTGGGTGCTGCAAGCCGTTTCAAGGCACCACCACCGGTGATACCAACAGCACGGCCTGTGACAGCATTGTTGCCCTGGTCTTCCCCTCCTCTACTGCTCGAGTTTCCCATGCCTCCCTCCTTATTCCTGAGGTGCTAGTGGGCCCACATGCAGGCTCGGGGCTACCTGGCACTATAACAAAGTAATTGAACAGCAGCAGCCGCGGGATTTGCGCCTTAGAAGATACCTCAAGTTATCTGGCAACAGATGCGAAGTGGCACGTGTGAGTGCTTAATGTGGCGAAGCCGGGGACTTGCCCTGTGTGAATACAACCGATCAATAAATGCTGCGCCAAACTTCAAAATAACAAGCGAGGTCGACAGTAAGGCAGTTGACTCGGAAAGTAATGATATAAAGTGCAGCAGCACAGCAAGGCGTGACGGACACACATCAGGTCAGAATGAATGTATGAACTGCAGTTTTGCAGCGAGCGTCGCTGGTACAGTCGGTGGTGGTACGGTTGGAAGACAGACAGCTGGTACAGTTCAACTTCACTGCCAGATGAGAGTGAGCTGGCACCGTACAGCAAATGGTGTTGTGAAGTCCAATGCGTTACCGTGGTGCAAACGGCTTTCGCCTGGGTGCCAGTTTGACGAGCCATGCCCAACCCAATAGACATCTGCTGTGTCAGCTACCGCACAACCATAAAGATGTCGCCAATTTGTACAAAGACTGTATATTGTCGCCAATTTGTACAAAGACTGTATATTAATGAGACTCACTCATTGCGCCTTGCATTGCAGGGCAGCACATCACACCCAGGTTTTTACATCAAATATATCAGATACCATGGTACCTTGATCATCAGATGGTTTACAACCGTCATCAACAATAACGCACATACGACTCATTCATGACACAAAGACCGTCAGTGCATTTAGTGGCACGCAGGCGATATTAAAGTTGTCAACACTAGGGGCTGAAGCTGATGCTGAGCAGGGGCGACTTGCACAATGACTGTGAGCAGTCCAATTCGAGGCTTTGGTGAGACAAGAACTTAAATCACACCAACGTGATGTACCAGTGACGTGCATGCGGCAAGGGAACAACTGCAGTGGCATAGTCAGCTGCTCGCAGTGTTGCTGTTGACATGCAAGTTGCGTTGCTGGGTTTCCCCATCACACACACTTTTAGATCACTTCCTAACACGCAGATTTGATCAATCAATCAATCATTTGTCTGATCAACATCCAAGACGGTGGCTGCTGGTGTTGAGGCCGCTACTTTGTTTTGGGGCCATGTAATGCTGCCAGTGACTGAGGTTGTCAACCTGGCGCCGCAGCTTTGCACATCGGGCACCCTACAACAAACATTACTGCGGGAAACCTGTTGCCGGGACGCTGATCAACACCTCTGCGTTTTGGCACACTTACTAAGATTGAGCATTGATACGCCTGGCAGGTCAGCAGACTTGCACGACGTTGCACAGACCCAATGATTAGATCATGCAGGCGCCTGTCAGCAGGTCATTGACAATGCAAGAGTGTGCACTCTCAGAATTTAGGCTGCAATAAATGCACATGTGCTACCTCCCTGCCACTGACTCTAGTACCTCTTATGTTATACCATTGGGAGAATGAAAGGCTAGGCCATGCCTGCAGGATTACCAGAGTGTGGCAGCTGCCAGGCCATACATTGAATGTGGCCAGTATCAAATCCTCTGAGAAAGTGATACTTGCTAAGAAGGGTGTGTCATGAAAACAAGGACTGCTACAAGCCCAATTACCAGGTCCTGTATTCCACCAACAGGAACCATGAAGTTTGGATTCATCGCTTATGCTTGCTTTACATGCATCGCATGACCATATCTGTCACCATACCAGTGCCAGCAAGGCAGCTGCACCCAATAAACCCTGCCACATAGCAGGAAAGCATGCCATTTCAGCACCAGACTTTGTGGTTGCAGGCTTCACATCAGTTGGTAAGACCCCGCTCCCCAAAGCATCCAAACCCACCCACTCTGGGTTTGTGGGGTCGGGGACTGACTGATCTAGTGGCAGCTCCCAGGCGTCCTTTTTCTCGAAAGTTGCCAGCAATGCAGGGACCTGTGCAGCTGGCACCAGCTCCGTCTTGCCATACAGCCAAGCAGGACCCATGGCGAGCTGCGTGGCTTGTATTGAATTAGTAGGAATTGGTGAGTCACACACAACTCTGCGGGCGTTTCTGAAGTAGCTGTAGTACGGGCCATTGCTGAAATCAGCTTTTCCTCCAAAAGACCCTGTTGGGTCAGTCCAGATCGTGATCAACTGGTAGCTGGGAAGATAGGGTGCTTCAAACTTGGCCCTGCAGTATGGTGAAGATGTGGCAACAGCAGGTAAGACTGTTGAGGTTGTTTTCCAACCTCTGCGTTATCATGATCATAATCTGCACTGGAATATCAGAGCGGGACCCAAAAAGAACCGCTTTTCCGCTTGAGGGTCGCAATCGCCATATGCCAATGGCGGCTGATTTCCGGCCTGCCACCATCATGCAGCAGCAGCAGCGGCTGTGATGCATTCAGTTCACACCAACCAGTCAACACCAGCAGAAGCAATCTGACTAATATACTCACCTCTGAGGCCGAGCACCAACACCATCAAACGTGTTCTCCTCACCGCTCTGCTTGACTAGCAACTTTGCGTCGTCCATGAACCAGCCCACAGATGTTGGCTGCCAGTTGATTGTATAGAAGTTGTAGCCACTGCCGCTGTTGTTCTTGGAAGCTGTCTTTTTTTGATAATCATCTGGGATGATCAGCAGCTCACCATTGCTCTTGGCACTACAGCACACATAACAATGGTATGTTAAGGTGCTGCTGACTCTGATTGAATGATTCAATGTCGTTGATGATCATACAGTCTTGCAGCACACTGCTTTCATGTTATAAAACCAAATCATTTGTGCTCGGAGCACAAGGGTACTCGATGTGATAATCAATAGTATTGCACAACTGCAGAATGTTGCCTGAGGCCCTGCGCCTGGGTACAATGTTTGCTGACCATTAGCAAACAGGAACTGCTGAAGGTTATTCAGAACAGCCAGGCATTGTCAACATCAAATTGTGCCCGCATAGATGGCTGTGTAAACACTGATCATGATGGTCATCATGATGGTCACCATGTGAGTGCACTGCACTGAGTGGATGAGTCATAGTGAGTGCAGTGGACAGCAGGCTGCTGTCACAGCAGCCAGTGAAATTCAGGCTTGAAGTATGAGCATCAAGCCCTGACGCCAGTGTGACTGGCAGCAGTGCAAGCAACACACAGGCTTTCTGCTCAATGACAGCCTTGCTCAGTGAGTGCAACGGCAGCGGATTTTCAAAGTTCAGATTTACGCTGCCAGCAGAACTCACTCTTTGAGACTGTCAATGTATAAACTGTATTGCTCACAGGGTGCCCCATTGCACCACCTCCAGTAGGTTTCAGATCTATTGTTATCATCCCTTGAGCGCACGCTGAAGGTGGTTTGCACTCCTTGAGCTCCAGTGACCCTAGCCTCAATTTGAAACATGCCATACTGAGCAAGGTCCTGATGTGCAAAAGAGAGCAGGCAACATCAAGGAGCCACACCACAGCTTGTCTCAGGCTGAGGTGGACAATAAAGGAGCCATTGGAGCAACTGGCTTGTGTTACAATGCGGCAGTCTGCATCATGTGCCAGTGGCATATTATGTGCAGAACATCTCTCAGCAAGTTGTCAATTGCTTGCAAGCAATTATGCCACATGATGATTATGCCATGATGTGTGCACAACTGGGCAAAAACTCCAGATCCAGAGACCCGACCCCAGCCTGTTTGTATCCCAAGTTGAATGGCTGCAGTGATCATGCTCACTCGACAGGGTGCTTGCTACTGATGCCGACCTCAAGTTGAACAGTTTTCAAAGCCCACTGGCCATGGTAGGCAACCCACGCTGTTTGGGTATGCAGTGCGAACTTTGTACCACCAGGCTGGTGGGCAGCTGGCCTTGCAGCATCCAACGCCACTTGTTGTGAAGCTGCTTCAATAGGAGGCTTCAATATGAGCCACAGCCTGCAGCCTGTACCCACTGGGTGTGGCACACCCATGCTGTCATCATGCACATGATAGTCGTAGCAAGCCTTGTCAGAGTGACCGTCACTCATGAGGCTCATGAGGTAGCAGGCTCTAACACACCTTTGTCTCCATTTGCATGCCCACGGTGTCCTTCATCTGCAGTCTGAGCTCTCCATTGTTAGTTCTGATGTTGTCATCCCCGTAGTCGGTGACCCAGGCACGTGAAGTGAAGGGCGGGTTTGAAATACGGCACATGGTCTTGCTAGAGTCTGAAGAGCAGCAGTACAACGACCACCATCTGACTGAGCTGAAGGTGTGAGCATGCCTGCAGCAACTTGACAGGCTGTCTGCTCAAACACTCAATACACTGTAAATGAGCAAGATTATCTTGGCACAACTGGTATGGAACTGTCAGAGCCCTAACAGTGAATTGTCAAAGCCCTAACAGTGCTACCCAGTTGGGCCCCAAGCCCAGGATCCACTGGATTAAATCCAGGGGCCACACTGGTCTGGGCTGAAAGCTTGTCACGAGCTTGTCACGAGCTTGTGACCCGCGTCAAACAGCCAATGAAGCTCTGCTCCAGTGCACTATTGCAGACAGTCACCAGCTCTCGGCCGCCTGAGCGCCGTGCACAGGCTGTGACACAGTTGTAAGAACTGTGCTGCGGCAGCACAAGGTTTTTGTGCACAGTGTGCTGGGCGCTGCTGCTCACCGTAGTGCTGGTAGAACACAGACACTCCTTTGCCTCCTAGCAGACAGTCTGTGTAGTTGAGCTTCTGCAGCTCAGACGGAATGGTCCTGGTGCAATGGCAGCTAGAATTTGTAGTAATGAAGACCAGGGGCTTGTCATTGGCTGTACATCTGGCAACGCAAGACGCCAGCGTTGATGTTGAGACCTGTAATCCAAGAAAGAGCATGCCTCTCATTTGTTGGCTTGTGTTGCGGCTGTACTGCCTGCTGCATAAAATGGCCTGCTATATTTTGTCTAGTGTCCAGCTGTGCTAAACAACAGAAGGTTTTGCCATTTAATGTAGTCAAGGGACACATCTAGATCTGCATCGAGCAATGGCACCTTGTCATTAGGATCTCGAAAGCCCCTCAAGCAGTCAAGCACTGCACAAGCAAGGTTTACCTCTGGTATCTCGGAGATATAGTTGATGTCAAAGCAACCTACAAACGCACCCAGAGGTGCGTCTACTGCTCCTGACCTCCAACAGGGAAGCAGAATAGAAGCCAGCAGGAGGACAGGCCACCTTCTGACCATCCAGTTGACAGTTCGCAGGTGTTTCACGGCCATTTAGAAGTCGGTTTGATCGGGGATCTCAGTCGAGGCTTCTGACGCACCAGGTTACGTCAATTCTGCACTGCAGGTGTAGATCAGTACATGCAGCTGCAGGGGCAGGGGCAGACGGTGGACGAAGAATGTCGAGGCACATTTGGGAGAATGATAAGCTCTAGGTGTGCCTGTATAGTCTATTCAATGTCATACTGGATGAATGGAGAAGTTGCCCTGCTCGCGGCTGCCTCTCGTACTGCAACAAGCTTGCCTTAACAGGAAACTCCGAGGGGGGCAGCACTAGTGTTTAGAAACGACTGGCCAAGCCAGCACGCTTCAGAATATCCGTAATGCTGCCGCAATAACCTTTCTAGACGAGACAGGTTCAGGCTAGAGCATAGGCCCAGGTCGAGCTCAAGGTGCTAGATTGCCAGGAGTCGGGTGCTGCCTCCCACGTGCATTGTGCGGGAACAGCTGTTTGGCTGCGTGCAGCACAGGCTATAACTGCAGCATAAGGATGAAATCATCTGCTTGCGGGTGGAGATCGGTTAACACTTAGGTTCGTGATCCTCGAGGCGAGTGGCAGCGGCGGGAAGGTCGAAAGCTTTATGTTCTGTTGGGCTCGAGCAGATCTGGTCTAAACCTCCTACAGATATTCCGGAAGCATACACGTGTGTTGCGGCGAACGGTGTGCCATGACAAAGTGTTTATGTACCGCGCAGTACCAATCCAGCTCGATGCAACTTTTGTTGTTGCCGTTGCAGCAGCGCATGCTCATTGAAAATTAATCTCTGCAACTTCAGTGACTGCTGTTTAGTGTTATATAACTGGTTCACACGTTGCTGGCATGATGTGATGATGCGATGCCAGCAATGAGGCAATGCCAGTCATGAAGCAATGCAATGTGGTTATAGCAGAATTGCTATGACTGCAAAATACCCACTTTTCCTTTGATCGTGCCTGTCGCAAGCATGGTCATGCAGCACTGAGGACACAGGATCAATTCTCAATGGGACATTGGAGGGCGCAAGCTTTGAGCTGTGAGCTCGCCACATGCACAGACCCCTGCAACAAGGCTGCTGCTGGAGGATAATTGTGTGCTGAGCACACGTTGTGCTTACTGTCCTTGCCCAAGACATCATCATAAAGCTGTTTGTAGTCCCAATTGCAACACTGTTCCATGTTGGAAGGATGCAGGTATGCACATCTTTCTGATGTGATATTGAGCAGAAATATGCTGGCAGCAGTGACATCCAATCTGCAATCGGTGTTGGCATCACCGAGCCGGCAGCCTTTCTAGCCCCTGGCGGAGTATTCACACGCCTGTCTATGAACAGCAATGCTGATCAGAAGGATTCAACACAGGGAAACAGTTACAGCAGTACACTGTACTGTCAGTAAGCTGCCGCCTGTTGATGACAGCATTCAACATGCACACGCACGCTCACACCTGCTGGCGTAACCCTCCATGGAAACCCTTGGAGGGATACGCTACTTGCCTGAAGTACCCGATAATGTAGGTATGTAGGGGACACTGTTCAGGTGGCACTAGCAGACTCTGCTCGTAGGCGACTTGGCAAAGGAATAAACTCTGGTGGCCATGCACCAAGGCCCTGGTAACCAACAGTGTCAATTCTCACTGTGTGGTACCATAACATAGGGCCACTCTACTCAAAAACATAGTATATTACAGCAGTGCTAGTAGCGCCGCTGCTATGATAATACTGTGCAGCACTGCAGCCGGGGAGCTAGTCAAAGACACCACAATTGCAGCTGATAAGCAGACATAATCAGTAGCAGCTGCTGTAGCAAGAAAGAGTGGTAGTGGTAAGCAGTGATGAGTGAAGCACAGCCTGTCTATTATGTCAGGCAGTTTGGCTCAGCTTTTTTGTTGAATAAAAATAGGCGGCTTAACAAATGGGTCAACATCAATGCATGCAACAAGCATCTTTGTGCTTCTGCACTGGGTCTGGTTGACTTGTGCGACTTCTGAATTTAAGACCACACCGCACTCCTCGAACAAGTGAATAAAAATAAGAAAATCAGCACACGCTAAATTGACTCTGCGCAGTCATTCAAGATGCCAGTGCTGCCTGCTGCATTGCATGTAGTGGCCTCTACATCGGCCTTGCTTTTGTTATTCCCATAATCTCCAACTATCATAGTGACAACAATTAATATAATCCCACTTAACTCAGCTGACACATATTGGGAGGACCAATATCAGAATGGGCTTTGGCAAAACAGTGCGATCCATGCAACCCTTCCCAAGGTGTGAGCAATAAGGCTCTAGTCTCAGATCAACAGCCAGTCAGTGTGCCGCAACCAAGGTAAGCATATGACTAATGAGAGCACCAGTAACACTGTTAACAAAGTACCTTGGGATGCAGCCGTCTTGCTTGCACCATTGGTGCCAGCAGTGGTGGCATTGGCAGTACTCTGAGATGACCCAACTCTGACAGTGCTAAGAGCGTCAGTTGCTGCACTGCCAGTGAAAGGCACCCAGTTTGCCGCGTCAGCAACTGGCTCAGGGCTCACACTGGCAGAGGCTTGTGCAGCATCCTGCTGCTGAGACTTTGCCAAATCTTCTGTTGTGATGGTTTCAGGCTTGCCATACAGCCAAGCAGGGCCCATGGCTATTGCTACAGCCACTGCATCAGTTGGCATGGCTTTGTCACAGACAATACGCCTCAGATTCCGGAAGTAGCTGTGGTAAGGGCCATTTGACGGATCAAGTACACCTCCAAAATTGTCGGGCATGGGGCGGGTGTCTGTCCAGATACTGATGACTTGCATGGATGCCAGGTTGGGTGTCTGGTATGCTTGCCTGCAGTGAAAGACATCATGTCTGCACTCAGGCTCATGTGATTTGTGTTCATCTTAACTGTGGCAACAACTGCATGTCACAAACTGCCCAGGGTCTGATGCTGTCACCTGCCACAGCTGCTCACCGTCAGTAGCAACAATCAGCAACTCTACAAGCTCAATTGTGTTCTGCTAGAGGCTGCAGTCTCACCAGGCACTTCCAAACAGCAATCTGCTCAGTCAGCACTTTCGATTGGATGCGATGCCATTATCAATTATCAAGTCATGATGCGGACCTAACTCACTTAAATTGCTGGCCACCGTCAGAAACTGTTGTGACCTGCCCATTAATCGAAACCTGCAGGAGGGTGCTGTTAAGTACCCAAGCGACAAAGCCTGGCTGCCAGTTAATAGTGTATCTTGTCCAGCTGTTGCCAGTGAGACCAGTACTGTTGATTAGCTTCTGGTAAACTGCAGGTGGGAAACCAAGCTCACCATTGGACTTTGCCCTGCAGGCAGTTGACATTTAGCACACACACAGTCACTGGGCCTTGAGCCAAGACCAACATCTCTGCCATGATCCAATGGATACAATCGACTGAAAAGTTTTCAGTGCCTTTGTGCATGTTTGCATTGCCCCAACTTGGCGGTTGAAGTTGCCAATATTGCATTAATGCGCAGGTCATCTAATGAGCAATGCAGCAATGCTGCAGGTTGTTGATCAACATGACACATGATTGTTTGTTGTCCAGCTACAGTGTCAATCTGAGGTGGAGAGTCACTCACCTGGTCAGGCTGTTAAGCCATATGGTGTTGGGCTCGCCTGGGTTGCTGTTCAAGAACTCCCAGTCAATCTCTGAGAAATCAGGAACAACGTCATTTGGGTATACACTGCTTGATCTAGTGTAGAAAGATGACACAACACCAGGGGCAGCAGACACTTTGGCCTCAACCTGGTACATGCCATACTGGAACATTCCGTCCTGCAGGTTGTTAACAAGATCAACAGTAGAGAGAAGGACACATGTAGTTGGCATCAGTTGCTGTCAGTTGAAGCATGCAACAACAGCACCTAAGGCAGCCTTGCCAGCTGGGCCAGCTGAATGTGGTGTGTATGGGATTGCTGCAACCATTAACATCACGTAGCATCTGACCCCTCATGATGGAGGAGCTGTATACAGCTTAAAGGGTCCACAGTGTCCACGTTAACCTGTGTTTGCAGCCTAGCACCGGCTGGGCTGTTGAGACCGTCAAGCTTGACAGAAATTGAGTTATCAGCAGGGTTGAACTCAACATTCTCGGCGCCGTATGCCACCTTCCATGTTGCACTTGTCATAGGAGGGTTTGAGGATCTGCAGAGTGTACTGCTGGCATCTGTATGGCACATAAGTTGTGCGATCGAGCAGCTGCTTAGGCTCTAGGACTAAAAAAGAAGAATGGCATTCAGCAGGCCTGCCTAGGCAAATCAAGTGCAGCGGCAATGCTGTGCAGCTAACCTGCATATACATAAATATACATCACAGGAGCAACACCAGCCCCCCCCCCCCCCCCCCCCCACAACCCCCACCCCCACCACCCCCACCTCCCTCTACCCCCCCCCCCCACACCGCCTCCTACACGCCACAGTATCGCACAACCCTGAACCACATAAATCACGCCGTCAACATCATTCTGCGCATGCCTCTACACCTCTTCGGGTCGTTCGCGCACGTCACCTCCACCAGCGTCGCTATTCTCCCAGCCTCGCCCGTCCACGGGCCCCTCCCCGAGCAACTCCGCCTCCCCGGTCCGTGTCCTAACCCGCTTTTTTATACACCCTGCCCTTTACATAGTTGACCTAGCACTGGCCCCGCTTCTACTACTGGTCCCACAGTAAACCTTATCCATTATCACAAGTATGAGGGGTATAAGAGACAGGCCCATACCTTTGTGCAGGTAGAAGACCGCCATGCCAGCCTCTCCTTGCAAACAGTCCATGTACGTAAGCTTCCCGGACTGAATGGGGATGGTGTTACTGCAAAAGCATCTGTAGTCTGTGGTTATGAAAGCGAGACCAAAGTTGGCAGCAGCACAAGATGGTGCGCATGTCGTCAAAGTCTCCTTGTTGACCGACTGTACCTACAGCACCAGCAGCAGATCGCACATGCAGTGATGTAAGTGCTGTAACATGAAAGCATGCTAGGCGGCCTAATGGTTGGACAGGAGGGACATGCGCAACACAGCTTGATATGCTTGTGGTCTCTTAAAAACGTTTGTCGCATGGTTGGTGGTGGTCATTCACAAACGAGAGTGACTGTGGCATATTACAGGGACTTATCGCAAAGTGTGTAGCATCATGAGCCTGAGGTACGTTACCTGAATCTGTGCACTCAGGGCTTCTCCATCAAAGCAGCCCAAGTATGCTCCATGTGGAGCATCCACAGCAGCTGCCTGTTCCACCGCAGCTAGGACCAAAGAGATTAAAATCACCCTCCTCAACAATTTCCGCATGTTTAACGGTGCTGATGCAGCTGTCATTAAAACCATTTTACGCACATGCGCACAGTGAGCACTCAGAGCAGGCTGCTCTGATCAGGATCCTAGGAGTATGGCAGTGTCATACAGCAGGTGACCAGAATTAGGACTTTTGATGATCTGTAATACAGCACAAACAGTATAAATTGGTTGCTTAGCAAGCTGTAAAACGCTCATGCACAGGTGAAAACATGTCAATTGAATAGCATCAAGGCATAGCTGGCCAGCCATCCAAAGCTTACTAAAATGCCTTTCGTATACAGGGAGCAAGATTGCGCCATTAACGTGTCCGCATCGAGAGCCCCAGGCTGTCAAGTGGTGGGAAGCGCACCTGCGCAGGTGGCGCGATCGCGAAAGCAATGACACTTCCTCACACACGGCGGATATACGGCATCCAAGATATGGCTGTGGCATTATAAGGCGTTTGATGACGCTCGTCGTGAAGCCAAAGTATGTATGCGCCGGCAGCGGCCGTGCATGGGCATGTCGACGTGGCCGAGGCACGATGCAGCTGCAGCTGCAGGGTAACGCAGAAGCTGGTACAGCCAGCACTGGCCTGTAGGGCTGTATGTGCAACAGACGCGGAAGTGGACCCAGCCACAAAAGTGAGTCGACTACGATCGTCCTGCGCGTCCTTTGGCATCATCTCAAGCGAACACCTGCAGGATCACGTGTGCACCATTGTGCCAGCAAACGTGAGAAGCCCTTAACTTGAGCACTGATTAGAGCATATAACAACCCTTCATGGGTCTTACCCTTGATCTTGAACTATGAGCTATCATGATTCTGGCCAGGCTCAGCCTGCACATGTAGGCTACAACCCTCAGGCCTGTCCAGGCCTGGACAGCCTCCAGCCTACTAGCAGTAGTGCTGTACTACAATAGAGGTAGTTCACCCTAGTAGAGTTATTTTTGAAAGCTGGTAGCTGGCTGCTAGGTAAGCTCGTCTGCACGTGCACCTTATGCCACGTCGCATGGCATCAGGTTGTGAAGCTCATGACTTGATGCCAACCTGGTTAGCAGCAGATGTGTGAGCTGTTTTTCTGAATAATTGATGATACTATGTGTGCCTGTGGTGCAGAATGCCTTGAAGCTGGCTATCAAATATGTGGTGTGAGAGTGGGCAGTCTGAGACTGTTCTAGATCTGCTTGAAATCAGTGTTTGCAGTGGCTGTCTCGTAGTCCGGCTACGCCTTGAAGGCGTGGCACTGAACATGTTGTGCCTCTGTGGCTGTCAGCTAAAACTTCAGCCTAGTGACTAAGTGTAGGTGAGGCGATGGGGCGATATGCAGTACCCGCCATCTACCAGTCCCGGCTGTTGAACAGCTGGCTCAAATGAGCTTGCTGTATATGTATACCAACTGTGATCAAATATTGTGCTATGCCCACTGAGCCTGTACTTGGCTCGCAAACGGGCGGGTTACACTCGTGCAACTTACAACTTGATAGCACTCTCAGCAACATGCTATAAGGCCTAGGCTGCTATGCTATGATAGGCTTATATAGGCTGACCAGTCAAGTTGCTCGTGGCCAACCAGGTGTATTGGAACTATGATTGATAGTAATCTATCAATATATATGCACGCGGGTGCAGATGTTTGCTGGGCCTAGGCGAGCTCTGTTTGTAGCATGGCAGTGCGCTCACGAGCATCATGCTGCTCATGAGCAGTGATTACTGAGCTGCCAGCCTTGGTTATGTTCGCCTTTAGGCTGACTAACAGCAGTCCTGCTAAGGCTCAGGCATGACCGCCACTGGTGGAACCGGCCAGTAAAAACCCATCATGTCACACTGTACCTCCCTGCAGGACACAGGACTTACTGTGTTTTGATCTGCTTGAAATCAGTGTGTGCAGTGGTTGTCTCGTAACCCGTCTACGCCTTGAAGGCGTATCACTGGATTGTGGTGTGTTAGAGTGTTGGTCAGCTAGAACTACAGCCTAGTGATTGAGTGTAGGTGAGGCGATGGGGCGACATACAGTACCCGCCATCTACCAATTCCGGTTGTTGAACAACTGGCTCAAATGAGCTTGCTGTATGTGTATACCTACTGTGATCAAATACTGTGCTATGCCCAATGAGCCTGTACTTGGCTCGCTAACGGGCGGGTTACACTCGTGTAACTTACAACTTGATCAAAAAGGGCGCTTTCCTGGAAATCTCCCCAGCCTGAGACTTGAATTGGGTATCTGCATCACTGCTTGTTGTTGGGTGGGCGGACCTTGACCTGGGTCAGATGTGTCCTTTTGCGTGCCTCACAGCTGCCAAAATTCGGCCTTTACCTCTCAAGGCAGTGCTGCTGGCAGCACATGTGCGTTTGAAACCCAACAAGCTGCTGGAATGGCATAATACATCAGCATCTGCATGATGTTTGAGAGTGTACTCTTCCACTGGCTTGTATGCTCACTAGGCGCAGCAGGCAGTTATCTCCAGGAGATAGCCCAAACATTGGTTGCTTACATATCGCCTACTGTTGCACCGGCTATCTATTGAATTCATCACATCCTTCAAAAAACATGCGCAAGCACTAACTGCTCCAAGCACAATCATGCCGATATCAACCTCCATGATGTTCGCTGTGCAGAAGCTGAATCATGATTCAGCTGGGTGTTCACTCAGGGGGGCAGGGCCTTCATACGAACGTGGCTTGCCAAGGTGCTTTGCCGCCCCGGTCTGCCAGTATGTACGATTGAAGTGGATGTGTCTTGCCTACATCTCCTTTCCCAGAGAGCATGCAGCGCTCCTGCCACCGTTGATCAAGGACACCAGTCGCCCGTCAATTGTCACACAACGACTTTGGACCCGTCAAGAATTAGCCCCTGTTAACTATTACCCTTAGAGACACCGGAGTGTTGTCAGTACAAGCCATGATCAACGACCGTACGTTGTCTGTTGCAACTGGCATATTCATTATCCGATCGTCAGCACTGCCAACTGCCTGACTGGCAGTAAAGTCTGCGTCCAGGCTTACTCTGTCACCGAGTACACACAAACATTCTGCCATAGTTGCTACTGCTGATGACGATCTTATCTCATGCTGGCTATGAACATTTTTGCACTGTGCCTTGATGTCCTGCTGCTGATGTCAAACATGCCTCGCCAATGAGAGCCCTCGCGCTGTGGCAATATTGCTTCCTGCTCTTCAACCTTTTGGAAGCCGCCTGGGAGCCGAGACCGTGAGTCAAGATGGCACTGTCCGTTTCCTGGGCCCGTCTGCTGCTGTACTGCCTGCTATTGCTAAGGACATACCCTTTGGGCCCTTTAGATGTCAACATGCAGCCTGAGTTCCAACAATCATCCTTTGTACGAGCAGATACGCGCTGGTAAATCCTGTTCCGGGTACATCACAATTGAAAGTAGCAGATGAGGGTTTGCAACTGCTGCGCAGCATTGACAGCCCTGTAGCTCCAGGTAGGCCACAAGCCGCCCTTGCGCAGTGTCACACACAGCGGCAACAAGAGTGATCTAAGTCCCTATGCGTCATTGCAATGCCAGTCCTTGCACATCGCTAAAGGTCTTGGGATAAGGGGAGCGCCTGATATGCCATTACCAGCCATTCGCACAATGACATGTCGCTTCTGGTTGCTGCAGTGGTGGTGATTGGACCGTATAGGTCTGGCAAGTCATTTTTGCTCAATCAGCTGCTGGGCGTACCCTGCAGTGAGTTGAAACGAGGCAATGAGGAGCCAATGCAACAGGACTTGCAGCAATGACCTGCAATGTGAAAATCACATATGTGGAGTGTTGCAGAAGCTGGTGACTGGTATTTTGTGGCTCAGCAACATGTGTCAGACTTGTTCTCAACAGTGGATCTTGCTAACAGCCTGCATCTTACATCATGATGGACACTTGTCCCATGCACATGTGTTACATGGCACATCACAGGGCACATGAAATCATGGTCTTCCTTGGATAGCTGAGGTTCAGGCATAATTCCTCTGCCCATGGATAACTGCTCACAACTTCTGCAGATGTTGGTTTTGGTGTGGGGCACACACGCGAGACAGAGACAAAGGGCATCTGGGTTTGGGGCGAACCACAGAAGATTATAGATAATGGCCAACAAAGGACTGTAAGCGATGGATATCAGTGTCATGTTGCCTGACCTCTGAAGTTGTGAACGTGCTCTCTTTCAGTGAGACAGCCACCGGCTTGCTGCGGGACTTGTCGTCTCATTGTAGCGCATGTGTGTGTGCCTTGTAGCTGTAGCTGCCCGCCTTTCAAATCCTGTGCATACTCTTTGACACTGATAGGCCTGAGCCACTGGCTGCTGCACCGCTTTCACTGTCACCCTCTGCCTGTGCTGCCACTGTGTGTGTTCATGCTGATCCAGGTGCTGTATGTTGACACAGAGGGCTTTGAGAGCACGGGCCGCTCTAACAGCTATGATGATCGGGTATTTGCTGTGGCAACTGTCATCAGCTCACTGCTCATTTACAACCTGCCAGAGACCATTCGTGGCAGTGATGTCAACAAACTGTCGTTTGTGGTGGAGCTAGCAGCTGGCTTCTATGACCAGACAAACAAGGTGCAAATCATGCAACGTTGTTGTTGAGTTCTACCTGCTGTACGTGCTCGACACTGCTTCTGTTCAAAAAAGTACTCATGTTATCTCCCAACTATCTACATTACACATGTTGCAGAGTGATGTGGTGCATATTTCAGCTAGCAGCTGCTCATGGTGCATCAGCAAGGTCAAAACATGTAGCGCGGGGCATCAGAAGCACAGCTGATTTCCGCAGGAACCAAAAGCCTGCAGTACCTCAATAACACTCATTCAAGAATGGGGAGTCGCGTGTTTATCACATGGCAGTTTGTAGCACATGTGGCAATCGTGGCAATGTCTGCAGAGCACCACTGCCATTCCTGTTGAGCCTGGCAGCATGCTTTGGGTCATTCAGAGGGACTTCCTGCTAGGGAAATCAGTACAGCAGCTGGTAGCAGATGCACTTGCACCGGTGCCAAATCCTCAGAATGACAAAGCAATAGCTGAAACTAACAACATACGGGCATCCCTAGCCAGCATAGCCAAGAACAGTACAGGCTTTAGCCTACCCCAGCCCCACCTGGACCGCACCAAGCTCTGTGACCTCAACGATACAGAATTAGATCTGCGGTACGTCAAGCAGCGGGATGCGTTGCGGATGCTTGTACAGCAGCAGGCGCAGCAAAAGCTTGTAGGGGGCCAGCCACTAACAGGCAAGTCACTTGCCAGCCTATTGCAGAGTCTTGTTAGTGCCCTCAATGCCAAGGAGATACCAACTGGAGCAGGACTGATAGAAAGCTTCAATAGAGAAATAGTGATGAAGGCATTGGAGCGGTACCAGCAGAAACTGGATGGAGCTGCTGTGCTGCCTGTTGATGAACAAGTGCTGACACAGGTGTGGGACAATCTTCAAGATACCAACTCAGTACACATGTCACAATTGCTGGCTAGACCCTGATGCAACCTGGTGGCACACTGCACTGTCACATCCTTGATCCCGTCACCTCTTTGCTTGCCTGCCGTCGATATGGCTTAGCAGCAGCCGTAGTGTTGTGCTGCTGTGTCTGCAGGCTGATGAGGCAGCAAGGATTGCAGCACTGTCGCTCTTCCAGGAGCAGCTCCTAGGCAGGCGGCAAGCTGAGGATCTACAGCAGCAGCTCAGTGCGGCCACAGCAAAGGCATACAAAGCCAAGGTCACAGCTAACATTGCAGAGTCTAATGTGCTGTGCCATGGGCTGGAGATGATTTGTGTTAAGCTGCTGGATGCAGCTGAAAATGGGGTGCAGTTGCCCTCCATGTACCAGTTTGAGCACAGGTACAGGTCTTGTGAGGCAAATTTCAAGGTGAGCAGAGTATTGAGTACTTGTACACTCAATCTTGTAGTGCAACAGCCTGTAAGCTCTGTATGTCTAAATGCCTGACGAAACTGTTTCTAATGATGTGTGTTATGCAGCTGGTTGGCACTATGGTTGGCACAGCAGTGTCAACAGAGCATGCTGGCAGCTTACAACCATTAGATAGATATTTGCCAAAAGCAATCAATGCAACGACTAGCTCTCTGTTGAAGGGCAGTCACCTGCTGCATGATGTGTTGACGCCTGTTGACGCCTGCTGCTTGTACTCTTTAAAGAGCAAATGTGTTGGCCCAGCTCGCAGCAGCAGCGAGGAGCGGTTGCAGTTGAGCTGGAAGCAGGCACGGGGCCAGTTTGTCAAGGACTACAACGACAGATTGTTCACTGGTCTGTTGGTCTGCAGTGTAGCAGCCATTGTAGTGTTCAGATTCGTAGTCAAGGTAGCAGTGTTTGAGGCAGCTGGTTGGGTGTCGGTGGTGTTTCTGGAGCTGTATCCTCATTTGTTCCGAGGCTCCGGCAGCATGTATGAAACAAAGTGGTGGAAATTGACCACTAGAGTATGGGAGTTTCTGATGCTGTTGATCTTTGGTGCTGGAGGTCTTCTATTGTGGCTTATGTTGGTTACTGGTGTGCTGCTGTTGTGGAGACGAGTACGCCGGAAGCAGGCCAGCAAAAAAGCGGTATTGACCTCTGTACAAGGGGACATCAGAGATCTTGATGTGTGATAGATCCGCGTTCGAGTGCTGCAGTTCAGGGCTAGACATGGACTAACTCCAGGCGCAAGGCCCTTGGGTGTGCTGCCATTGAATGGGGTGAGGCTTTCACAAGAGATGGATAACAAATTTGTCAGATTTGAATGCCCTGATTGGCGTTGGCCAACGCCACCATGGTGGCATTCAGCCTGGAATGTTGTGAAGTCCCGGACAAGGCCTGTCTGAGGGTTCAGCTCAGGTATGCCATACCGGGCCGGGTCCTGCAATGACCGCTGTAGTGGTTGGCGCGCTGGCTTGCGGCGCCACATATGTTCAGCCTGGAGATCTCCACCTTCTAGAAGGTTCTAGCACTGGGGATACGCAGCTGTCCCTGCATGGCTGAGCCTGCAGAACCTCAGGTGGACCGAAACATTCCATCTGGCCGAGACAACGGTGTCCTGGTTGACAACGTGGCGCCAGCGCTACCTGCACGCGCCCAATTGGCACTTGGTAACCTGCTTGCAAGCACCTCAAGGTGCTGGCAGCACAAAGTGTGAGTAGTTACTGGCAGTTGAACTGCAGGGGCAGAAAGCGAATAATTCAAAAGGTACAAAAGGTACAAGTCGGTGGGATGAACCCCCTTAATCCCAGCACAAGCCAGCGAGCCAGCGGGTGACTCATGGAATGCGGTCCATTCTCACAGACTAGCCCGTTCCACGGGCACTCGCCGAGCAAGTCGGGCTCCCCGGGCCGGATTCGAACCCGCATTTGTATACACCCTGTCCTCTACGTAGTTGACCTAGAGCTGGCCACGCTACTACTAATGGTACCACAGTAACACAGTATGAAGCCACCAGCTGTGAAACAAGCTGGCTGCTCACATCACCGTCCAAAGCCAATTAGAATGATATGTACATGTTGAGTACACTACAACAATGGCTAGTACGTCAGTGATCAGAAAGTGTCATTCATGCAGGCCTTGCCATGCAAAAAGGTACAGCCCAGACATCAACGGTCAACGGGTGAAGCAGGTGCAGACCAGATGAAAACCACCAGCAATACATCCTATAGCTGCATCAATGCAGTTTAGGTGAGGGACCACACAGCCATGAGTCTCAGCCGTTCAAAAAGTGCTGCATGTGAACACATATGGTGCATGCATGCCAGCCTGGCAATGCACCAAGGTCAGCTTACATGCATGGTCACCGAGGTGTGCAACTTTGACACTGCCAAAACGTTCTTACTGCTGCAGCTGCAACGGTATAGATGCACAACATATGACACATCAAACTCAGCACCACAAGGGCAAATAAAAACACCATCTGACCCCATGCATGATGCATGGCAACTTTTCAGACCTTGAGCATATGCGCTACTTGCTCCTTATTTGCTTTGCAGCAACAAGGGGCTCAATCCCCTGTCCTGCTTCAGCAGCACTGCGTCCCCACCATCAGCAGCTGAACCTCATCTGAGGTATCCAGCTCTCAACACATCAATCATGTTGTACACCTTCTGTGAAGCCCCTTCTTGCATCTTCTTTGCAAGGAATAGCACAGCATCAACTGTGCCTTCAGCATAGATACTTCTTCCTGTGACATTATGCTTGAACACAAACTGCACCGACTTGTCAGACGATGTCACTGTATACGTATGGAATGCATGGCCATCAAGTGCATCTTCAAGCACTCCCATTGCATCCAGCTGTGTCGCACGATCCCGTATCTTTCGTATTTGGCTCTGCAGGCAGCAGCAGACAGCAGTGCAAGCATACTGCGCTTGAGAAAGGGCCATGGCATATTGAGGTCCCCTGTGCTGCCACAGTGACGGATGATACGCAACCACTGCGCTGCAGGTACTACACCACAGCCAAGTGCAGACTGATTGGTGTGATTGTAGCACACCTCTTTGAAATCAAGCCCCATCTGATTGAACGACTGCACCACCGCCTTTGCTGTGCCTGATGTGTCTGCCTTGTTTCGTTGGTGGCTTTCAACTACTTGTAGGTCATACCCACTGAATACACCAGGGAAATTTTCAGCCATCAACTGCATCATGGCTTGGAAGGCAACCACCTGCACGCCGAGGCAGGGACGATAAACCCAGATGTCATGCAAAGGCACGAAGCCGAAAGGCAAAAAGCTGCCAACAGCTGCAGGTCATGGAGCGTTGAGCCCTGTCTGAATAAGGTGATACAATATCACTGACTCCTACAGCCAAGGCACCGTACCACAAGCGCTACAACAAGTAGCTGCAGGGAATGTCCTTTCCTTGAGGAATATGGTCACCTCATACCTACGTCTTTGTGTTGTGAGCTGCATGCAGCCTGTACCTTGACAGACAAACACTGACCTGCTTGCCCATCTGAGGTGACACTACTGCATACACCCCTGCTGCCTCAGCTGCTGCAGCAACCTTGTCTGGGCTCCCACCAGTTGTTCCCATCACAAATGGGACACCATTATCTGCGTAGAACTGTGCATTATCTGCGCAGCAGTGGCAGGGTGTCAAAAGTACTGTTTGAGCACAAACAGAGCACAGCAGACAAGCTGAGTTGCATTGACACGTTGCCTAAAGCACAGACATGTCTGGACATTGATTGACTATTGCATTAAGTACACACCAATCAGGTATGACGAATCTCCCAAAACATGTTGTATCAACAGCATCAACCTACCATTGACACAATTTGGTGTTGTGTAGTCTATCACAATAATGTTGGGGTGCTGTTCTCGTATCTGCCTCATGATGTCCTGCCGTCTGTCCTTGCCAACAATTTCAACAGGAATGCCTGCTACGCCTATGTTGGACACTGCAACTCCCGCTGAGTAGCCAGTGAGGGTGAAAGGCACCAGGGTTAAGCCTGCCTTGACAATTGCTTCTGCTGCTGCGTGCCCCATCTGCAATGAGCAAAGCGTAGTGTCGAACAGCGTGCAACTGAACTGTCTGAAGGCATAGATGCACCCAGCCTGAACACAGCTGTCAATTCCCCAGCAGGGCAAAGGCAAAGGCCCTGTTACTCTTACCCTGCCTGTGCAGCTGTTGACCATCACGTGCGGAGCAAGTGCTATTAGATCGTTTGTGTCTCCAGCTGCTGTAATAGCTGCGTCAACCGTGCTGGTTGCATTGTACTGCAGTAGACGGTGTGCCCTGTGTGGTTTGCCGCGCCTCGCTGCCCTGGATCCTGCTACCAGAGGTCTGGTACTTGTATGTGAGCTAATGCATTGTGTTTGTGCGTGCATGCTGCTGTCCTTCTGGCAAATTAAGGTTTGACGCGCACTGCGCAGAAGTAGCTACTGCAGCTTGTGCAACCAGCTGGTTGATCGGTTACTCTATCCCAAAAACGCGTATAGATTGGAAATGAAGCTGAATGTTTCAGCTCATTCAGGCCCGCAGTGGCAGAAGAGGCCTAGGCGATACGCACTGTTTCAGTTACAAGCAGGAAGTAAACCCGCAGCAAGTACTCAATTTCACAGCGTTCGGGCGTTTTATGCATGCGTAACTTTCCTGAATATGCCAAGGCCATCCTGTCTGGGTGGTTGAATGAAAGCTACCCCGTGTATTGCTGGTGCTTACTATCAAAACGTCATTTCTACATGAGCGATTAACTTCTGAGCTACTTCCCACCGTCACACACGTGCTGCGCACCCGTGGGAGTTGCATGGACTGGAGCATCGTTTGTCTGCAAGCTTTCTGAAGCGGGCTCCTCCAAGGAGGGGAGCACAAAGTAAACGGCACATGGCCCCCAATGCAACGCTGATTCACACAGTCGGGTCCAAAGTATGGGTGAGAGATGATGCAGAGAGCTGGGTCAAGGCAGAAGTGCAGAAAATTGAGAAGGATGTGCTGATAGTGGCCCTGGAAGAAGGGGGCGAGCTGAGAAAGGTCAATCCGGAAGATGCACCATTGCAGAATGTAGACAGCCGTGGAGTGGAGGTGAGTTGTTGGATGCAAGCAGCAATGCAGTACATCCCCAGGGCAACTGCCGACCAACCATCAAACTACTTGTTTGCAGGATATGACACGCCTGTCATATCTCCACGAGCCTGGAGTCCTTTGGAACATCAAGTGCAGGTATATGTACGATGATATATACACCTACACAGGCAGCATCCTGATTGCCGTCAACCCCTTTGCACCCTTACCACACCTGTATGGGCCCCATATGATGGATCAGTACCGTGGGGTGGAATTGGGAGATTTATCACCCCACGTGTACGCAATCGCTGATGCAGCATACAGGCAGATGCGCAAGGAGTTGAAAGGGCAATCCATCCTGGTGAGTGCCTTGAGGGTTACCCTGTCGCTGTTTTCCGGCAAAGTACATGGCTAGCCAGGTGCCAGTTGGAGAGCACCCGACTTGGACACACAGTGATTCAGCAGCAACAGTACGCAGAAATAGTGACTAATGGCCTCCAAAGGTGTTACAGGGCTAGGTTATGCACGGCTTTCCCACCTGCAGGGCAACAGTAGCATGTCTCCTGCCACTTGCAGGTCAGTGGAGAGTCAGGTGCTGGTAAAACAGAGACCAGCAAGCTCATCATGAAGTATCTGGCGTACATGGGCGGTTACATGGAAGCAGCTACGCGGCGTGGGAGCCACAGTGGGCGGTCAGTAGAAGAGCAGGTGTTGGAGTCAAACCCTTTATTGGAAGCCTTTGGCAATGCTAAGACTGTGCGCAATAACAACAGCAGTAGGTTTGGCAAGTATGTTGAGATCAATTTCAACAAACAGGGTGTGATCAGCGGTGCAGCTATACGCACGTATCTCCTGGAGCGCAGCAGAGTGGTCAGCATCAACAACCCAGAGCGCAGCTATCACATCTTCTATCAGGTAGGCTTGGCAATGACATTTGCGCCAGGGCAGGCATACTGCAAGCAGCAGTGGCAATTCAGCAGTGCCTGCGTAAAGGCTGGAAGGCTGAATTGCTGAACAGGCATTGGTGAGCAGGGCACTTGTTGTTGCAAACTGACTGCCCTGTGTAAGGGTGAAAGCTATGGACAGACTGCACTGCCCAAAAAGTGGTTAGCACTTCTCTATTAAGCTGTCCTTGCAGTCACTGGGTGGCAGTACTTGCTGTGCCTGGCATGCTGCAGCTGTGTGATGGTGCTAGCGCTGAGGAGCGTGGCCGCTGGTTCCTGAAGCCAGCTCAGGAGTTCAGATACCTGAATCAAAGCACCTGCTTTGACATTCCTGGAGACAGCAATGCAGAGGAGTATCAGGTGAAAGCAGTGCTACAGCAGAACTTCATGGTTTTACTTCAGCAACACTCCAGGAATTACAGCCTGATGGTTTAAGACTAGTGTTGCTGGAGATGCAGTTGACCTGCCACCACATGCGGGTTGATGGGCAGCAAGTATGTCTTTTCAGAGTGTCCTGTTGTGCACACTGATGTTTGCGGCAAGTGCGTGCTGTGCTGTGAATACGCATCAACCTTCACAATTGTGCCCTGCAGCGTACCATCACAGCCATGACCAAGGTTGGGATCCTGCCTGAGCAGCGGGAGTCTGTTTTCGCAACTGTTGCTGCTGTATTACACCTTGGCAACATCACCTTTGTGGAAGGCCGGGAGGCAGACAGCAGCAAGGTGGAGTCAGGCAGAGCGCAGCAGCACCTGCAAGCAGCAGGTGAGCCTATATCAGCAGCAGTCACCTGCCACTGCATAGGCAACATCCCCGCAGCTATCGTTGGTATCAGGCACTTAAATAATCAAAGGACTCCATTGGCGACAAGCAGAAGCCGTATTTTGTGTCGTGCCAGTTTCAGCAGTTGTACATTCAGCCCTTCTTCGTGGCAAAATAGTGCTGCCATCACTGCCCGACTTACAACAGGGCTATCTTGCTTCCTGCAGCGGCCCTGTTGGGTGTGGACAAGAATGCTCTAGAGCATGCTCTGACCACCCGTTCGCGTGTTATGCGCGAGGGTGTGATCGTGTCGCCTCTCAATGTCCGTGCAGCCCAAGACAACAGGTTAGTACCAGAGCTGAAGCTGCAAGTATGTTGGCTGCATCAGGCTCCAGATGCCATCAAAGGAAGGATTCAGTGCTAATCCAACAGCTGCTCATTGAACATGACAGTAGTTAGCAGGCTTGTGTGCAGGCTTGTGTGCATGGTGATATGGCATCTTCATCACCGTTGTGTTGCACCTGCTCTGCATGTCACAACTTGCAGGGATTCCTTAGCCAAGATCATCTATGCCAAGATGTTTGACTGGCTGGTAGCTGCCATTAATGCAGCTATTGGTGAAGACTTGAATTGTGCGGCTAGCGTTGGTGTGCTGGATATCTATGGGTTTGAGAGCTTTGAGTATAATGACCTGGAGCAGTTTTGCATCAACCTGGCCAATGAGAAGTTACAGCAGCATTTCAACCAGCATGTGTTTAAGCAGGAGCAGGTGCGCAGCATCATAGTGGGCATTGTGGATGCTATCATAGAAGCTGCTACCTGTTCACTGGGATGGACCTGCCAAGGCAGACAAATTTGCAAATTCCGGACACCTGCATGCTGCAGCTGGGTATTCTGTGTCCACCCTTCAAGATGGGTTGTCAGCTACCTGTGTCACAGTAGGCCAAGCGCTCACACAAGCTGTTTTGTGTGTAGGCTGAGTATGAGCGTGAGCAGATTGATTGGAGCTACATCGAGTTTGTTGACAATCAGGATGTGCTTGATCTGATTGAGGGCAAGCTGGGTGTTCTTGACCTGCTGGATGAGCAGTGCAGGTTTCCAACAGCAACCCACAAGGTAGGTGTCATGGCATTGAGCTGGATTACCACATGGTTGTCAGCAGCAAGAGCAACGGCTTTGGTCGCTGTTTGGCTTTCTAGCCTCTCTTGCATCAGCGCTTGCTGGGAGCCTTCGTGCAATTGTTCCCTTCATATGCTGCTGTTCCTTGAGCGACTTGGAGTTGTGTCTGCTTCACAGGATTTGGCTGAGAAACTGTACAGCACATCAAGCGTGAAGGACAGCGCCCGATTCCAGAAGCCCAAGCTGAGCCAGACAGCATTCACTATTCAGCATTATGCTGGTCCCGTCACTTACCAGACAGAAAACTTCCTGGACAAGAACAAGGACTTTGTGGTTGCTGAGCATCAGCAGCTTCTGGAAGCCTCCAGCATACCCTTCATACAGCAGCTCTTTGCAGCAGCAGAAGTGGTGAGTGATTGGGAGCTGCTGCGCCTGGTAGCACATGGCAAGCTGACAGTGTCAAGCATTAAATAAAGAAGTGCAATCTGCTGGCTGTTCCTGGTACCCACTTGCTTGGCCCAGGTATCCTTGCGCACAGACTGGGCCACCTTTCATCATGAGGTATTAAAGTAATAGTAACAGTGACTTTCTACGTGGCATGGTATCTTAAGCGGGATGTCACCTGGAAAGGCTTGCCTTGCTCCTATCCTGAGCGTGCTACCGCCTTCATCTCCCTCCTACAGGCTCCTGATTCCGCTGACGGTGGCAAGATAGCCCCCCGCTCCGCCTTCAAGTTCAGCAGTGTGGGCAGCCAGTTCAAGAAGCAGCTGGGAGACCTCATGTCACAGCTGCACACCATGGAGCCGCACTATGTTCGCTGTGTGAAGCCCAATGGCTTGAATACGCCGGGCCTGTTTGAGAACAGCAATGCACTGCACCAGCTGTGCTGTGGAGGTAAAGCAGCAAGCAGAGGGGGGGCATTTGGGTAACATGCTGTGACAGCCATTGAACTGTTATCAGCTCGGCTGAGTTGGTAATGCAGTTGCTGTGTACTGCAAGGGGCATGAAGGTTGCTGCATTAGAGGAGGCCGCTTCTTGGCTTGAACAGCCCTGGTCTCTTCATATTGCAGGTGTACTTGAGGCTGTGCGCATCAGCTGTGCTGGATTCCCCAACAAGCGGCCCTTTGAAGACTTTGTGGACCACTTCTGGCCACTGGCGCCTGAGCTGTATCATAGAGAAGAGTTGGATGACAGGTGAGCCCAGATCAGACCTTTATATTGCCCAGAGCACATAGCCAGTGATTGTGCAATCAACATGATGTGAAAGCTGGCTGGTTCAAGCTGCGCCAGGCTGCACCTAGCAGAATTGAACAAGCTTTGCGCCATGCGTTGCCTTCTGGGATAGTTAGTTGGATTTAAATCTTGCACTTTGTCCTGTGCTATGCTTATTTCAGGCAAATTGCTGAGGGGATTATCAAGAAGAGTGGCATCCAGGGTTACCAGCTAGGAACATCAAAGGTGTTCCTGCGGGCGGGCCAGATGGCAGCTCTGGACAAGCAGAGAACAGATGTGCTCAACAAGGCAGCAGTATCTCTGCAGCGGTTTGCACGTGGGTTCCTTGCTCGCCGCCATTATCAGCAGGCCTTGGAGTCTGTCATCAGGCTACAGGCATGGGCGCGTGGCATGCTGGCACGCAAGACTTGCCGTGCACTGCGCCAGGAGAAAGCAGCAACAGTCATCCAGACAGCTTACCGCCGCCACAAGATGCGCCAGCAGTACCAGGCGGTGGTCCACACGATCACACACCTGCAAGCGCTGTACCGCGGTCACCTGGCACGCAAACAGTATGCAGAGATGCGGCGCCAGCGTGGTGCACTTGTCATCCAGTCCAACTGGCGTGGTGCAGTACAGCGGTCAGACTTCCAGGCACTACGTGAAGCAGCAATGCTGGTGCAGAATGCCTTCAGGTGTGTGGACACTGCGGCGGTTGGCGCTGCTGGCCAGCAGGATCAGCCAAGGACCACTTCCCCTTCTTCGCTGAAGTCTCAAACCATCTTGAACACGCTTGTGCTTCATCCTCTGCATGTACAAGGCAGCCAGTCTGCCTCCTGTGAAACTATGCACTTGTAGCAGTAGCTTGTGTTATACATCAACAGCGGGCTCTGAGCGTCTGTGTCTGATGCAGGTGCCAGCAAGCTGTTGCTGAGTTGCGTCACCTCAAGGCCGAGGCGCGTGAGGCAGGCAAGCTGCTGGAGGACAAGAAGGTGCTGGAGAGCAAGGTAAGATGCTCTGAGCTTGACTATCATTCTGGGTTCAGTGTGCAACATGCACTGCAGAAGCAATCAGCCAACTTTTCTGTATCACCTTGTCCATTGGTGTGCTCAACCAATGAGGATGATAGATACAGAGTCGCTTGTTGATGTTGCTGCTTAAGGACACACACAGTTAACTCATGCTGCCTTGGGTCAGCGCTTTTGGCTGTCATAGGACTGCAACAACAGGCTGTTGCCTATCACTGACTCTCCTGCGTCTGCTGGTTTCTTATGTGCAGCTCAAGGAGGTACAAGGAACCCTTGAGATGGTCCAAAACCAACGGAATGATCTGCGCCAGGAGGTCAAGGATCTCAAGGCAGCGCTGGCTGAGGCACAGGCAGCTATGGAGGTGAGCTACAGATTGCAAGCAGGCATTGCAGCAGTGTTGGCTCAGTGCTTGGCAGCAGTTCCACAGAGGAGGACTCGATCGGTGTATCAGCTAGGGCTGAGCTTGTTCTAAGCATGGGTTAGCACCATCCTACAGCAGGTTAATTTGCATGTAGACAGTGCAATATGTAGTCTGTGTGGTTTGTATTGTTTTTGCAGGCTGCTGATGCACATCGTGAGCAGCAACTTGAGGCCATTCGAGCAGAAACCAAGGCACAAACACAAGCAGCCAAGGAGGGAGCAGCAGCAGCACATGAGCTGCTGAAAGCAGCACAGGCAACTGCAGCTGCAGAGAACCAGCGTGTGGCAGCAGAGAAAGCAGAGCTCGACAGGCAGCTCAAGGTTGCTCAGGTGAAGTCTGCGGCAGTGCAACCACATCCTCTCCGTTGACAGCCAGCATGTTCTGCAACAATGCGCTCAGTTCCTTCAGCCCATGACAGTCATTTGGGGCTGCTGGACATGTTGCATCTCATCCCGCACTGTGTCAATGGCAGGCACTGATCAGGGCAGACAGTAGTCAGCAATGGACCAGTTGTCCTTCTGCTGTGTTGCAGGATTACATCCAGCGCTTGATGGCTGAGAAGGCTGACCTGGACAAGCGGTTCCATGGCATGAAGGATGAGCTCATCACACGTCTGCAGAATGCCTGCACGCAGCGTGATGATGCACGTGCCCAGGTCAGTGTGGGTGCATTGATGCTGGTCAAGTCACCTGCAGCACTCACTGTGTGTAACCTTCTCCATAGGAGTGAAGTACGGTCTTGTCCTGCCGCCTCAGTGGCACAGCTTTGCACCTGTACTGGGTGTCCCTCCTGCAAGCCATCCGGTAGCCAATGCAAAACTGATGACACCTGTGCGTTCATGCCTCAACACAACTGCAGATCATGGAGCTTGAGAATCGGCTGACAAAGGCAGCAGCAGACATGGTGAAGCAGCAGGACGAGTCACGGAAAGCCCTGGCAGCAGCAACTGCAGCGGCAGCCAGTGCACCACCAGGCACGTCACCTGCAGCAGCAGCTGGAGCAGCGGCAGCCTCAGCAGCAGCAGCAGCAGCTGGTGTCGGCCCAGATGGAACGCCGCTGGCAAATGGTGATGCCTCTGTTGGTAACAGCATGCGCAGACAGGTCACTGGCCTCATGCAGCAGATATCAGCCAGTGCTCCTGGCTATGCCCGCATGCTGCAGGACAGTTTCATGGGTCCAGGTGGACATGCTGCAGCAGCAGCTGGCCTGGGTGGTCCAGAGCATGTGCCGGGTCAGGAAGCTCGCGTTGGCGCACATGCTGGACATCCTCAAGAGACAGAGCTGGAGCGCAAGACTAGGGAACTGCAGGTATGGGCTTTCACCTCCCGCGACCACCAGGTCATGACTCAAACAGGCATGCAGTTGGACTTGCAGTGCATGCTGGCATTTTGTTCAGCCCAAAGGCAGGTGCAGGCAGTGCCATGTTGCAGGCGTCAGCATGATCAGCAAGGCTTTCTGTGGTCAAACTTGCTTGGCCTGGCTGAAGCTACACAGGTGACAAGCAGCTCTGTCACCACCGCGGGCTGTGAGTGATTTTGTTATTTGCCTCACAGGCGAAGCAGCAGCAGCTCATCCAAGAGAAGCGTAAGCAGGAGGAGGAGCGCCTCCTGGTTGCTCTGGCTCAGCCCATGGGCTTCCACAAGGGCAAGCCACTCGCAGCCTTGGTGGTGTTCAGAGCATGCTTGCAATGGAGGGCGTTCCAGGCCGACAGAACCAGCGTGTTTGACCGTATCATACAGGTATGTATGGGCAGATGTGCAGGTCAACAACACCAGCAGGCTGTCAGTGCTGTGCGCTGATCTTGTTGTTGTTTTATCAATATTGCATTGTCAGTTCCTGGTGTGTTGGCCACAAGTACATCTGCATCTGTGAGTTGCCCCCTGGGTGGCCGGCATGGCCTGCTTGTGCGCAGGTCATCGGCAGTCAGATTGAGCGCCAGCAAGATGACAATGCCTGCCTGGCTTACTGGTTGACCAACACAGTCACACTGCTGCACCTGCTGCAACGCAATATCAAGCCAGCGAGCGGCAGCAGCGGCAGTGTCAAGCGTGTAGCAGCAGCAGGACGCAGCATTATGGGCGGCTTGTTCGGCAGGCAACCCATGGGAGGTGAGTGGGCCAACAGTACCAGCAGGGCCTGCATGGGACTTGTTGTGGTGGTCTGTGCAGCACTTTGATGTGAGCGGCTTTTGCAGATCAGTTTCATTTCGCCCTAATGACTTGCTAGCAGCTTGGTCGTGAATCACTTGTCTGTGTTTTGCAGGGGAGGCATCCATCCATGGTGGAGCTGTTGGTGGTTTCCGCCTTGTCGAGGCCAAGTACCCTGCTCTGCTGTTCAAGCAGCAGCTGGATGCCTTTGTGCAGAAGATCTTCCCCATGATGCGTGACAATGTCAAGAAGACCATCACGCCTATGTTGGTAGGGTTCACTGGACAGCCACTGCTTGGGCTTCATGCATATGTTGCCATACAGCATGAACGGCTGCAGAAGTGTACAAAGCTTTGTGGAGTCCTGCCAGTCTTGCTGCAACAGTGGATGGGCCTCTGAGGTGTGAGCAAGCTGTAACAGATAGTGTGTGTTGTCCTCAACCCGCTGCAGGGGCACTGCATTCACACGCCTCGAGGTGCACATGGCCGCAGTGCGGCAGCAGGTGGCCGCCGCAACAGCAGTGCAGTAGCTGCAGAGACCAGCTCAGGTGCCACAGCACAGAGCAAGGCTTGGTCAGAGATCCTGCGGGTTTTTGATGAGCTGCTGGTGAAACTGCGGAATAACAATGTGCCAAAGCCTCTTGTGCAGGCACTGTTCAAGCAGCTGTTCAGCTTTGTGAATGTGCAGCTGTTCAACCAGCTGCTGCTGAGACGGGAGTGCTGCTCCTTCAGCAATGGAGAGTATGTGAAGACAGGCCTAGCCCAGGTTGGTGTGCCCAGCCAAGCAGCTCTGTGCCAACCTTTGCACCAGTTGCATGTGACAGGTGGCAAGTGATGTAGCGGGCACTTCAAGCTGACGTTCATCAGCACTGCTATGGTTGTGGTTGCTGGTTGTGTTGCTGATTGGGTGTGCCCTTGTGGTTCACTGCTTGCCACGCTGACTTCAGGTTTTGTTATTTCCAGCCTTCGGTGTTGAGTGGTGACGTTACCACCATCACCACACCATGCTCGCCTTGCAAGCGTTGCCGAACTCTTCTACGCACCTGCCTGTGGAATGCACCTGCAACAGTGTTTCTTCCTGATCGTGGTGGCTGTCTGCTGTGGCAGGTTGAGTCATGGATCATGGAGCACGGCACTGAGTGGGTGGGCGAGTCCTGGGACGAATTGAAGTACATTCGCCAGGCTGTCACCTTCCTGGTGATTGGCAACAAGCCGAAGAAGACATTGGATGACATTACACGGGACCTGTGCCCCGTGCTGTCTATCCAGCAGCTGTACAGAATCAGTACTATGTACTGGGACGACAAGTACAACACAGAAACAGTCAGCAGCGAGGTGAGTCAGGGGTTACCATGCTAGCAGGGTGGAGTCGTGACTGCTGTTGTCTCCTGTGAGGCAGTCCTTATGCTTACTGCAGGAGCTTGATTGAGGACTATATAGTTGTTTCTTATTTTGGTGCAGCTGACCAGAAACACCTATCGCACTCTCCTGCCATACCCCCTGGCTGCTGCAGGTGTTGGGTCGCATGAAGCAAGCGATGGTGGAGCATAGCAGCAGTGCCAGCCACAGCTTCCTGCTGGATGACGACAGTACACTGCCGTTCGCCGCCAATGACATCCTTGCACAGATGGACGACAAGGTGGGCTCCCAGCCCTGTGATGTTTAATAGCTGATGCCACAACATCTCAACCAGGCATTGTTCAAGACTCACTAGGATGAATCCCCTTTCTTGTGCATCAGAGGTTTCAAAACAATGAAATCTGGGGCTGATTGGACTTTGTGGAAAAGATCGATCTCATCATGTGCTGTTTGTGTGCCATCTGCAGGATTTGTATGTGGCCCTTCCAGTACCTGATGCACTGAAGCAGCCGGGAGATGGTGCAGTCAGCTTTGCCTTCCTGGAGAAGGAGTTGAGGTTCAGCTCTATGTGAGCAGCAGCAGCAGCCTCCTGGGAGTGCACAGCAGCAGTAGCCGATTGTTGCAGGACCAACAAGGTGTACCATGTATGTAGTCATTCGCACCTGACCCATGCTGTGCTGGCATGTCTGCAATGCTCATTTGTGATTAATTATGGTTTGCAATACAAAATGCTAGGCCTGTGTGAACTAGGTTTGAGATACTGTCCTTCGTGCGTTTGAAATGCTGTTTTCATGTACAATCACTGGTGAGTTTCACTCAAGGGCAGCCACTCCACAGGGAGTTGAGAGTCAGAGTTGGTCATGCTCATGATCATCATAGCCATGTAGCACACATGATTCATGCCGTAAGAGCGGCAAACGTTTAAGTGCTGCCCAGAGCGTACGCTCTGGCATGGTAACGCGTTGGCATGGTAATCCAGCTGCAGAGATTGGTTTCCTCAGGGCCCGATTCCAGGGGCAGTGAGCGCCAGTTGCACTTTGAACACCTGGCAAAGCATGCATTCAAGGTGGGCTGAGTCAGCCGAGTGCACTACCGGAGTGCCACTGAGTAGCAGCAGGCCACCATGGTGGTCTGGCCAGAAGTACGTGCATATGGTGGCGTCCAGTCCTCTACTTAGAAGGCCATAGCTATAGCTACTCCATCACATGCAACTAACGTAGTTGCAGTTGAAGGCTTCAGCAGCACAATGGTGCAATTGCAACTCCTGCGGACTCAGCCCATGTTTCAGGCCAAAATTGCGCTGCAAGCCTTGCTAGGGCCTAATTCGTGCTACAAATCGCTTGACATACTCACAATGTTGCAGTTTTACTCTCCCGGGGCCTGAGGCTGCAGATGCCGATGCTAGTTAACGTTGGATGCAACTGCAACCTGACTGGCCCACTTGCAAGTGGACTCCCCAATCAGCAAGTGGACTCACCAGATGCCCCAGGGCCCCGGGGTGCATGCATTTTGCAACTGGGCTGATATCAGACTATTGTGAGCCTTAACTAGCGGCCAGATCATCTAGAGGAAGGAGCTCAAGCCTAGACACTGAAACTATCACAGAAGTGAAATTCAGTTTGTCGTTGCTACCCCAGTGACCAGGGCCCTAAAGCCAGCACTGCCATCTGCTGAACTTGTCATTCTACCGTGGCATCAATTGACATGACCGCATAACACTGTCAACACTGGACTGTCGTGTTAAAAACTTTGTAGCGTGGCACTGCAACAACCTGAAGCTGCTGTGAGCAAGCTGCCAATTCCCTGCAACTCCCGAGACCTCAACAGCATGGTCACCTCGTCTGACAGCATGTAAGGCATTGGATAGAACAACAGTAACAAACCAAAACAATCACAGCATACGTCATCATCCAAAACAATCACCACGCGCATGCGAGCAGTTTAACACTGCTGAAGGCTGCGATGTAGCACACATACAGAAGCAGGGCAGGCTCAAGCATGCAGCTGCAATGAACTGCACCTCACCACTCCAGCATGGCAAGAACATTGCTGCTGCATGTATACACCATGTGATCCTGAGTCTGCCACTGACACTTGCTGGAAATGCACTATCAAGGACCCATGACCTGTGCCAGGGCTCCTCACGCTGCTGCTGGGTATGATGATCAGTAATCTCTATCTGACCGCCGTGGAGCCTCCTCGTCTCGCCTACCACGTTTGAAGTCCCTGAAAACAGGACATGAGCAAAAGCAGAACCAGCATACTCCACAGTGAGCTGGCAATTTACAGGGACAATACTGCTGTTGTCTGCTGTGGCGAGTATGCAGAGGAGAAGCGCAAGTACGCAGCCAACGTTGATATCAATACTGCCTAACAGCACCCTCACCAAAGGGACTTACTACCCATCTAATCAAGTGAAAAGGTATGCGCATCGGAATGCAACGTATACCCACCTGCCAGGTGACGGCTCCCGAGGGCGCTTCTCACGGTCTCTATCACCTCTCTCCCTGTCCCTGTCTCTGAAGTCTCTGTCCCTCTCCCGGTCACCACCCCGGTCACGCTCCCTCATACGCTCACGTTCCGCAAAACCGCGACCTTCCCGCTCACGATCGTAGCCTGGTGGAGGTCCGCGCATGTCACGAGGGGGACCACGCTCAAACCGATCTGGTGGAGGACCTCTAAAATCCCTGGGAGGCCCACGATCAAAGTCCCGAGGAGGTGGCCGGTCGTAGTCGCGGGGTGGACCACGATGAGGCGGGCCGTCTTCTCGCCTGGAATGTCATCGTGTTGATTGCATGGTTGACGCCAGATGTTGACAATGGGCGAGTTGATGTCCAAGGGAATGTTGGTTGACCACGCCGTTCAGGGCAGGCGACGAAGACCGACGAATGACCATGACCCCGTACCAAGGTCCAAATGATGCCAAAGACGGTACATAACAGCAGCAGAGTGCACACAGTGCATATAACAGGCAGGCAGATGTGAGCACAAGCACAAGCAAGCGCGCATGCTGGAGGTGACTTGGTTGCTGCACATGCTCCTGCAATGCAGCTGCACCAATCTAAACAGCCTTATGGGGCAGCGCACGCCTGTCTTACCAATCAAGCGTGCTCGCCCCACCGCTGCAAACTGCCTTTTTACCTGCCAAACCTTTGCATGTGCCAAGCATACTGTCTGTTGGAGTGCACTGGTGTGTAACGTCTTGCCGTCCACACACTTACCAATGCACTTACCCAACCACAATTGAGGTTCGCACGCATGATGTGTGACAGCAGAAGGTTGAGACAGCTTGTGTAGAGTCAAAGTGCTTGCAAGTCCGTGTTGGTCTTGTGGAGGCAACTTGTCCACATCCACTAATGCATGCTAACACCAGTCTCCCAACTCACTGTGCAACTGCACTGCTGTTTGAACTGCATTGCTATTTGACGGCATGAGGCTGCAACACCCAAGGTCTGCTGTGACAGAGCTGTATACGCTGCCAAGCTCTGCCAGAGATGAAGCTGATAACGAGCTCATGGACCAAAAATGCAGGTATGCGCAATTTTTCAACAGACAGATGCAGAATATGCAACATCTGTATACTCCAGCCCACAAGATGCTGGCAGCTGTAGTACGGGGATGCGCTTGCTTATCTGATGTTGTGTGGTCTGATGTTGTGTGGGAATCTGCTTCCTAGGCACGCATCTCCACATAAATCCCCCCAGAAGCAAGCTCACCACTGCACTGCAGCATGTGCATGCAACACCCACAATGCAGAGACTCCTGCCAGCTGCCACTGCTTACCAAGCTGCTTACCAGACCCACCCGAACCCCTGGTCCCCATGCTACTGTACCTGATGTTCTGGCGCGACTCATCTGGTGGCGGTGCCAAACCCTTTGCGACTGCATCAGCCAGGAGCTTCTTGCGCGGCTCCTTGGCAGCCCTGCTGTCACCACCAAGGCCACCACCCAACCGCATGGGGCGCCTGCAGCACATCAGGTTACCCCAGCATGTGATTGAACCAGGTAATTGACAGTGATGCATGCCTGAAACAGGTTCATGGGATACATCAAGGATGCTGTAGGATGATATGCATTGCTGCAGGCCAAATGCATCCAGGGCATGGGCTCTTAAGCATGTCAGTCCTGACTAAACCGCCAGCAGGCACCAGGGACACCGTGAGTGCGCAAATGTGACCACTCAGGCATTGACTGATCATACTGTCCGGGCACACCCCATGCAACGCCATTCTCTCAAAGAGGGATACCTCCAGCAGTCTAGACCCTCACCAATTCTCTACTGTCCTTCCGCGCTCCACATCAACCAGTATGCGTCTGCCCTCAACCTTCCTGCCGTCACTCTGCTTGTAAGCCTCCTTCATGTCTTTCTTGTGCTCGTATTCAATGAATGCGTAACCGCGAGGCTTGTCTGTAATCAAGGCAGCAGAAGCAACAAGTTGGAGTAACAAATGCAAGAGAAGCGCTTGCCTGGAAGACAAAAGCACCCCCATGGCAGAAATCCCAGCTTCTCAACACAGCCAGGGTCAAACAATGACAACAGCATGTGCAACTGCCATGCTGACAGTAGAGGCTTTGTCAGTGTCATGCAGATCAGTTTATGATTTCCTTATGTACTAATAAGAGCGCTCGCAAACTGCCTCATCCACTCCCTTCCCACAACACCCACAACTCCAGAGCAACGTCTGGTGCATGCGCAAGCAGAGCCCTGGCAACCATGACGACACACGCACCTGTGTTCCTGTCATGCACCAGCCGTATCCGCTTGATGGGGCCAAACTCCTCAAATTCATGCCTCAGCTTGCGCTCCGTTACCTCATAACTCAACCGCGACAAAAACAGCGTTTTGTAGGGGTCACCCTGCAGCACAGCATAAGAATGCACAAGTTGGGAGACATGCAAAAGCAGCTGGTGCATATTCCCCACACCAACAGACAGCATGCAACAACTACAGCAAAATCGGCCACAGCCTGTGAAGCTTCATCCTGAGCTGTGGACGCTGTTTGACGCTGTCATGTATCCTGTAACTAACACCATGCCTATGCACCTCACCTCAATCATTGGGTCATCAGTTGGGTTGAAATGCTCTGCCTTGTCCTCATTCTCACGCTTGTTCTGCACAAAAGATTGCAAGGCATGCAGGGCTGCTTATCCAGCACACAGCATTGATGACACAGATCGCCCCAGTGCTGGGACAACAAGCACAGCGTAGTCACAAGGCCATTTGAATGTAGCTGCAGCTGAGGCAATGCTGCTGCTGCTGACTGCAAGCATGACGACAGCCAGGACAGCAGGTGCCTGTGTAGAATCCTAATCGGCTCAGATGTTGTCGGGCTTGTGCATATGATGCATGCTTTGACACTGTTGAACATGCCGGGCCCCAGCCACCTTGATGTGAACACAAATGTGACATGCTTGCGATCCTGTGGACTACCAATCAGTCTATGTATCCCATTGATTTGCTGCTGTTTGGCAGTTGATGCATGCTGCCAGCGCTGTACCTTTTCTGCACGCCATTCTGCCAGCCGCTTCTTCCTGCATCCCATGAACACCAAGTAATCTGTTGATAGAATAAACCCATGCTGCGATACATGAGCTATGGTGCATGTGCGTGCCCCGGGACTTGCACAGCAGCGACCACAGGCACCATCAGAGGCTGCTGCACTGTGCTGCACGATGCCGCACCGCTATGTGAATGGTTAGATGAGGGTTTGGAGGCAAGCTTTCAGGATCTAAGCCATCAGGATGCCCGTAGACTCACTTCTCTGGTTTGGTCTCCTCATCAAGCCTGACTTGCAGAGCATACTCCTTATTCCTGGTGTCACGAGGCTCAGGAAAGTCTGCTGCTGCACTGCGGGGCTCATATTCTGCATCTCCAGGTGTTGCGAACTCCCCAACGTAGCTAGCAATGCCAGTGATGGGCACTGCTGGCTTTTTCCTTGGCTTACAGTTCTCCTTTATGAAGCGAGGGGGCGGCCCAGGTGCAAAGAGTCGGAGCAGCTTTTCAGGGAGACCTGTTGGATGGCCAGTCTTCACTGACTCCTTCATCATCTTGGTCATTACTGACCTTGATGGACGGCGCCATCCTCCTGGGCCGTCCATTAGTGCTTGTTTGGCCCGGCAAGGGGCTGGGCAGAAAGCCTTCTATCGGCAGTCACTGGATGGAGCACTTGTGCATCTCAACTGCTGGAGGCAGGGGTGTCTGTTGAATGTGAAGCTCTTTATCAGAGTAGCTGTAGAAGGTTCAGCTGTAATTGATGTAAGACCGTGGATAGCTGCGACGATCAACTACGCAAAAGTATGTAGCTGTTTCAATGAGTCTGCAGCTATCTGAATATCATCATATGCACGACCATTTTTTTCTGTCTGATTGAGTCTCCATCATAACGAACAGGCACCAGCCTGTTACCAGCTGAAAATGTCAGCTGTTCAGCTGCCACCTGGTCAATTATTCACGACCCGGCACACGCCACAAGCCTTGCGCTAAGCCTGCCTCCACAGTATTGTACCCTTATCTGTCGCTCACACGGACTGGGACGCTCCGTGATGCAGATAGCTGCGTTTCTTGGTGACCTGACAAGACCACAATCTGTCACATCATCCCCAGCCTGGTTGCTTTCTCTGGATAAGCCTGACGGTTCTTTTGCTGCTTTCTGAGATGCGCAGAATCATTGCATTGTTTGAGCAATGCTTAATGGACGACATCAAAAGGCACAAAGAAACCATCTAATTGGCAGTGGTGTGCTTGAAGGCACAGATGTGTATACCAACTGGGATGACATGCTGTGCAACGCCCAATGAGCCTGATATTGGCTCGCTGACGGCCGAGTTACATTCGTGTGAGTTACAACTTGATGGTGAAGCTATATCAATCTGCTCTGCCACACTCTGGCAGCAGTGCTGTTGAACACCGCTACGGTACATGCTCTCCATGTTCACATCATGATTGTACCTATAGCCAAGTTCCAATCTGCTAGGATATACAGTGCTTATCACAGCAAGCACATAGTATGATGATCACCTAAAACGGCGCGTCAGCTATCAGTAGTGACTGCACTATGTTCAGCTGTCACCCTTGTCGAGATGTCCCCACCTAGGACTCTACGGAGGCCTTGGCTCTCGGCATTGTATGGGAGGGGTTCTCGGGTGGTTTCCCCCTTCACAATTGAGATCGGATAATCATGCACTCCGCCTTGTCCGAAAGTGGATTGCATTCACTGGGTAGATTTGAGGCGCGGGGCCGATGGCAGTAATGCTATGGCTGCAAAGTACTGATTATTATTATTATTTTTATGTTCAGCTGTATTCAGACCATAAAAAGTTTACGGAAAACCTCAACTATGTGCCCGGCTGGTAGTACCACTTGGGCTCAGAGGTTTAGGCATCACCTCCATTGTTGTATGCGCGGTCTTACAGCTTTTCTACCAGTACTACAGTGCCTATATCTATATCTCAAGCGGCTTTCACTGCCCTTTAGCATGCAATGTGCACCCAGCAGTAAAATTTGAGCACTATAATTCGCTTATACTATGTAGTGGATGCAGAACAAATAGAGCCATGCAATATCGGCCCCATTATGACTAAGGGTGCATACCATGGATAAGTGGAGGAGCGCTCAGGCCTGCAGCACACAACATAGGACATGGATGATCCGTAACATGAGCTATTTTTCTTGACAGCACAACACACAGGTGCTTGTTTGTGTAATTTTGGCCCCCTCCAACGGCAGCAAGCAGTGCCGACACCAAGTAACACACTGTCAGAGAATTGGCTCGTTCAGTCAATACAACGGATGCTTATATTGACCCTGCATTGCTTGAAGTACTCCAAGTACGGTCCAAAGTGGGGATACCGCTGCACAGCAATGACCAACTCTTCTGGCAGCCCTTTATCTGTGAAAATCCTTGGCACTCCATGATAACAGCTTCTAGCTGGACCGCCCAACACCACAACGTCTCCGCTGCGCAGCAGCAGGGCCGTGGGCACCTGGTCCCTGCTGCTGCCTCCTATGAGGAACACTGCTTCACAACCCAAGCTCATTGTTACTATGGGCTGTGTCATGTCTGGCTCAACATCGTCTTGATGGCCACCAAGAGTGTCTCCTGCATGATAATAATTCACCAACGCCACATCTGGTTTGAACGGTGTCGGTTCAGGTGCTTGCTGCACGTTGTCAACAGGGATGCCAGTGGCTGCCTGTGAACTGACATGTCCCGGGTCTGCATTGGGCTGGCAGCTGCTACTTTCACTCAGCTTGGTGACTTCAGCGGCCAGGGCTGCATACATACAGCCTATGTCAGCGAGGTCAACAGGAAGTTGAGTGTGCTCCACATGGTGCTCATACACCCTGTCTGTCCAGTTGAAGGGTGGCCCTAGACTGGCCCAGCGTAGCTTGCGCAACAACACTGCTGCCTTCGGGCCTTTGCCATCTGCTGACCAAGGACTGGAGGCTACCTGTGGCCTTCTGCAGCAGCGGGTGTAGCACTGCAATCCACTTGGTTGTGCTGATGTGGCAGATGAGCCAGTCTCCTGTTGCTGCTGGTGCTGCTGGGATGCTGAGTTGCAGCGACAGCTGGTGCACTCAGTTACTTCAGCAGCGGTAGCACTGACCTGTTCCATAGCTGGCGGATGCGACAACAGCTCTGGTGCACCTTCTTGGTGTTGATAATGCGTATTTGGCTGCTGCTGTGAAGGTTGCTGTGCTATCAGCGCCAAGCCTGCTTGTGCTGCTGCAAATAAACCTGTCAACCCAGCTCCGTACATCTTTGTATGATTTGTGCGGGTAGGGTGCTCTGGCCACTGCATTAGAGCTGCATGCATCAGGTGAAACTGCTGCAGGGCACTGAGGGCGCTCGGAAACACAACCAGGCCTGGATGTCCTGGGAAAGTAAGTACTGTTGTTTGCCTGCAAGGGGTTTCTTGTTGTGACGGCGTGGCAGGGACAGCCTGCTGAGTCTGGTGGACTGTGCTGCCTCCACAGCTACAGTTGTTGCTGCAGCAGCCTGCTTGTGCGCTAACATTACAACTGAAGACTTCTGTGGGAAGGTGGTGGATCTGAAAGCTGGGATGAGTGCCTGCAGTGGCTGCGCTCCTGACGTCTATGACATCTGACAGGTCTGTGGGTTGAGCTACAAGCTTGCCACCACGCATGCGACCACCCCTGCAGGAGCAATGCCATGTTGAACATTTGCACAGGAAGAAGTGATATGATATCTGTCAATCACCAGCAGAGCCAGAAAGCTACTCAGGTACTGCGATTCACCGTTAAACACTCAGTACTGTGCGATCTTGGGGCACACCTGTACCGCATCTGTTGCTGTAGGTGCAATTGGTACTTCTTCTCAGCTAGTCTAAAGGCAGTCACATCCTGCGCATCTTCAAGTGTGGCGCCATATGCAGACATGACTGCCGCGCAGTGCCAGGCGTCTGCTGCCAACAACACACTCACTTAAAAAGTACATAACTACTAAGGGCAATGAGTAGGAAGTGCCAGCCTCCCACCACATAGGTTCAGTATAGTGCGACCTGTGAAACAGCCCTGTGAACCTGTGGCACAGTCCGTCGCTCTTGTGCTGCCAACCGCGCAAGTCTTCGGCATACATGAGGCTATGTACGAGGAGTATAACACCGTGTTGTCAGGACGTTGCCCTGCTGGTGCGGCTCTTGAGTGCCTTTCACCAGAGCAAAGACTGATGTAGCAGTTATGCAGCTAGGATGCAATGTATGCTGCCATGCTGACAAGTTGGGTAAGGTGCAAACGAGAAATTTGGGTTAACTGGAACCCTTATAAGGGTAGCAGTCTGCAGCAGTCTTGGGTCATGGCAGGCCTATGACCACTTGCACAAATAAAGTATGGCCGGCGCAGGTCATGGCCTGATCAGCCAACAGATTGCTCACCAGTTACCATCCGCAATACCTCTGGCAACGCCTGCAGCCCGAGCCGCTCACTGGTTGCTGCTGAGTAGCCTACACAGTAAGCAAGGTTCACAGATATAGCCATCGTGCACCTCTAACAATGTACTAGTTGATGGCCTGCGCAACCAAGCCATACAAATATTTGGAGGTTTTTCTATCTTCATCAGCCAGTGATTGTACAGCTGAGCGCCCTGCATTGGCAGTTTGACAGCGATGGTGGTTAAAAGCCTCAGCTGATACATGCCCATACACACAACACCAGCAATGGCTCCATTGGCTCAGATCGTCTGCACAGAATCAATCGCTGACAAGCACTACTGCTGCTGTCAGTGAGGGCCGCTTCCAGGAGCTGTGGTGCTGCTGTCACACATGCCCTTTGTCATTATTGCTGACCTACTGTGCTGCTACTGCTGCTCCCATTGTGTTGACCTTCACTCCTGCCTTCCTCCAGTCAACAGCGGGCTTGATCAGTTCCATCTTGCACCTGGGGGCAGCAGCCACCAAGAACCACAGTGTCAGCTTCCAGTAACATTATTCCTGACAGTTAAGGAATGACGTTGCAGAATTCTCATTGTTTGTTTCGCCAGACTACATGTGACTCAACATTTTCCATCATCGTTTTATGCACTTTCCAGCTGGCTGCTTGTTGCCACATGACAAAAACCACCATCCTTAGGAGCAGCTGCTTTGTGCTGCTTACCTGTCCTTGTATTCAATCACAAACTCTAGCAAGCTGTCAATCATGCTGTCCTGCAGCAGATGTGGCTCAAGACCAAGGTCCTGCAGCTTGCTGTGCTTGGCATTGTAGTAGTGCTCCTCAGCCTCAACACGGGGGTTGGGCACATGGTTCACCTGCACACGACAGCCATCGACCGCACAACATAGCACTCAGCTGACTGACCGTGCACGAAGTGTGCCAAACACGGGAAGATGCCCCCTTCTTTACTCAACAAGCCCTTGAGAGCCAGCGCTGCCTTGTCCATTCACTGGCAAGTGAAGGAGGGCGTTGTGCTCGTCAGGAAAACATCAGGGGTTGGCAGATTCTCATTACAGGCTCTGCTGGACAACAGCTTGTGCAGCTATCAGCTAAATCGGGTCCATCAAGTGTGCCGCAAAGACATGGCAAAATAGTGCCCTCTGGCATGAGAGTTGTACAAACACAGCACATCAGCCAACACAGGGGCTTTCAATGCATGCAAACTGACTGGCATGCTGCTGATCATACAACCTCCTGCTACTGCTGTTCTCCTGACTGACCTCCACAGTCAGACCCAGCTTCTTGCCCTCTCGTGTGACAATGTCAGCCAGCTCGTTCACGCTGAACTGCTCTGTGAACTGGTTGAACACACGGAACTCGCCCTTGTTGGCGGGATTGTCAATGGCAATCTGGATGCAGCGAACTGCAGCGAAAAGCAAAGTGAAGGTATTTGACACGGTTGATTGCAAATGAATGCGGAAGCACCAAGGGGATTGTCTCAAACAGGGAGGCGTTGTCTCATCAACTGCTCTCTCATCCAGCCAGCAGCTAATTCTGGAGGCAGCCAACACCCAGCACCCAGCTGCTTTCCCCGCTGGAGCAGTGTCAGTGAGCAGTTTGGGTGCTGAAACAACAGATAGCAGTCAAAGGGTGTTCAGCAATTTTTTGGAGTGCGGGTGCGCAGTTATGCCCACCTGTGTCACGGATGTCCAGAAAGCCACGTGTCTGTCCACCCTTGCCGTACACGGTCAAGGGATGGCCGACTGCAGCTTGCACAACAAAGCGGTTGAGTGCCGTGCCAAAGATACCATCATAGTCATATCTGTTGATGAGGGCAGGGTGAGCCACGGTCTCATCTGTGCGCACACCATACACAACTCCCTGCAAACAACACATATATCACGGCGGCTGGATGTTGCTGTGGGTTCAGCTGTAAGATCAGCAGGCATGGGCCAACTGACATGCTGCCCTAGTTGAACAGCTGGGCAGGTAGACCATAACCGCACCAGAAGTAGACTATCCTGGATCAAATCAACAATGTTACGCTACAGCAGCGCATGTGATCCTCAGATGCATATGATGACCACATCTGCTGCTAGAAGACGGTACACTTGCACCTGATAGACCACTTGTGTTTGTTGCTGTGCAAACTGCCGATGTTTTGCCTGTGCAGTGCACAGCAGTTGCAAAGTCTTCTCCCCGCTATGCATTGCAGCAACAACAAGTAGCCCCTTGAGTGCATAGCAACAAAGAATCTCCAACTCATCCCACCTGGTTGAGGTCTGTTGCTGCCAGCTTCCATGCCTTGGTTGCAAAATGAATGTTGTGGCTGTCGTGAATCTTGCTCAGATGGTAGAAGCTGTTACCTTGCTTGGGGTAAGGCAGGGTGTCTGTGCGGCCGTTGTGGTTGATGGTGATGAAACCCTCCTCAATGTCAATGTTGGGTGTACCGTATTCACCCATGGTACCCAGCTTCACCAGGTGGCAGTCTACGGGAGCAGGTACCAATGGACAATGTTGTCATTTCTCTACCTTACTGCTGTATTATGCTTTGCCCTGACAATACTGGCCGAGGGTAAACGACTGACAAGAGTGAGTGCTGTGAGTGGTGGCAGCAGCCAGGGGAGGCTGCCAGCACAACCAACGCAGCAGCAGGATGCAGTCAGATGAGAGCCACATGAGAGCCATGGAAGGTGTTGCATAGCAGGTTATGCCCCCCAACCACCAGGCTTTCAGGGTGTAGACAACTTTGAGTGGCCACCATCGCATGTTTCATTGTCGGCGTGAAAGAAGTACAAAGGGTACAGCCACTGCACCTACCTTGATGGAGACCACAACTCATATCAGAGGGCAGAGCTATTGATACAATATTGTGTGTCGTCAACATGCACAATGGCAGTAGATGCCACACTGCTGCTCACCTGGCACAAGCTCCTTGATGGCAAACATGACATTCACATTGCCGATGACGTTGTTGTGCTGTGTGAAGACCGCCCTCTGGCGGTCGATCATGGAGTAAGGTGCACTGCGCTGCTCGCCAAAGTGCACAATGGCATCTGGCTTGAAAGTGGTAACTGCCTGAGAGAGGAATTCCCAGTCGCAGATGTCACCAATCTGCAGAAGAGCAAACAAGCACACGACCAGCATATGCTGAACCAGGTCAGCTGTGGCCACAGGGCGATGCCATGCAAAGAGTGTTGTCAACAGGCAATATTCTGTTAAGCTGATACTGCACAACCCAGGTGTGCTGCTGTCAACCAATCAGCAGAAAGGCAGCAGTGCATAAAAAGACAGGTTCAGACCTCAGAGAAGGGAGGTTTTCTGCTCAGGGCTGGTCCATGGCTGGTCCATGGATGTACACTTTGTAAAAAGACACAATGCTGGTAAAGCAAGCGCTGCAGGGTGTGCAGGCACCTGCAAGTCGATGTGGCGTCCAGAGATCTCTCCCCAGGTGCGCACGCGGTCGTGGATTGTGGCAATTGGTGTCAGAGTGTCCAGACCCAGGGTCAAGTCAAACTGGCGCCGGCACAGGTTGTCAACAATGCTGACCTCGTAACCACGTGCAGACAAGTGCAGGGCGGTGGCCCAACCACAATAGCCATCACCACCTGGTAACAGAACATTCATTGGCAGTAGGTCAATGATATTGGTAACAGGAGCACATAGCTGCTTGACGACAGGAGCACGTAGACACATCACTGTAGAGAGATTGAAACCCTGCATTCAAAGCTCAGGTCTCACAAATGCTACTGCAGATGCGACGTGCTAGATGATGATGAGTAGGGTGCGCCTGCAAATAGAATCTACAGAGGGTAGTAGTTGCACCTATTCCTGGCAGTGCTGACAGAGCCAACACTGCTGCCAAGGCTAATGGTTGAGCAACCTTTATCGACAACGTGCTTGAGTGTAGTTGAACTGGGATGCAAGTCTGACTGGACCCTTACCAATGATCATAACACGGGTGCCACCACCACCTCCACCATTGGCAGAAAGAGCAGGAGTTGAGGTCTTCTGCTCTACTGCTGCAGCAGCATTAATAGTTGCTGCTAGCTTGCGCTCAACACGAGCAGCTGCGCGCTTGGCAACCTGCAGGCATTGGGAAACTGAGTCAGTTGTTCAGGTCCCTGCCAATGACAGGTAGGCACGCCCAATCCCCCTCATTGCCGCTCATACCTTGGCCACTAGGCGTCCAGATGCACCTGCAGCATTCAAGAATTTGTAAGCGGCTGTTCTGAAACCGGTCAAGCCTGAGGATTGGCTTGCACTCACCCTGGACGCGGCAGGAGCGCAAGTGAAGAGGTGCTGCTGCAGCAGCCTGGCGCTGTGCAGTAGCGGAACGACCTACAGATTGAGTACAAGTCAATACGCGTTGATCGGCCCATGCTGGCAACCTTCAATACAAGTGAGTGCGCTAACCTGCTTGCAACATTGTGGCACCCTTGTGTTTGAACGTCGCAGAACCTTGATGAGACAAAGAATATGATGCTGATCCCACACAGGCGACGTCGCCTGCAGCCGTGCCTGAATATTCCCACGAAGTTGTACAGGCGCAGGGGGTCTGGGTAACTAACTTCCTTCATTGGGCGAAGAAGAATGCGGGGAATGTGCTCTCAACATGATGATTGTATCTGCCTGCATGCAGAACTTGATTGATTCCGGTTGCGGTCCCCTTGCGAAGTCATCGTTGGGTTCCACAGTGGTCACAATTAACCGTCACCTTCTGATGCAACTGATATGTACATAGGTTATCATATTTAGGAAACTGTCTCTGATAACAGGTATCGCTGACATCTTGTCCTGTTCTGGTGGAAACAGCAGAACATCTTCGTTATGTCTACCGGAAAGCTGAAAGCACAGTATAACCGCGTGAGAACAAGGTAATTGTTTGTTTGTTTGTTGTATACTCGGACTGTGAGGCATCCATGGGTTGCCATGCTATTGCTCACATCCAGTCCTGCACCCTGCCTACTGATGCCGCGCTAGGTGCATGCACGCATGCCATGATTGAGTTGGCCTTGATATTATTGCACTTTCTTGTCCTGTTCTTGCAGTACCGCTTTGCACACAACCAGCATATGGAGCAACACCATTGGACTGCAGCAGGAACAAGCAGGAACCAACCAGGCCATCGAAGCACAGATATATGCTCCTGGTGGCGGCGGAGGAGGAGGGAGGGCAGCCAAACGACAGAGAGCACAGGAGCTCATCGAAGCAAGTAGGTGGCAAGATTATAACTGACGGCGCAGCAGGCCAGCAGGGCATCATGTCGTGAGCATTCCCAGCTCATGTGCAGCGATTGTCTTTTGGCTCCCTTGATTGTGCAGTAGCCCTGCTGTGCCAATTACAGATTTAAAGCAGCATCAAGAATTGATTAATATCATGCGCACAAGGAAACTTCAGCCTTCTGAAGCTGATACCCAGCAACCATCATTGGGCAGCAGCCAGCACTGCTGATTTGTGGATAAGGTTGCAGAACCCGTGGCTGTGCACTCTGCTGAGCATCTCACATCCTCCATGCACCTGACTGCAAGCCAGAAACAACTGGAATGTGTTTCCGTGTATGCAGCTGGTTACCAACCTTCAGTGCGTGACTTTGAGGGCCTCAAAGCACTGGCACGCCGTCAAGGTGGAGACGCAGCAATGAACCGGGGTGCATGCAAAATCTGCGGCGGACTAGGTCACTTGACGAAGCAGTGCAGGAACTTCCTGGACAACAAGGCAGCAGAAGGGGCAGATACGGCAGCAGCAGATGGCGGTGATAGGCAGCTGCTCACAGCAGACGACGATGAAGCTCTGCTGCTGGGGAGTGACAGCGCGGGCAGCTTGGATCTGTCTGATTCTGATAGTGGCAGCAGCAGTGATGATGGCAGGGTGAGTGCTTGCTGTGCTGCAGCAACTTGGTGGTGCACTGTAGTCAGTTCTTTTGCGCTGGTTCCTATGTAAAGTGCGCTTCTGCCAGCTGTCTTGGTGCAAAGTAAAGTTGGCTAACCACGGCCTGAGCTGGCACAGTTCTCCTTAGAAGCGTCTTTGGATTCCAGCAGCATCTTTTGTTAAAATGGCTGTGGTGTCATCTGGCCAGTTGCTTACAATGTATATTCTGTTTGCAATATTGCAGAGAAAGAGGCGCAAAAGAGAGAAGAGCAAAAAGCACAAAAAGGAGAAAAGCAAGAAGCATAAGAAGGAAAAAAGCAGGAAACACAGAACCGACAGAGACCGCAGCCGCAGCAGGAGTCGCAGCCGGGACAGAACAGGCAGGGCCAGAAGCAGGTCAAGGTCGCCAAGTCGCAGAGGTTGATAGAAGTTGTACACCTTACTGCATGTTTCCAGGGCATCTGCCCAGGTCTGTCGCATCAGAGGTGGTTGAGGATGTCGTGAAGCAGTGCACTCCCAATTTTGGACAGCAAGTGAGGGACACAGCAAGTGAGTGACGCTTACTTCATATTTTTTCAGGGTTCAGCTGTGCCAACCAGTGGCTGTGTGAATGCCCTCAACACATGACATACCAACACCTGTCAAAACATATACCGACAATAGCTTGCACCACAATGTCAGGGCCTATCGCAAGGCCTTGCAGCTGGCAGGCAATGCCAACTTGGCCTTGAAAGAAGTATTGTGCTGCAACAGGCACAGCTTCTGTGGTTGAAGTGGGCTACAAACCTGAGCATGTGGTGAAATCACAATAGCAAGCGCATGCAGTAATGACATGGCAATGCAGATGTTGAACACGGGGGGCCTGCTGCCAGGGATGCTTCTACCATTGTCTATGCAGAAGTGGGATCGGGGCAGGAGCACCATGATTCCTCACTACTGTGGCAACGTGCTGAGCTGCGCTTGTGTAGCTGTGAGGTGACTGAACCGAGTCGTGTACCGTCCGTACGGTATACAAGCTATGAGCCTCACTATATACAACATTATCCACATAAGGTCAGCTAATGGGTTACTGCAAGTCTCAGCCAAAGTGTCAATCAATCCTTCATGGGAGTCGACCTAAAGACGAGGGGTGAAGCATCTGACACGCTTGCTCCATCCAACCTGGGTCTCTTTTGTTGACTCATGATGTGATCATCTTGAGCCTGATCCAACCTAGGTGTTGGGTTCGCCACCATCATGCTGGCCCCACCATCTCCTTCATCATGCATCCAGCCAGCACCTAGGTCACCTTGCAGTCCACCTGGAGCCCAGCCGTTGTTGGTTCCTGCATCTGGTGTGTTGCCCGCTATTGATCCCAGAGTCTCTTTGAACGTGCCCCCAGCGGTGTTTTGCTGCTGTGGGGGACTAGGCTCTGGCAGAAGCCCATAGGACACGCCACCGCTACCTGATAACTGCTGCTGCTGCCCATTGTCAGTTGCCTGATGAGCGTCCTGGTGCCGACCCAACTGCTGCTGCTGTAGGGGCTGAACTTCAGGCTGAATCCCAGGAGGCGGTGTGCTGCCATCCCTGATGACAATATCTCGGTTTGGCGAACTGGGGCCATCGTCCTCTTCACTGTCAGCAGCTGCCGGTCTTGATTCAAACCTGAAAATATAGCCGCTGCCCACCACCATGAGTAGATGTCTACAGTCATCTGATAGCCCGCATGCCCTGACTGAGCCTTGTACACGGATAGCTCCTACCCTGCCTACCTGGAGACCAGTGGAGGTCTCATACACATAAGCAGTTGCATAGTGATTGCCTGCACACAACAGAACAGAACACTCACTGTCCAAGGCGCTCTCCTCAGCCTAAGCCAAGACATCACACAGGGATGGAGGTCAACAGCTGTATCGCTGCGTCTGGCTCAGCTTCAATTCCAAACTGAGTTGTGTTGAAGTGTTGTTCCTGAGGTGCTGCTGCCTGCATGAGGAGAGAGGTTGTACCAAGCAACAGATATGCAGACTGCTCTCATGCCTGCATCTGTGATGTTCTGCACTGCAGAAAGGACATTTGGTATGTCTCCCTCTCACCTACTGCAATGTACTGCCCATCACGGGTGTGCCCAAAGCTGCACCTGCTGCTGTAGCTTGCTGACGCACTGCTGCAGCCTGGCACCCTCCAGCTGCTGATGAGGTCACCAGCTGGCATCCTGAAGACTTGCATGCGACCATCTGATGTCTTAGTGGCAAGAAGGTCACCTGATCGCCACAGGCAGGAGTGCGTCAAAGCTGTTCATGCTGCAGTGATCTAAGGCTCGCTGCCACTTGTGCCACAGGCAAAGGATAGGCAATACAGGGCCGCCACCTGATACATGCCAAGCTGTATCACAGCACAGACCACTGCGTTTGACACAGAGATGCCTGTGACTGACTTGGCAATCAATGCTGTGCTTGTGCTGTGGCCAAACAGCGGAAAGACGCCTGGTGCCAGCTGAGATCGGACCGACTGTGGGTTGTCACAGGGTGAAATCTGCTTGCACCATGCATCAGCTTGATGGAAAGGCAGCAGTATGTGATTGAAAAGTGACAACCAGCCTGCATACCTGCTAGAAACTTCACACAGTCAACCACAGCGCCATCATGCAGAGAACCCAACTGCAGCGCTTCTTTTACGACCGCTGCTGTGGTTGCGTCATTGCCCGCTTGCCCTGCTGCTTTGCCTGTTGGGATAACCTGCCTCAAGTCCCATTTGCTGAGCTTGCCAGTGCGGTTTGAGGTGATTATATACTCACCGCAAGGGTGCAAAACCTGCAAAAGCAACATAACTATTCTTACACCAGTAAATTGTGTCTGCAAGTGGAAGATGGCTGGAGGCCGGTCCCTGGCGCGTGATTGGAGGGATCAATAGAATCAAATTTGCATATTTGTGATGTGAGTGAATTTGGTTGCGGAACAGGCTGGCCAGTGTATGCCATCTGGACTCTTCCCTTGCTCATCATCACACTAGAGCATTGCTGGGCTACACACAAGCATGGCTACTCCAATCATGTGTGTCATGGCTACTTACTGCTGCGAATGCATCTGATTTGACTGACAGGTAGCAATGGCCCAGTGCCACCTGCCACAGCTGCATTGTGCCATCCTTGCACAACACCAGCAGCAGCCCTGGCAGATCAGCTGCTGCTGACAACTCAACCACACTGCCATTGCTGCTGTGGAGAGGCAGCTGGGCCACAACAGCTGCTTCTGCGATGCTGATGATGTCAACATGTGGATCAGCGCCAGCTACAGCCTGTGGCATGCAAACAAGCATAAGGATGATGGTAGGATAGTATGTAGCACAAAAGCCTGCCTATGGATTGCAGAGGAGTCTCTGTGCTGCACCATCAAACAAGCAAGACAGGCAATTGTGTGAAACGGTCAGATGTAATGTACAGTGAACTGCACATAACCTCCTGTACAGCCATCTGAAGAGGCAGTAATAGTGCTTGGGTGTGCAACTGCCGCCCGGCACACACTTACTAATAGTGCATCTCCATATGGATGTCTTGTGATGCCGTTGCTGTTGATCCAGCAGCAGCTGTGGAATATATCCTGCCAGTTACAGCGCAAGCGGCAGACAGCAGTGTGGCGTTGACATGCCTTTGCAGCTGCTGTGGGGTCGTGTCTGCGGTACTGTGGTCAGCTGTGCAAGCAAGACTTTAGGCTGGTCAACTGCCCATCCAATCCACTTTACACATGTGGCCTGCACAGCATCTTGTTGCAGCAGATGAGAGGGCATTGGGTGTTGCATTGGGGCGTGCAACATGGCACAGACCCACCTTGGCTTTTTCCACAGAATCAGTCAAGGCCAGAGCTGCCACAACAGCCACATGGTCTGCCATGTGGGCATCATCGTAAACTGTTGCCTGCACACATGTATGCGACTGAATATAGCATGAAGTATCTTCGCCAACATGTTCTGTATGCAGGTACCTGTGGTTCTGTTGGCTGCTTTAATTAGTCCAGGCATTCACCTGGTCCTTCGCAACCGTCGCAAACAGACGTCCACTACTGCTGTCACATCTATTAAACTCCAAAGCTTGCACTTGAGAGCAGTGACTTTCCTGCAATTGCACTGGCCTCTGCAATGACTGGCTGTGTTAAAGGAGTTCAGGGCAGAACAGACCGTGCCACTACCTTGATCACTGTCTTCAGTCTCAAATGCTGCAAAGCATGTCTGCGGTGGTCCGTTAAGCCAACAGATCGGACTTGGGCTTGCACCTTGGCTGTGACATCGTCCTGCTGAGTGTTCATTAAGTAGAGCTCAGACCTTTACAGCGGTACTGGTATCCGGGCTAATACTCGGAGAACAATAAGAATCATAACACAGTGTACTTGGCTTTCTGCGGACCATCATGATCATGCCGTTGTTTTTGAAATGTATGCTGTACTGTTATCTGCAGCTACCCACCCTGCATGCCAGTTGTGTTCTGAAATCTGATTTGGCGTGCAGTGATATTGTAGTTGAACGGAGCATAACCTGCTTCTTAGTGCTTGTTAATGCCGGTGAGACAGAGTGCAAAGTCAGCAGCGCGCACGAGGTTTGCAGCCTAGCTCATTTGCCATGATCAGACGCATGACAGCCATGGGTGTACATGACACGCGCTTAGATACATGCGTGATATTGATCTATTAGCAGTACGTTCCGCGGAGTCGATCGCACGTGCAGGGGAGCCCTTTGATAACTGATGGGGTTGTCAATCTTATCAAGCTCTACTTCTGTTTTTGGTATTGAGCAGCAGCTGCAAACAAACGCTACGGGGCTGCGATCATCGTCACGTGGCAGCAGCATTGCGACAGCAGCAGTACCACGGCAGGAGCGACACATCATGATACGGCTTCGCTGTGGTTCATCACAAAAAGTAATTGTTGTTTCTATACGTTGCGTAGAAAGGCCGCTGAAAGCAACCACGGGTGACAGCATGTGTATTTACTGTACTGATAGGAGATTTTGTTTCAGGGAACAGCCAATGAGCAAAGAACAGAATGCACGCTAGCTGGTTAGTATGTTCCGCATCGTCACAGACGCAAGCGCAGCAGATTTGCCGCTGGTGGTTTGCACAGCATCCATCGCAGCTGCAGCAGTGACGTTTGATGGCATTTGCCAGTCACAAACAGTTGCAGTATCAGCGCATTGTTGGCAACTCTTTATTCCTATTCTGCAAACACAATCTTGGGTACAGCTGCGGTGGCAATGTGGGGCACAACCGCGTAAAACCCCATTAGGAGAGGAACCCACCAACGCTCCTTCGGCACTCGATGGCCCCCTCACTCCTATCACTTGTCTGGCAGATGATGAGACTGTTGAGGTGGTGTGTTGGCTTTTACAAGCCTCATTATCGCCTGTTCAACTGTCGGTGTCTATCCACTGACCCGTCTAAGGTCGTCACCCCTGACCGTTTCACCAGCTTTAAATAAGCTTGCGCATTATACGAATTTTGTTCGGGAGACAAATAGCAGGGTTCGACAATGCATATCCAGGCAGTGCAGATAGTACAGTGCAATATCACCAACGGCGTACTACGTCTCCTTAGGAGCGCAAAGTGAGTTTAAACTTCTGTTATCACTCAACGCACGGCGACTGTATCGATTGGACCATATGTGATTTCTTTGCCGGGAACATCATTTCCACCTATACGGATGCTGGAAATGTGCTGCTGTCATGTCCGCCGCAGGTAGTCTTTGTCCAGTACAGTAAACAATTTTCCGGCGATCTTGTTCGCCGCGACAGCAACCTGGCAGGCAAACTGACTCTCAATACACAGAATCAGTACGGGTTCAGTGGCATGGACGGCCTTGGCAGCTTCATGCACCATGACATGAGCATGGGGGCTTCTAATGGACAGCTGCCATCGGTGCATGGTGCCAGCATGCCCTCCTCAGCAGACCCAGCAGTACATGCCCTGCTGGAGCGCTTGAACCAGCTTGAAAACTACAAAAACCACCTGGAGAATGAAAACAAGCAGATGCACCAGCAGTTGCAGGTTCTGTCGGGCTTTCTCAACGTAGTTAGCACATCGGTCCGCACTACAGAGAACATGCTGTTTTCCTCCATGCCTAGTCACGACCCTCCCCACATGCACATGCCAGCGGAGGGGTCGCAGATGATGAGCGCAATGCCCAGCAACAGCACAGTCACAGCAGTAGCTGGAGGTGGCCCAGTGCAAGCTCAAACGCCAACACCCACTGGCATGCAGCAGCACCCGCAGATGCTCAGCAACAGCAACGGGCACCACAGCAGTGCCTATGGTGCACCTCAGCCAGCACCAGCAGCTGCCGCAGCTGGGCCAGGCAATGCACCCCAGCCAGCACCAGCAGCAGTGCCTGCCAATGGGCCACACCCAGTAGCAGCGGCAGCAGCGGCTGCGGCCGCAGCGGCTGCTGCAGCTGCTACCACCAACATTGCCCCACAAACTCATGGCATCAGCACTGGGACAGCAGCTGCAGCACCAGGCGGTAAAGACAGTGCAAGTGGCAATGCTGGCTACCGCCGCAGGCCATCCCAAGCAGAGTTAATCGTCACAGCTATGGACGGCAACACAGCTGTTCCTGCAGCAACAGGCCCAGGGCCCAGCACCAGCAGCAGGAAGCGTGCACGCGCTGAGCCACCGCCATCCCCCAACCCTGCTATGGCAGCAGCAGCATCTTCATCTGCAGCTCTGGCAGCAGCAGTAGCAGCAGCTGCAAACTACATGCCTACACAGCAGCAGCAGCAACTAGCACAGATGCAACAAATGCAGCAGATGATGCCCATAGGCCTTGCTGGGTCTGAGATTACTCTCAGGCTGACCAAGGTGCAAGGTAAAACAGTGTTGCATGGTGACCCAGTGATGATATACAGGGTGGAATTGGCCAGGAACGGCGTGTTTGAGAAGTATCTGTTCCTGCCAAACGATGCGGTCCCCATCTATGGAGTGAGGAGCTGGCAGCACAGAGATGCCATACCTCAGGAGCTGCTCAAGATGGTAAGCAGTAGCACCAAGCAGCAGCCAGCCTGGACATCCACAGCGATAGTTCCGCACATATCTGCAGTTGCGAAGCCAATGCAGCTGTCAGTTTCTGCAGAGGCCAACATACAGCACAGATGCTGATGCATATTGCAATGCTGCAGTATGCGTGTCAGCGCTTTGCAGCCATATAGTAGGCTTGCAACAGTCGCGACAAGCATATGCTACCCGGTAGCAACAAGCTGGCTGCTTATGAGCCAATGGTTTCCTGGTATTTTCCTTGTGCTCGTGTGTTGACGTGTCACCTGTGTTCCTCCGTGTAGGTTGAGAACTGCCTCACCACCAAGGCGGTCGCCAGTGAGCAGTATATCGAGGAGATCAAGACCATGAAGGCGTACATGCTGCAGCAGTGCCCACACCTGGCACGCTGGGGACTGGGCAGCAACAAGGCAAGCATTGGCAGCAGAGTCTTGGTATTGAGTCAGCGTTGTCATGTTGAGACCACATGCAGCAGCAGCAACAGCATTGACAGGCCTCAGAGCCAGCTGTATGGAGCTTCACATGATGTACAAGTTGTGATGTTGTGCTGTGTGTTGGAACACCCTCTTTCAGGATGCAGTTGCCTTCCTATTGGGCTGTGTTGCATTCTGCAGCTCCTGCACACCAGCATGCTATTATTCAGGGTGTTGCTGTCTGTGCCTGCAGGTCCGCCTTGTGACTGACAGCGGCATGAGAGACCTAGTGTCCCGCCTGCACAGGACCATGCAGAAGCATGGCACAGTCATCCTGCCCAAACAGTGAGTGATAAAGCCTGGGACTTCACTTGTATGTCACCTTCTGCTGTTGTACCCGCACTATATGTGTTGCAAAATGCAACAACCAGGACATGTCAGTCACATCTGGCGGTTTCCCACTCCCCTGACCTGTTCTATACTGACCTGTACTTTTTTGCTCTTGCGTTCAATTCTCACAAAAACAGGCTGGATGTTGACCTCAGCTGGATAACAAGCCCCGAGGTCCTGCAAGTACCCGTACTGGCATGGACAGCACCAGTCTACTCACGGCGCATGCAGAACGCGACCGAAGATGCGTACGGCGCCGGTGCGCTCGCAGCACCTTACGGTGTCTCAGTCGTCGCGGCAGCTGCAGCGGTCAGCAGCAGCGGATTAGGGAATGCCACGGATAACAGCCCGTCGGCATCCGGGATCACCGCAGCGGCTGTGGCTGGCGGAGACCTGTACCAGCAGCAGATGGTGCCTTGTGGGCTGCCAAATATGATGCCTGTCATGATGCACGGGGCCAGCAATGGTAGCCAGCAGCAGCAGTACAGCAACCAGTTGTACTTTGGCTCTCAGCAGGACCTGGCACTGCAGCAGCACAGCATAATGCAGCAGCAGGGTATGAGCCTGCCAAACATGCAGCCGCAGCACAGCCACCCCCTCCAGCACCAACAGTCAGTGGGGTATGGGCCCTCTGGTATGATGGCAGGCGGTGGTCTAACAAATGGCCTAGCCCGGCAGGGTTCAACTGCGGGGGAGCAGGTCCTAGGGCCTCATGGGTTTGCCCCAGGAGCAGCTGGTAGCCTTGCTGCTGGTGCATTAGACACCATGCATCATGGGCAGGGCAGCAGGAGTGACCTGCAGGGGTCTTCAGGCCACCTGCTGCAGCATGGGTCATCCTCAGCTTCCGCTGCAGCAGCAGTAGATGCTGTGATGCCATCAGGTACTTTGGACCCAGCCACCATGGCCAGCATCCCCGCTGTGCCTGAGCAGCATCAGCAGCAACAACACCAGAAGGCAGACCAGCCAGCAGTGGCAACACCTCCTGCTGCTGTGAATGTTGAGTTCAACCAACAGCAAGCACCTGACCACCAGCCTCAACAGCAGCAGCCCCTGCCGGCCTCACCTGTAGGTCAGCAGCAACAGCAGCAGCAGCAGCCACTGCAGCAGTCACCAGGTGCTGCTGGCAGCAATGGCAGCACTGACAGCACAATGGCGGATGCTGTTGCTGGTCTACAGGCACTCAGCAGGCAGCAGGAGGAGTCAATGAGGGCCTGCAACAACCAGCAGGACCAACAGCAGCGGCAACAGCCTGATGCACCAAAGAAAGTGCCAGATGTTCTGAAGCTCAGGGACCAGCAGCAGCAGCCCAGTCCTCATGGCCAGCAGCAGCAGCAGCAGCACTCGCCTGCTGCTGTGGATCACACTGGCTCTAGGCAGGGGTCTGCACCCTCACCTGATGCAACAGCAGCTATGTGCAGTGCTGCTGCCACTGCTGCTGCTGCAGTGACCGCTATTGCTGTACAGCAGTAGAGCCTGGCAGCCCTCCAGCAGCTACTGCTGTTCAGGATGTGTCAGTGTATCATTGACAGGCTGCTGAAGTACAGTGTGTGCGTACAGCCTGTACAGGTGTCTTTGCATGGTTGGTTTTTTTAGCTGTACTTGCTAATGCACACCTGCTAATGCTGCACTGTATATTCAGCTGTTGATGAGCCGTGTGAGTGTGACTCGCTGGTTGCGCATGTGACTGGCTGTGCTGGCTGTGATCGCTGTCACTTGATGAGTCAATTGGTTGGTTGGGGGACTATAAGCCTTGGCTGCTGGACGTCTTGGCCATGGTCCCAGGCCGAGGTGTGCTGAAGCTGTTATGCTTGTGAAAACATGCAGCTTCATGCCACTGATGATGAATGCAAATCCGGCTGTCTTTGCATGCTTCAGGGTCTTCATTTTGCCAACTCTATATTGCAGCAGGCTGGTATTATGTGTTTGCAGTGTGCCAGCTCATCACAGCAGCATTTCCTCATGTGCTGAAAAATCTGTCATTTGACCACGACTGGCTCAGCAATATAATTTGTGCAGGTAGTCAAAGCAGTTTTGGGGCTTCCTGATTGTGGCTGCGTCTGATTGGGCACATCTTGTGGTGCTCAGGGCGCAGCATGTTCAGCCCAGGATCCGTTGCTGACATTGGCTGGCTATTGGCTGGCTGTCTGAGAGTGATGGGTTGATTGCACCCGTTTGATGCCCTCAAGCCGGTATACAGCAGCCAGAGCTTCAGGGTGGTTTGAACATGAGTGCAGATAGGCTAGATGGGTGCTCGAACTTGCAGTGGGAGGCTTCAAGTGCTGTGTGTGCACATTTTGAGAAGAATGTTTGTTTGAGCGCGTTTGATATGCTCAGAGTTGGTGGTGTCTATCAAGTGGCAGGGGCTCCACCGACTCTGCACTGAGGGCAGCATGCGGGCCTGCTGGCAGTCCAGGCACTGTTGCCATCTGGTGCTGAGCTGGCAGGTTCTGCCTCAACTGCAAGACTGTTCTGGTCAAGCTCAACTGGGTGGGTTCAGATGCATATCTTGTTCCTGTGTGGAGATGTTCCGATTGAGCTGCATGAAATCTCTTTGACAGAAACTGTGGGCAGTTTTTGTTTCACTTGGCACACAGCTGTTACAATACATACAATACAATACATCCTAAGGGGGTCACACCCTCCCCGGTCCTAGACCTGCGAGCTGTTGCTGCTGGGAACAAACCTGGTGAGATAGCTACTCTGCTTGTGTGCGTACTTGGCATTGCAAACCACTTGTGCGCCTGCTGGGTGATGCTCAGATAAGTGACTGGGCACACAGTGGATGGTGGTGCCCAACCATGTGTCTGGTGGGCTTGTCAGCACGAAGCTCTTGCTGCCTCCATGGCAGCAGGTCGGTGGCGCACCATCACGCCTAGTAGGAGGTGACTGTTGACTGTCATGACCGACCCTGGTATTGGCGATAGAATCACTGATCGTGATGAATCCTTGTGACAGATATTGAGTGACAAGTGCTAATTTGAATCTGAGATGCAAGTGAACACCCCTGCCTGGAGCAGCTGTGCATGCTTGCCAGTTAATAGCCTAGCCATACACAGGCGCTGCTGCGCATGCACAGTTGCAGTTTTGTCCAAGGGTGCTGCTGCAAGCAACGAATGTTGGGCCTTGATCAAGTGCAGTTTTGCTTGTGCAGAGTGCAGTGTTATCTGTTCAATTGCGTGGGAGGGTTGATGAGCCATTGATGGCCAACGTGGCTGGCTATTATACCAGCCGTGGCAGCTGACATGGCCGACAGTGCGTCACAGTTTGCATTGCTGCTGAGGCTGTCTTGCAGCATCAGCAGCTCTACACATCCCATGGCTAGCTGCCTGTTCTGCTATACCTGATGTACAGTACTGTGGTCCACTGAGGGATGGCGATTATCAAACTGGTTGGCAGAGTGCATGCTCGTTGATCGTCATTAGTCCATTGGGTGAAAGCCCTTGTGTTGTATGCTCTGATGCCATGTTGATGCAGGGCGTACAGTTCCCGGGGCTGGCAGGGCCCTTGGGACTTGAGGTTCTAATATCTGTCTGCACTTGCACCCTCACTGATGATGTGGCTACTGGCCACCGGAGTGCACCTGGTGTAGGCGTTCCTGCCCACCATGGCGCTACATGGGGTAGTATTAGCATGCAGACCATTGCCATACAGCCTTGGGTCACACATGCGGGCTGAAGTTTTGATGCTTCACAGCGTAACGGTGGCACAGTGAATATAGTATATATATCTGCTACAGCTAAGTGTAGTCTGGCAGCAGGCCCAGTGCATTGTGACAGTATGTTCTGTTTTGGGCTCCTTGACTTCCTGGAAGAGCAGAGGCCAAGTAAAAGATTTTCAGTCCATGCAACGTTGCACTCAGTGTTAACACTGAATGATTGGATGAGCTGGCGAAGGAAGGAACATGCGAGGGGGCAGCCACCCAGGTCTGTGCATGTACATGTACCGTAAAACGGTTTTCCTTATATGTGCAGACGGTACTATACGTATTCCACGAGTCACTTCTTAGCCACTTCTCTTTCTCCACTCAGTCCAAGACATTGAGAGGTCCGTCTGATAAAGAGTCATTCTTGTAGAGCCCACAGCAACAGACACATTTGCACGCAGTATGTTGGTGGAAAAATTCAGCTTGCCTGTATGCAGGGTCCCCTGCTGTCCGATGTGCAGCGGTCACTCTTGTGATCCACCTGTCCGTCCATTAGAGACGTTAACCGTATGTTCAGTTTAGTGAAGTAAGTCAGTCACTGGGCAACCTGATTGACGGCTGTCACAAATCAGACTCGAGACAAAGCCCTCGAACATACGTTAGCCAAGATTTGATGTTGAAGTTGATATTTAAGTGCTAGTGAACGGTAGATGGTAAAGTTCGAAGCTGCTGCTGGCCAGCGTTGCATGAGACCTTCCGCTGCGAGCTGTCCACGGTAAACCAAGTCCAACATCCTAAGGACGCTCACAACGTGTTCGGAGAGCTTCTGGTGAGCAGCCAGTCGTGGAAGTTGGCAGTGTGGCACCAGGTGTAATAGCGGCAACCCGCCTATAGCTTAGCTAAGGCTTAGGCCGTCGGACGACACAGCAACGTTGGCGAGATGATGCAGTTACTGGTGTATGCATGCAATAGTGCGCTTATGTTGCCCGTCAAGGTTTCTGAATAATACCAAGTTGCACCTACCGTAGACGGGGTTGTTCGCTCTGTGTTGTACCCTAGTACAGGTTTTATATACTGACAAAGAATCATCCTTGATAGAACACTTGACTATCAACGTCAACATCAGATACTTGGTTAACGTCTGTTCGAGGGTTCTGTCTCGAGTCTTATTTGTGATGACCGCAGCGTCTAGAAATAAGCGACCATCAGACGCAGTCAAAAGATCCTGAAGGACTACATGCACAAGATCTTGTTGCAGATCTGTATGAGCCCTGAAACCAACATGTCACAGTACAGAGACACAGCAGAGCGCACTGCGCTTCAACATAGAGCTTTACAAGGTGAGCAGCTCTGCGCTGACCGACCCATGCAGCACAGTTGACAGGCTCACTCGCTCATATCCTCGCTGCCACTGGCGTCTGCTGCCTCAGTAACATTCAATTCCACCTCATATTCCTGGTCGCATCCCAGCCAGCTGTCACACATGAAGAAGAGCGTCAACTTTGCTGCCCCGACCTCTGCTGGAGCGTCAAACTGCAACTTCACTCGCTGTGCCTTGCCGAAGCTCACTCTCTTGATGCCCAGCAGCTTGTTGGCCTTAGGGTTCCCCACAACCAACCACCAGCCCTCTTCTCTTACCCCAGGGAACCTAGGAGCATGTACTGGTGACAACTCCTGGCCCTCCATCTCCCTATCCAAATTGACTATGAGTGTTACTGAATCTCCTGCTGCTACATCTGAGCCTTCTGGGAGCTCTGTTGTCACACTGATGTCTGGATACCTGTTACAGACCGCGGTGAGGTCATCCAGCTGCCGGTCACTCAACTGCAAGGCACAGACAGCCAGCAGTCACAGCGCTGCAACAACACAATCTAGTGCCTCATACAACACGGAAGCAGCCACATGCAGGGTTCATGGCGGCTGTGTGAATTGTCTCAAGAAAGGACCCTGCTGCATGTTGCAGGGCCAGCTGAGAACATGCAAGTAGTGAGCGCAATACGCAACCGTGCACAAATTGTGCTCTACCATGCAGCAACATCACTTGGCCCTTATGCACTCCCAAGCGCACCTGCAGCAGCTCCCTTCTCTCCTCTTCATCCATCTCTATGAGGTCAAACACTGTGCTGATGTCCTTGGCAGCTGCTGCTGCTGCCACCTGCGGAGTGATGTGCGGCAGTTGCAGCAGCGGGCTGTCCTTCTCCCACTGGCCCTGGACCACCATCTGGCACATCTCCATGGCTGCAAGGGCAGGATGAAGCCAGCCGCTGCTGGCAACAACATCCACAATGGCCTGCAGGAGGGTAAGCAGATGCAGATTAGAGAGATACACTTATTAAACGTTATATGGAACATGAACTTTCACTTGAGCTGCATGCAGCGGCTCTCAGCAGCTGGTATGCAGATTACGAGCGCAGTCAGCAGGCAATGGCAATATCATGCAGCCAGCATCATCTTGGTGGCCTATAACAGTCTTGACACAAAGACCTGCACCATCTCTTGACAGACTGACACAGCACAACAATATGCCCTTTTTCACACCCACCTGCAGCAGGCGAGCCGCCTCCTTGACTGATGTCCGCGTGTCATTGGCCAAGTCACCGCTCAACCGCTCCCTGCTGAAGTGCGCCTGCAGCAGTGCGTTGACCTTGGTGTGCGGATCACTGTACCGCGGCTTATCAACCGACACTGCTGCATGCCTCAACATCTTCTCAACCACGTTCTCCTCTCCTGGCCTCATTGGCAGGCTGTCAAACTCACTGGCTGCTGCTACAATCTCCAGCAGGCCCTTGACCTTCGTCTTGGGTGTTAGAGAGTTGGCAAAGAGCTCAATGGTTGTGTAGGTGATGTAGTAGTAGCTGGCAATCATGCCCAAGTTGAGTGGTGCCAGATCCATTTCATCCTCAATGGCAATGACCTGTGTGTGACAGACAACAATACAGCAGCACAAAACTTGGGGTTCATTGGCGCAGTGTAGTTTCATGATCATACCAGCATGCATCCAACCAGAACACCAGGTCCGTATTCAACAAACCTGCAAATGATGCCTCTAGTGATGCTGCCGCCGCGTAAAGAGATAGCAGATATAAGCTCCTGGTTTTCTAGACTCATGAGCACTGTCTGAGCACCGCGGCTGAACCCGCATACCATACGACATTGTAGATCCAACACCAAGATGCGACACGAGGGCCCACCTTGCTGTTTGCCAGATCACTGAGTGTGTTTTCCACAAGGTCTGAGAGGTGGTCACTCAAGTGGCGGTGACTGGTGCCATGAAGATTATAGTAGTTGGGGTTCTGGGTCAGCCTCCTGTAGAAGAAGGTCCAGGTCAGGTAGTCTACAGCGTCCTGCTTGTTCTCTATGGTACGAGTTACAATCTCTGCAGGATGACAAGGCCGGGCAGAAACAAGAATGAAGGTCTTGTGAACAAATCCAACTCTGTCTCTTGTGGCAGCTTCAGGTAAGATGTAATGACTTCACCAAGTAGTGCCACTTGTCTGTGGGTCTCAGACTTGATCAGCAAGATGTCATGTTGTTCCCAACACTAGAGCGAATGGCACAGGACGCAAATCCAGCACAGAGTATGTCGACCAGCATCTGACGTCACTTGGCCACAGACATGACACGGAGCCATTGGCACAGCGCACACATGGGTGTATCATGTAAGGCAGGTCAGATGCCGAGCTGCATGCTGACAACCACGCAAGCACAAGCAGTCAGCGGCACGCACCTGCGTTAAATGTGTCATGCAGGAAGTGATCCAAGTGGCTCTCAATTGGCAGTGGCTCAAACAGGAACTTCTTGTAGTACTCCTTGCGCGGAGCATGACACATCAGCACACACTTTCCAACCTGCAACAGCACCAAGGGGTCAACAAGCACAGAGGAATGTTGATAACTCATTACAGCAGACCTGAAGCAAGTACACTGAGGCAGCACGACCTGTTGGTTGCTGTTTGTAGATGAGAGCACATGCTGTTGGTATTTGACGCTCAAAGGTAGAGCATGATCATCCTTCTAATGATTAGGCTCTGGAGTACCAGCAAGATGGCAATAAGCATTAATGCATTCCTTGTTCATCTGACCTCATCGATGCCAGGCCGTGATGCCCGGCCCAACATTTGCAGCAGGTCTGTAACAGGATAGTCACTGGCTCCTAGCCCACTGCCATCGTAGTACTGAGTGCCCATGATGACAACAAGCTTGGCAGATGAGGTCATACCCCAACAGCTAACAGCCGTAGCAACCAGCACCTGATGAAGTGAAGGCAAGATATAGAAGTTTCCTTTGTCAGAGACACATGATGCGCTTGGCCAGGCTGGCTTGGCTTCCATGAACAGAGAAGCAGAAGAAGTGAAGAATGCACAGCGCTTGAAGGGCTGTAGCATAACAACAGAACAAGGTTGGCAAGTGCTGCCAGCTGTTACGTGAGAACAGATCTCCCGCACAACTCACCTGTATAGCCCCCGAGTCAAACAGGAACTCAACCACCTGCCGCTCCAGAGCAGGCATGGTCTCATGAACGTACCCAACACCAAAGCTCAGGGCATGAGCCAATGCAGCATCCTTGACTCTGGCAATGTAGGGCTCCAGATCAGCCTCAGCAGCAAGCCTGAACTTGTGCTGCTCTCCATCTGCTGCGGCGCTAGTGAGGAGGTCAAGGGCTGTCAGGCGTACATGCTTGCGGGTGGGCACAAACACAATGGCTGGCTTGCCACCAGCTGCGTGGTTGAGAATGGCTGAATAGCAGGGCCGCATCATCGCCTGCAGGTGGTCAGGTTACAGCCAAGACAACACCTTCAGCACAGCACCTTGTTGCAGGAGGAGTACGGTTTTGTGCCGCAACGTGTTATGACAGCAAATAAAGCAGGCATAGGCCATTGGCTGCAGACCGTTGGAGCCAAACTGACTGTGTGTGAACTTCATCATCCAAGCAGCAAGGTAGCACTCCGTCTCTGCCAGCAGGCCGCAGGCCTACCTGCATGCGAGCCTCAAAGTTGTGGATGTCCAAGCCATGCATGTGGATCTCCAGAGGGACGGGCCGGACACCAGGAGCAAAGTTGAACGTGGCATGGCCACTGGCGCCTAGCCACTCGCCAACATCACGAGCATTAGCCAAGCTATGGGAGAAGGCCACAAGCCTGATAGGGTTGGGCAGCTGACTGCTCATGTAACGCATGCGGCTGCAGATGACCTGCAGCAACAGCCAAGCAGAGGCAGTTTATGACAACATACTCTGGCGCTGAGCTGAATGACTGGTAGTGGAAGCAGGGCTATGTAGTGAGAGAAAGCCAACAGGTAGATTCGTTCAGTGCTAGTCATCCTAATGGGGTATGTCAGCATCAATACAAAAAGCATTCAACATGCCACTGGCCACACCATGAGCTTTACAGCATTATCAGCTCAGAGCCCACCTCAACGACTGGCCCCTGCTGTCCACCGAGCAGCTGCATTTCGTCCATTATGAACAGCCCCACTGCTTGCACTGCCTTGCGCTGCTTCCACCTGCGACTCAACATGTCCCACTGCTGTGGGCTGGCCAGTACCAGGTGGCTGTCGCCCAACAGGCGGACATCTGTTGTGCTGTCACCTGCAAGGAGGAGACCATGGTGGTGCAATACAGAAGCTTGGCATGATGGAATGCATACCCACAGGACCCTCAGCAGACTGCCATGCTCTGTGCTATGGCGGACCTGAGCCACTGTACAGACAGCCAACACAAATAACAGAAAAATTGACAGCTGTCTGCTGCCTATGCATAACAATTCACGCCCATTCCCAGGCCTACAGCACAAGAAAGCCAACCCACCTGTGAGTCTAGCAACTTTGATGTTCAACCCCTTCTCCAGTTTCTCTTTCCATTCCACAAACTTCTCTGTGACAAGTGCTTCCAGAGGTGCCACATACACTGCATGCACCAGGGGTTTGCCATCAGAGAAGCTTGAGCCACCACCCTCACCAGACACCCGCTGCTGCTGCTCCTTGGCCAGCAACCGCAGCAGTGCAAACTCAGCACAGATCGTCTTGCCGCTGCCCGTCGGGGCGCATACAAAGCAGTTGTCGTCTGAATTGTACAGAGACGTGAATACCTGCAAGTATTGCAGACAACTGTCCTTTAGCGGTTTGCCAATAGTGCTGTCAAATCAGCTCTCTGGTCGTACCCTGTGCATGTGACTGCCATGGCTGACAGCACTACCTGTGCTCTCTGAGCTTTAGCTGGAGGCGCAGGGTAAGAGCATAAACTTTGAGTGTCGGTGCATACCTGTGTCTGAATGGGATTGAACACGCCAATATCCTTGTACAGTGCCTCAAACGCCTTGTTGCGCAGAGCACTGACAGGCAGTGGCTGGAGGTCCAGGAGCTCGGTTGGAGGAGAATACTTCTCAGGAAGGATCAACTGCCTGCATGTGTGACAGAGATGACATGAGCTGGCTGATGCAGTACCAGAAATAGAGCAAATCATACAGGACTGAAGCTGGTCAGAGGCTTTTTGGTATTTGTATGCACACAGTGATGCATGACTGCAGGAGAAGGCTAGCTGAAGCCAGTCTTCACACCTAGGGAGAGATATTGCCAGCCCTGCAGAAAAGTTGACGCCAAGCAGCTGCTGGCCAACCTACCTGAAGCTGACTGGCAGTATGGACTCGCAGCCGATCCACCTGTCACTGACCATCCTGACAAAGTACTGTGGTGGCAGGGGCTCCCCGACAGGCACTGTAAATGACAGGCTGTGCTCTTCCTCTGCTAGGGCCTTCCGCAGCAGCCAGTATTGATGATACAGCAGCACCTGCAGCAGACACACACAAGCAATGTTTGCATTGATTGCAAGCCACCCTATGCAGTATGCCCGAAAAGAGACATGCCTGATGTCTGGAGTGTGCTACTGGTAATTGAGTACAACCAGTTCCTGCAGGTCAACCATCAGAAGCTGATGTGCCTGCTGCTTACAACTCGCCAACACAGCTGGTAACAAGTCACGTCTGTAGGACTTAGCGTGATTGATGCCCTGCCATACTGCACTACCTACCTCTCCATCTGCATCCTCCACCAGCAGCCAGAAGGGCTCCACCGCCCCATGAACCTTGTCATCCCAAGCAAAATCAGGTGTGATCGACAGGTCAATCCTCAGCAAACTGCGGGTCAATGGCTGCACATGGGCGGCCAGCTCCAGGCGCGGGAACTGATGCACAAACTTGTGAAGAGCCTTGCCGTACTTGGGCATCCTGATGAGGTCTCCAAGTTCACTGGGTTTGAGGTCATAGTAGCGCTCCCAAGCCAGATCCTTCTTCTCAAGCCGAGTGAGCAGTTCTGCTGGTAGCCCCTTGAACTGGCGTAGGGGACTTTGGCTGGACCACATGCGATGGTTCACCTGTGGCGCCATGACAACGCCCATCAAGTCAGGTGCTCTGCTGTAGCCGTATGCAGACACTTCCATCACTATGCTCTTGCTGAAGGCGGTTGAGTGATCCAACAACGGCCATCAAGTAAGGTGCTCTGCTGTAGCTGTATGCATACACTGCCGTAACACTATGCTTTTGCTGAAGGCGGTTGAGTGATCCAACACAGTGCCGGCCCACTTCCTCATGAGGCCTGGTCTCATTAATCCGTGCTGCTTACCTCCTTGCACAGGTTGAGTGCCTTCTCAGTGAGTCCCGCCCAACCGCGCTTGAGACAGATCTCAAACAGGCAGCGCATCAAACGCCCGGCGCTCTGGGTGACATACACCATGTCACTGCTCAGAGCTAGACCTTCCAGCTTCAGATTGCTGATGTAAGCCTGCAACATGAAACAGCAGATACACTCGTTAGCACACAGGGCCAGGCGCCAATGTTACCTTGAGGGTGCAGCAACGTCAACAGCTGGCTGGGTTGCACACCATGGTGGGTTGCATGCATGACAGTTGCAAAGGCTGAAGTTGACAGATAGGGAGTGAACGCCAGAAAGAAAGATGGGATGCCATCAAAGGCTTGCACAACTTCTCAAAAGAAGTTGCAGAATATGGCATCATTCTGTACTTCAAACACTAGGTTACCTGCAGCAGCACATTGATCTTTGCTGTTGGTTCATCAAGTGACTCCTTGACTGGCACAGGCACCCTGTCGATCAGCTTCGCCAGCTCAAGCTTCTCCTCCTCACGAACAATCATGAACCTGGTCATGACAGCAACACAACTAATAATATTCATTCCGACTGAGCAATCTACAAGATATCAGGCCATTACAGCTGTGCTCAAGTGACAGCGATAGATGTGAAGCATTCAACAAGGGACTCAGCTTGCTTGGTTGCTTGCTGACCACACACAATCAACAATTCCACCAATCAAGGGTCCAGGCAAACCAAGAGTGCTACGTCATACCTACCAAGCGAAACATTGCCTTTCTATGAATAGCTTACTTGAATTCATCAGCCAGGCTGAAGAGCCTCAGCAGCTCAATGTCTCCCATGGTTGTTTTGAGGTGGCTGTTGAAGGCTGCCAGTGTGGTGTAGGTGATGTAGTAGTGGCTGGCAATACGACCCAGGTCCGTCACCTGGAAGTTGCCTGTGCGCCTGTCATACCTGCAAGCCAAACCAGGACAGGAAGTGAACTGACTGCAAAACTCCTGATGCATGGTGCAGCCATCAAACACTACCAGCTACAAGCTGCTCCTCGCCTGGCAGTCAAACAATACTGCTGTTGCTGCCATGGCCCTCACAACCATTTGCCCACACCTATCAACCACCTGCATGTGCCTGAGAGCCAATCGCACCTGATGAGGTTGTTCTTGTCCAGCAAGAGAGCGGCAGAGTGTGCCAAGTCCAGCCTGTGCTGCTGCAGCAGTGGGTCAACCTCTACAGCACCTAGCGGTACACCATACAGCTGAGGAGAGCGCAGCATGCGCACATACAGGTACGAGTAGCCCAGCCAGGCTGCAGCATCTTTCAGGTTCTGCAAGCGCGGCACAGGAAATAATCGGAATAAGTGAGCAGCTGACTGGTCTGTAGCAACCAGGCCAGCATATATGCAAGCAAGCATGTCAACACTGCTTAGTTCTTTTGGTGCCAGGGAGTGGCTATTTAATAAAATGACAGGGGGTTTATGGCATTACTTGGTATGCTGGTGGTTTTGCTCATACACACACAGCAGAGCATGGCAGCAGTTCCTATTTGAGGTGCTATGCTCGCTTGTGTTGGCCTCAAGGTCTCACCTGGACTGTGCCAAGCACGATCTCAGCGTTGAGGTTGTCTGGTATAGTCCCAATGAACTGGCTCTCTATTGGCAGCTGGACGTTAAAGAGTGACAAGTAGAACTGCAGCTCTGAGTGGCCGGTGATGATGATGCCCTCACCAAATGTGTCAAACTGTGGGCGACCTGTACAACAGCCAAACCGTGATGAACTCATCAGGTATCAACACACAACAGGTTGCTGCTGCCATACAGATGCTGTGCAGAAAGCAGCCACAAATAGAAAAGTGTATGCTGCATGTGAGACAGCTTACGAGCTCCCACGCTCAGCCTGCAGCAGATGACAGAGGGCCCCGAGAACATATAATGCAGTGCAGACTGGACAAAGCAAGACCTGCTTACCAGCTCGGCCCATCATCTGCATCATGTCTTGTGGGCTGAGTTCACCCCAAGCTCCCTTGACAGGGTTGTACACCTGAGTGCCCTTGATGATCACAGTGTGAGCCGGCAAGTTGACTCCCCACGCCAGGGTGGCAGTAGACACAAGCACCTGTGAGTTGTGCAGCACGCCAGGGCAGGCAGCAACATGTGTGAGCATGATATAGTGGTGTAAGTGTGCACATTTTGCAGCCACCATCACAAGGTGCTCTATCAACAACAATAGGTGCCTCACACAGCATCATAGGAGAATTGCGGGGAATAACCCCTCAAGCGACGAGCACCTGATAAATGGCGAAAAGGCAGTGTGGCAGTCTGCTCACCTGGATGTGGCCATCAGCAAACAGGTCCTCCACCAGCGTCCTGTCAACTCGGCTCATGCCAGCATGATGGATGGCGAACCCAAACGGCAGCAGGTCACGCAGCTCAGGAGTCTTGGCAGCCTCTGCTTCAGTCTGCAGCAGGAAGTTGTAGAATCAGCAGCACCCACGCTTCAGCAGTGCAGATGCTTTGGACGATCTGGGATGGCAGGGTACAAAGCTGTGGTTGTCTGTGATGCTCCACAAGTCCACCTTAAGTTCTGTAGTAGTCCTATCATGGTGGATGCAGTGCTGCAGGTCGTCCACAAGAAGATGGCATACTGTTGACATAACCAACGCAGCTGGCGCAGTGCCACACTCAGAACAACACAAGAATAGCTAACAATACTCTACTTGTCAGAGCAGCTGAGACTGCACATGGCACCGGTAGAGGTACACACCACCCACAAATATGGACAGTTCTGCCAAGAGACACTGCGTGCTACTGCAACCTAGATGCAACCATACATTGTCAATGCGACCAAAACTGAGCAATTGGCGATTGTGATGGGTCAACACCTGCCAAAGTCACCATGCTCACACCTGCAGGATCTCTCTGCTTGCGCTGTCATCCCTCATGAAGTTTGCCAGGTGTTCGTTGTCCAGTGCTGTCTGCTTCAGGTACAGAGCCGTTTTGGCGGTCTCCTTGCGGCTGTGTACAAAGATGAGCACCTATGACGCACAGATCACACTCAACGGCTTACTGGTGCATGTATGTTGTGAAGTGGTTGAGACTGCTCAGGCCTACTGCATTACCACTAAACACAACACTGCAAAAGTAAGGAATGTGCTGTATCGGAGTTGAGAGGATGCATCCCTTGCTGTCATGATCAGTGTCTTCATACCTGGTGTTTGCCTGCGCAGTCCAGCACCTTGTTGTAACAGATTTCATTCATCAGCTGGAATCGCTGCAGGGGCTTCTTGACTGTGATACCAATGTACTGCTGTGCCAGAGGGCATGGCCTGTAGCTGTTGTCAAAGTAGAAGAGACCCTTGTTAGGCTTTACACGCAGGAATGTGGCCACATCGTCATAATTTGGTAGGGTGGCAGAAAGACCCACAATGCGCGTCATCTCCTGTGTGGACTCTATCTGCCTGCAATGCATGGAGGGGTCACAGGCAGCAGAAAGTTGAGCACTAAGCCAATTACAGCTACAGCCACTGATCTCTGCAGCATGCACAGGACACAGCAGTCTTGAGGCTGATGGAAACAGCACAGGCTGGTGGTTGCCCGCCATGTAGGGTCTAACAGAGCCCACCCCATGGGGGCCGCTTGCCTGGGCCATGGAGCTCAGAACAAACTGCTTACACTGGTTGCGTCATAGCAGTTTTTGTACCCCACAGGCGCAACGATCAATGAATCAAAGGTATTGCAGCCATGAGGCAACAGTGTCCCAGATATCAGTGCAAAGAATATCACTAAACGGCGCAGCCCACCTGATGGTCCTGGCCACAATCGACTCCAGTACAGGCCCTCTGCTGTCATGCAGCAGGTGAATCTCATCAATGATCATGAGCCGCACCAGGTTGGTGTAGGTGCGGTCATCACTCTTGCGTGTGATGATATCCCACTTCTCAGGTGTTGTGACAATGATCTGTGTCTCCTCAATCTCCTGCTTGGTCAGGTTCACATCACCTGAAGGAGTCAACAGAGGCAGCAGGCGTCCATCAGCACATCTATGTACAGACGAAGGACAGCCAGAAGGATAGAATGTTACCAGCTGCAACTGAAGTCATGTGCTAAAGCTGACACACAGATAGCAGCAGCAATGCACGCTGGCCACCTGGTGGTGTTTGCTGACGGCATCCCCCAGGAACCAATGATCAAGACTGCACACAGACACACACCCTCCAGGACCACACCTGCATCTCATGACAGAAGCATGTCAGTTGAAAAACAGCGCATGCAGACAAGTGAACAACACACAACCCCCGCACAGAGCAGGCAGTTCCTGACCTGTCAACTCCTTGACTGTCAGCCCGTAAGCCTCAGTCAGGCGCGCAGTGAAGTTCCCAACCATCTCAGCTACCAAGGCTTTCATGGGCGCGACATACACAATCTTGAATGCGCTTGTGTCAAAGGACCCATCAGATCGCCTGTGCAGCCCAAGCTCGTGCAGAATACACAGCATGGCCACGTTGGTCTTTCCAGCACCTGCAAACGAAGAATGATTATGCCAAGTCGTTTGCAGTTACAGTTGCAGGCAGGAAGGGAGTCCTGCAGCAGTGCTGCTGCAGAATTTGCCCTGGCATGCAGACAGCAGTACTAATATAATGATTGTAGCAGCGTGGTCTAGGACCTGCCGCCACTAATGCCAAAGCCAAGACTGAAAAGGGCACCACATTCAACAAGCAGGCCACCGATCTGACACAAACCTCACCTGTAGGGGCACAGACGAGCATGTTCTCGCTGCTGTACAGTGCGCAGTCAGACACCCTGCTCTGCACTCTGTTGAGGCTCTTCATGCCACGGAAGGCAGGCTGGGCCCACTCAGGCAGCTCCTGGATGGCAACCAGCTTCTCATTGTCGGCGAAGGGCTTGGGCTTCAGAGCAGGAACATGCACCTCCTCATAACCCTTCTTGGTGGTCCTGCACACAAGAACCCCATGCGAGCAGCACGTCATTAATGGCGGTGGCAAAGTGCTTACGTGTGTCGTGCTGCCTGGCCTTCAACTCAAACACCGATCATGGAAGCTTCATCGAAGCTAGGCCTGTCAGAGCTGGCGAAAGTGGGTTGTACAGCACAGAAAATGCAGCAGGCGCACCAATTGACACCCGATAGAAGCGAATCTGCCCAAAACCAGAAGGGCACTCCTTCCCTGCATCAATTGATCACAAATGGCAAGTCAAGCCAGGTTAAGCAGGACTCACCTGTATGAGCCAGGTGGCAACGTGCACCCCTTGTTGCTCATGAAGTGACCACCCTTAGAGAATACCAAACTGTCCAGGTCGATCACAGAGCGGCCAGCAGCGGCACCTCCAGCGGCAGCAGCACCAGCAGCAGCGGCAGCAGCACGATCAGCAGCAGCTGCTGCTGCAGGATGCCCATCAAGATCCATTGACTCTCCGCCTTCTGCCTGCCTTAACTTGCGGGCTTCTTCCCTGATAGATCGCTCCATGGCAGTCTGGCGATCACGAGCGCTGGTACGGGTGGCATGCAGGGCTGCTAGGATGGCGGCGGTGGCAGGGCTTTCCCGCATCTCTGCCTCAATAGCAGCAACCTGGTGGCATAGTGCAGGACAGGGGCATACAGCCAACTCTGATCAGGCTGCTTGCTGGACAGTCCGTGGTTGTCTGAGGCTTGCCATGGAGTCCAGTGCAAGCAGTCTAGCAGTAGGTTTGCAATGACAGCAACAAGGTGGGCTTGTCAAAGTCCAGTGGTCTGACCTGCCTGGCTTCCCTTGTGTGTGAGGCACAGGCAGCCAATTACAGTTCCTGGGTGCCAGTGACCAATGCTGTGAATGCCCCTACCTCTGCATCATCCTGTGCCTGCCTGAGCTTCATCACCCACACAATCTTGAGCCTGTTTCTCAACAGCTCCTTGGCCAGCTCAAAGTGGTCAAGACCCAGCAGCTGAACCACACGGCTTTCACAAGCAGCAGAGTCATCACCCTGTGCAACAGACACAGAAGCAGGAAGGACGGAAAGTGAAGTTGAGCAGACTGCTATCGCCATATGATCAGTCCTGCTGGCAGCTCACAGTAGACTACTGAGGGGGCGTTACAGAGAGCCAAAAGAAACCGGTTGTCAACACGCTTGCCACCTGGTCATGACTGTCCTGCACCCTTCAGAGTGTAAAAACATGACATGAAGGGCCCACAACAACTGACAGCTATGATCATTTCTATGTTTTAGGAACTTCTACAGGAAGCCAAGCCAAGCACGCACAGGAGTTGGGAACAGGTGCCCAATGACACTTGCTTGGTATTCACCTGCAGTGCCTGGGAAACTTCTTGGGCCAGTCGTTGTGCTGCTGCTGCCTCCATCTCACCCAAGTTCTGACTGATACGCCGCTGCAGCCAGTACGCATCAATCTCCTGGACTTTCAAGCCACCATCACCACCTGCAGCAGCAGCAGGAACAAATCACACAGGTGATCCTGACATCTTGGCAGGCTTGACTGGCCAGCGCATTCTCTGATGCTTCTGGCTGATGGCGAGAACCGCTTTGAGAAAGTGCGACCCATGGGCCGCAACCACGACAGCACACGCCCCTAATGCACCATCCCGCAAGCATCAATCTGCTGCCCTGCAAACAAGATAATACGCTGCTCAGCCAGCAACCTCCTGCTGCTGTGCAAGATTCCTACTGCCAGCAGGCTTACCTCCCTCTCCGCCATCATCTACATCCACATTTGTGCCCTGCAGCACCCTTGCCTCCTCTTCTGACTCCTCTTCTTCATCATCCGTGTCCACAATCTCGTCCACCTCGTCATCGCCCTCATCATCCTCGTCCTCAAACTGTGAGCAGCAGACGACAGCCAAACAACAGTTGGCAATGACAACCTCCAGCATGTAGCCGCTTCAGCAGTGTATGCCACAAGAGCAGCTATGGTGCATGTGGCTGGCAGCAAGCAGTTTGCACGGTGAATTGCACAAGAAGGCATCAGCACTGCTCAGCCTCTGCAGGTACTCTTCAAACCAGTTTTTCCGTAAGACATCCAACAGTACAGGAGATATCACCGCAGCTTGCAAGAACTCTTTTAGCCATTTGAGTGCAGGGAGAGGCTGGATCTTGACAATACGATTGTAGGCTCACGCAGGTCCAGTCAGCTGCAGCCTTTTACCCACCTCGACTGCCACCCCGATGTCTTCATCCAGTCCTGCTGCATCACCTGCTGTCATCTGCTCCCCCTCAGCAACGTAGTCAGTGATGAGCTTGCCAAGGGCTACCAGTTCAGCCATGCGCTCATTGCTGAATGAGCCGAGCAGAGTCTCACATGTCTTCTGGCGCTCGGGGTCTGAAAAAGACAAGCAGGTGTCACGCAGTGACTGGTGTGGTGGCTTAGCTATATCAGAAGCAGCGTGCTGCCAGTTGGTTGTGTCTGATATGAGCTGTTGGCTTCAGGTTGAAGAGTCCATATGCACCTCTGCTTGATTGGATGATGCCAGGTGCTCTGACAAGCACATCATAAAGCACAAGCTGCTCACAGCCGGCCGCAGAACAAACCTGTGTGAAAATAGGATGCTGCTGATGCTGCAGCTACACGACCATCAGCCCACCTGTCATTTTTTGGTCCTTGAGCACTCCAAGCACTTCATCAGCTACTCCTCGCAGTACATCAGCAGGCTGGTCACCAAACATGCCATGAAGGAGATTCAACAACGCCTCGTATGCTGCACGAGTCTCCTTTGTGCGAGGACGATACAAACCTACAACACAGCCACAAACACCTCCTTGAACCCTGATTACCACCACAGAGGTGCAGGCTGATTGCTGCACCACAGGGGAGAAGCTCCGCCAAAAGCTTAGAACAACCCCACAAGCTGCTAATGATGTGCAAGAATGTTTCTATCATTCCATGTGCACAGGGTCTCTGCTAGGGCTGTGCTGCAGGGCTTGCTGTGATGCCACCCTCACCTGCTGTGTCCAGGTCCAGCACGCTTGCTCCTGCACCAGTTCTGCGGGACTTGGCTGGCACGGCATCAAGCTCAGCCTTCTGAGCCCCACGCTTCCTGCAAGAGCAGCATGAAATCCACAATACTTCTCAGAAGCCGTCTTGCTGTTACCGCTACAGGCTATGTTGCAGCTTGTAAGTAGGTGCACGGTTGAGCGCAAGCAGGGCGCTGCCACAGAACTGCTACTGGCTACTGCATTCCATGAACACCTCTGGTTCACACTGCCTATGTTTCAGGCTCTTCAACTGCGGGAACTAGTCCAAGGCTGATACCAGGTTGCTGATAGTGTCTATGCTGCCACAGCATGTCTTACTTGCTCTTGCTCTTGTCCTTGTCCTGCAGTCCCTCTGGTCTCTGATGTTGCACCCTGTCACCCATCTTGTACTTGAGACGACCTGCCAGTGACTCAGGCTCGCCCGTGGGCTCGTGAGCATCTCGAGTGCGGTTTTCAGAGGTCAGCACAAGGCTTGAATTCTGCAAGGGAAACAATTTGACAGGTGTAATTTGGACTTGCCCATGCATGCATGGCAATCACAACAGGTCTACTGACTACTGCTGCTTGTGCTGGACCTGCTATGATGCTGTTAAGCAACCGTAGATATACTGAAACTCGGTAGGAGGAAGCGTTCAGCTAGTCCATGTTGAAACCACTCTGCCCCAAATGCTGCTGTAGAGCGCAGTTGCATTGTGCTGTACGTCAGCTGGCGAGCTGAGCTGTCATGCAGGACATCGACCGAGCGCTGCAGACATCGGATTCTATCCTTTCAATCATGCAAAGCTGCCATGTGCGATCATGCAAGGTATTCGGGGAGAAAACCAGTTCTGCAACAGCAGCATCACAGCAGTGCTGCCAGAGGCCCACAGCATGCTCAGCAGTCAGCATGCGGCTCGGCTCCTGCTGCGAACGTTACTCACAGCTCGGTAATCATACTGTTTGAAGCGCGCATACTTCTCTGCACCACCACCGTGCTTCTCTGCCATGTTGCTGCCTTTAGGGGCCAGGCCCCACGGCCGGTGCACGCTATGTCGTTTGAACTACGGTCAGCTCGATACCCGCAGTGCCGTGTAATGACCCGGAAGGGATATGCCGATAGAGTGATCCCAGCGATACTGTGATGGTGAGTATTCAGGGAACTCGGTGCCGCAGTCGCACACCTCACACCAGGCCTGATCACTTGAAGTAAGCATCCCAGGAATAATAAAAAGACTATTGGGCCACGATGAAGTTCCAGGGTCGCAGGGTTCAGACAGATATTGAGACGAGGGCGGCTTTGAAAGCAAAACAAGGCTGTGTTGCAAACTATATTTCGGATTGTTTGTGTCACGACCGTGCGGTTACGTACGAGAGGCAGTGGATCACGAGCCTTCACTCAGCCATCAAAGATGGTTGCCTCGTTGCTCTTGCCCTTGAGCGGAGCCAACGTCACAGTCAAAGTGCACCCAGTAGTCCTTTTACAAATCTGTGACGCATACATTAGACGCAGTGACAAGCAGGACCGAGTCATTGGCACACTGCTGGGTACTGCTACCGAGGGAGCTGTGCACATTAGCCGCTGCTATGTAGTGCCTCACAATGAGAGCGCAGATCAGGTGCGAAAACCTCGATCTTGCACTACATTCTACTGCCAGCACGGTCGCATGCTGACTGGAGCTGTGTCTACAGGTTGCTGTGGACATTGTACATCACAGGACCATGCATGACCTGCATCAACGAGTAGCACCTTCACAAATCATCGTCGGTTGGTGAGTATATGCCTTGTGGTTTGCTCAGAAACTCCACGCACATCAACTGCTTGGTTTGGTCAACTCCTGCTGCATTCCCGAAGGCAGTTGCAAAGTTGTAACCGCAGCAGCGCAGTTATGAGGGCTGTACAGTACCAAGTTGAAGCTCCACCTCACTAATTACAAATGCAATTCCTCAGAACAGGGATATACTGCTTATAGGGAATGGGTGCGGAATCAACTCCAGCATGGCGGACAAAACCCCAACTGCTGTCATTCCTTGCAGGTTCTCAACAGGCAGTGGTGTCAGCAGCAGTGATGCTCTCATTCAGGACCACTATGCAAAGGAAGTCAGCACCAGTTATGGACCAGTGAGTGGCATGATATTCCCAGCAGATGACAGGCTTTGCATTGGCATGTAATACACAGTAGCTGTTGTTTGTAGACCTTGGCGCATGCAGCTGTAGGTGCCACAAGCAGGCGTAAGCAGGACAAGTGATGCACCATCTGGAGCACAAATCAGCTGTTGTAACAAGTACAGCGTGCCAAAGTTGCAACTTGGCCCTGTGACCAGCGCTGATGCCTGTGGCCATCAGAATGTACCTTTCAGCTGTCCCACTGGCTCGGGAACTGCCATGCCACACTCATGTATAGTTCCCTGTTATTGCACTTGCAGGTTCACCTGAGGCTGGATACCAGCTTGCAGGAAGACAAGCTCAAGGTGCAGGCATATGTGTCCCGCTCACTCTCACTTGGGGACAAGTCACTGGCAACAGAATTCGTGGAGTTGCCATGTGATGTGCTGTATGGGGATGTTGAACGCGTGGGAGGTGCGTCCATGCCAGCAGCAGGATTGCAGCAGCACAACACAAGCAGGGATTCTGCTCCCCGCTGTCACCGGGGGATCCCCGAGTTGAACATGCAGTCTCTATTGGTCGTCGATGCACGTTGCCATTCTGATGGACCCGCAGCTACGAGCCAAGATCACTGTCGCTGCCTACATCTGAGGCTGTCGTGCACTATGTCATGTTGTGTGCCTGCAGTCAACCTGCTGGTGTCGGGTGAGACTGAGAAGGGTCGACCCCTGGGTGATCAGGAAACCCTCAGCAACTCCATCACGCGGCTGGTAGCCCTGCTGGGCAAGGCACAGCAGTATGTTGATGATGTAGTGGTGAGTGGTTCCCATTAGGACGACCTCCAGGCATACAAGCAGAGTTGCAGGCAGGTGTAATTTTGAAAGTCCCCCGGTCCCCGGATGTGTACGAGGGGGCTGCCTGGACATGTTGTGCATTGCGCATGTTGAGCTGTACTCCCATGCTCTGCCAGGTTAGTGCAGGGCAGGGCAGCCATCCCTTTGGTATGTGGAGGTCAGAATCAAGAGCTGTTTTCCAGTTGTTCAGGTGCCTGCTGGTGTGTTGTGTGTGTATGTGCAGGCTGGCAAGCGTCAGGGAGACGCCTCAGTCGGCCGCTACCTTGCAGACACCCTGGCAGTGGTACCTCACTTTGAGGTGGCAGACTTTGAGCGTATGTTCAATGAAGGTATCCAGGACGACTTGCTGCTCAGCTACTTTGCTCACTTGGTTCGTGGCCAGGTCAGCTTAGCAGAGCGCCTAGGAACAGCAGCACTGCCACTGGTGTAGACAGCAGCAGCGTACCAGGTTTTGAGCCTCCCAGCAGCACTCCGGCACCTGATATGCTGTTGCAACTGGTGCCAGCGGTGCCATTGGGCTGGCACGTAGAGTCAGATAGGAGCTTGCAGCAGCAGCAGCAGTAAATTGTTTCAGATGCTGTTGATGGGACGCATAGTCTCCCTGTGACGTGCTCGTGTGATCCTCAGCAATATGCTTCCCAGAGGATTTAGAGTCAGCAGGGGTTCCTGGCATTATGTCTACAAGCAGCTCCAGCAAGGTTTGCTTGGATGCTGCCATGATTGCTTGCTGAATGAGTTGAAGCACATGCACACACCAACTGCCATCCGCTGTGTCCTCATGAGGTGCTACTATGTATATGCAAGCAGGTCCTCGCTGGTGTAGGGCGATGTGAAGACTTCTTAGGGTATATGCTGTTTTGTGTACATATTGGAGACATTTGGGTGTCACAATACACACTGGTCTGCCTGCAAGTTGTCTGTGATTATCGTACTTGGCAGCAAGGCTTGCTGCCAGTGTGTGGTTGCCAGTGTCAATCATAGATGATCTACATTACATGCTAAGCAGTGGCCCATCGTTAATGGTTACGCTAGTTTTGCAGCTGACTTGAATGGCTGTGCAAAGACTTCAACCGTGGTGTCTTCAATAGCAACTCGCCTCAAGGCTCGAGCTTAGCCTGATAGCCGCTGTTGGACAGCTAGACAGTGCACACTGTCTGATGTCAAACCTTGGATCCAAGGTTGCTGTCCATGCGATAGGCCATTCATACAGATAAGCTGTATGTCCCAGGAATTGATGGGCGTGTCATGAATATCCTCGTGGTCCTTATATTTTCTTAGTCACTGTTGAACAGCAAGGAGTATGAATTCGTACCAAGCGTGGGGGAAACAGTCCCTTCGTGGGGCTTCTGTGCATCCACTGCCACAGTGTGCTGCCAGCAGCACACTGGCGCCATCCGTCTTGTTATACGTCCAGGGTGCTCCCCCTGCTTCACATATAAACTCCCTGGGTGTATTAATCCCACCTCTCATGCCTGCCCTCGCCATTGTTGTCCTCTAGGCGTGCTTTCCGTGGCATGCCCACTGGGCACTCAAGCTTGAGCGTCGTAATATGGTGGTCTCGTGCTTGTTAGACTCATGAAGTAGTCTCGTGCGTGCTGTATTCATGAAGTAGTCTTGCTGTGCTTGGATCTGTTGCCGTCCCCAAGTCAGCGTGCTCTGGGCTCCTGGGCATTTTCTCGCTACACCACTGTCCCGTTCGCGATCACACTGAGAAGCTATTGCTGATGGCTGACAAGGACTATGACCCTTCATCTGCGCCAGCAGCCCTGCTGATGTGGCATATCTTGCAGAAAGGTTTCCAAGCTGTGTACGACTGATTAGTAATGTACACTCGGTCATGATGAGGTCGCTGCCGAATGTGCTGTTGATTGCTGTTCAATGTTCTCTCTTTATGTCATCAATACTATTAACGACGGAGTGTGTGTCAGTCAGTCAGTCCGTCCGTCTATACCCGTGCCTGAAACCGGGCTGCTTCAAAAGCAAAGTGCGATGTAGCCTCTCAAAGGACCCCGCAACCCTCTAGATAACATTCAAACTACGTATAATAGCCCTATTTGTGCTTCATGCAGGGGGTGATGTGCCTTTCAACTTGCAGCCCCTGCAACTGACAATACCACACACACCAAACAGCACTACATCCCGTGTCAGCTTTATACATCACCCATCAGATCATCATAAGGCGGTTTGTTCGCACCGCTCGGCATGCTCAACGCGCAGGCAGCTACTCCGATCAGTACTGTTTCAGGGCGCAGCTGCTGCCCCGTTTGGAGCTCTTGCTTACGGTTTGCGCTTTAACGTGATGCCGCGGGTCACAGCGGTTGCAGGTAACAGCCTGCTGGCCAACAGCTTTGCCGTATATCTATTACAGTATATATGCCTGATCAGCAGAAAGGGGTGCGATACAAAAGCAGCACGGTAGAAGGAATTTAGCCATGCAGCAAGGTCATGCACAGTAGCTGCATGCACCAGTGATGGTGAACGCCTGACGGCCAGGTTGTTGCACACATCAACAGCAGTGGAAACTGATATACAGCCTGTTGAGCAGCTCAACGTTGCCTCTTTCACTATTGCAACAGCAGAGCAGCTCTGTGGACAGTACACCACGTGGCTCAATTTCTTTTACTACTACTACTACTACAAGTTACCTCAAGGGTTTCCACCCGAAAGGAGCCAACTTTTTTACAGTACACCACGCTGTGCAGCAGTACAGCATGGCATGCTGCACATGTAGGCTACGTTTACTACACGGCATGTACAACAAACTGGAATACAGCTGTTCACGGGTCACGTGCTCAGGCTGTGTATATACTGCGCAGCGTGTTGTTCAGCTGCACTGCAAACTGGCCCATGAGCCCCGCGGGTAACGGGTGGGTGCTTATATGCCTACATTAGCCAGTACACACCACTTATAGGCCTACATCAGCCAGTTTTCATCTGCACTATTATTCTCTGACAGCATAGAATGCCATCTTTTTGGAAGCGGCGGTATGACGGGTATCCGCATACACCCTATCTGAGGCATGTTGCCCAGGACCACACAGAGCCCGAAGGGCCCCACAAAGCCTTTGACCCCAGTGAGCGTAGCGAACGGGTCAAAGGCTAGTATATAGGAAGAAGGCACGTGCTCTGTTAGCTGATAGAGTTCGTTTTGTTCACAACCGTTTCAATAAGTTCGCTGTTAACGGGCATTGAGGTCTCTCTAACTGCACTACACGTGAGTTCAATTGACCGCTGTATCGCAGCGTTTGCCATGAGATGATCCCATTGTCGTAATAATGAACGTATATCTAATTATCTACTTATATCCACCTTGTACGCGAGGTAAAAACCTGTCATATGTTGTTTCAATTTGACCTATCTATCGCAGGTGCCTCTACATATATTACCTCTCCACTGCACGCACAAACAATCATAACCACAAATATCTTATAGATTGCATTGAGAAGAGTCGTCAAACCAATCGACTGTAAACTGTCCAACCATTACATGCACGCACGTTTCCCTCAGACATACATACATCCCCTAGATCTATGATATAAGATTCAGTGACTTGTTAGTCGGGATCAATGGAAGGGGGGGAGCAGAGGTCCAGCAGAATAGGTCCTCAAGGACCATCAAAACATCCCGAGAAGAATCGCAACAAGACTGAGCGCAGAAAGGCGAAGCGCAGGGAGAAGCAACTTCAGAAACGATTGGCGGCAACGGGTATGGGTAGTACTATCATTGTTTATAGCAACTGAAGAGCCTTGACACCAGGTAGTTGAGATCATCACCAACTGACACTGTAATACATACTGTCCTTGTGCGTCTGTAGACAACGATGATCGTCCGATAAAGAGGCACTGTCCCTCGAGGCCACCAAGAATAGATCATGATGTGCACAGAGACCACCCCCTGAGTTCCTCCCTGACAGCATGCACAAGACCTCATCACCACAAACGCATCCCCCCTACAGGTATATACCATATATGGATGTAACAGCCATGATCAGCTCCCATGTCATGCCAACAGTTCCTGTTGCACCTGCCTGCCAGTACCACTGTGTACTGCACCATGGGCTGCTCAGATTGTATGTAGCCGCTCTTGTCTGGGTGTTTCATCTGCTGCATGGCATCCCTAGGCTTGCAGGATAGCCCCTTGCTCTCTGACATGCCATCATGGTATGACACCAAGGAGGTCAGGTAGTTGAGATCGACTCTAAACTGACTGTCGTGTCCCTGTATGTCGCTGTGCTTCTGTAGATGTGCACAGAGACCGCACCCTGAGTTCCTCCCTGACAGCATGCACAAAACCTCATAACCACAAACGCATCCCCCCTACAGGTATGTCATGGATGTAACAGACTATACATAGCCATTTCTCTTTGTATGTAATAGAAGCATCACTGGTGGTGATAAAAGGACATTGGGTTCTGTTTCTACATCACTAGGGGTGTGTGTGTATATGTGCCACCTCTGTTCTGTACTGTCAGGCCTAGTCCACCGGTGAAAAGCTTGTACCAGCAGCCATGTCTTGAGTGATAAACTCTGCATGCTGCCTGACTGTGACTTTCTGCTTGTCTGTGTACTGTGACTGCCTGAACCTACAGGCAGTGCCAGTGAGCCGGCTGCTGCAGCCAGGGGCCTGGACATTGGCATGGGGCCAGCAGCCTTGGCAGTTGCAAAGGATGCACAACAGCAGCAGGAGCAGCCAGCTGACTATCCCCCGGCCTCAAGACACCCTCCTCAAGCCCGGGCATATCCGCCACCTGCTGTTGCGGGCTACTCACCTGCTGCTGGTACCGGCTACCCACCTCACCAGCAGCAACAGCAGCCGTATGCAGGGTACCCACCTGCTACCACTGCCTCTCCCCACAACTCTGGAGGTATGGATACAACAGTCAGTTCCCATGTCATGCCAACAGTTCCTGCAGCAGACTATTTTGGGCAGGGCACTAAAGCACCATCTGTGACCCACACTTGCATTGTCACATATGAGCGAAGCCGTTGCACTTACTTTCTTGCAAGAGAGATGCTGAGCCAGAGCAACCGAGATTCCCTGGGAGGTGCATGCAAGCATCCCTGCATTGTCTTCGAGTGCCTGCCTGCTGATGCTTCTGCTTTGCTGTGATGCATGCCCTTCCAGGCTGGTGCGCTAGGAGGTCTTGCTGTGGGTGTGCTACTGCTGAAGGGGTCTGCTGCAGCAACAGCCTTCCATTATGTAGGAGCAGCCTCAGCTGGTACTGCGCTGGGTGTGCTGGCACATGTCCTGACAAGGCCAAAAGATTCTTGAGTGCAGCACTCCGACTGTTATATGATGGCACTCAAGTATGAAAGATGGAATGGGCACCGGTTCTGCATCGCAATTAAGAACACAACAGGAGCAACTTGCATTGTGGCACAACATGGCACTGCTCGGATTACAATGATGGGTACGCATGCCGCATAAGCTATATGGCTTGGCATGGGCACGAGTGGTTTGTGTACACGTTCAGTGGCCTGGGATTTCATGCAGCACCTCAACCATCTGTCTGCCTGCAGACTATTAGACAGCCATGATGGCTTACAGCAGAGCCTAAGAATGAGTGTATTCTTGCGAGCCCACATGTAAAAGATAAATAGCCGATGCAATATTTTGGATGAGGGCAGACGAGCTGAAACGCCATAGGCAATGCCTATTAGGCATGTGTTCAACGCTGCTGCAGCGTTGCTCGTTTGCAGGCGGCATGCTTTGCTGGGGGATTTTAGTTGCCTCGAGAACTTCAGCAAAACGCAAGTGTTTATTGGTGCAGTTTACGCAAAGAATGTGTGGATGTGAAGGCGGTTCACAGCATCTGTACGGACAGCCTGACGGTTGATGGTGGTGGTCCTTGCAATTCCACGCCCGACTCCCATTTTTAGCATGTAATGACTTGATCTCATGCGGCTGCAGCTGTGGACTCTTGCCTTGGCAAACACAATGTTGACAAAGGCTGTCGCCGTCCTTGTCCAGGTTGCAGGATGACCAGTGTGTACACAGCACAATGGAGAGGCATAAATTACATGGCAACCGTAACTTGATAGCCAGGTTGCGGGATGAGCTTGCTGCTAAGCAGAGAGCTTTCCATGTGCTGCTGGAGCAACACGAGTCTGCTGTACAGCGCCATACCATGTTGAAAGAGATGACCTACATTCTTGGGTTGCGGTTGCGCTGGTTAGCCGACGGTGATGTGCAGGAGGATGAAGTCACTCGGGGGCTGCTGGAGCAACTGGAGCAACTAGAACAGCAACATGCAACAAGCTCCAGCAGTGATAACAGCCCTGACAGCGGCCAAGGCTCGCAGAGGCCGGCCAAACTGTTCAAGTACTTTCACGTGGGGCATTACGTTCACACCGCTACCCACACAGAAGCAGTAGCTGACTGGAAGTTGGATGACTTGTTAGCGTATTATCATCGAGCACAGCGGGAGATGGCTTTTCAGCTCCTGCAGCTACCCAGCGAAATACAGCAACCCGATGCATCGCCTGAGGCTGTTGCACGGTATCAGCAGTGCACACAAGCGATTGCCTTGCAGTACTTGGAGCTGCTTGCTGTCTTGCACAACATGCACAAGTACAACAAACGCAAGGAGCTGGAGACATTCATTACCCTAAATCTGAGCACCAAAATGATGCACCCACAGCCGCGGCAGGTGCAATTATCACTCCTAGAACGCTTGCAGCTGACAGAGCAGCAGTGCAAAGTCATCAGCACGGGAGTGAACATTATCCAAATCCTCATGCAGCCCCTCACTCTGGCAAGACAAGCTCTCACCCAGCAGATGGGAAACCTGGCCGAAGAAACGCAGTGTGTGCAGCAGGCAGCCACTGCTGATAATGTAAATCAAGAGCAGCTGGCCACCTTGCTGTCACAGCAGGAGGAATTGGCACAGAGGTGTGCTATCTGGGCGCGCAAGGAAGCCATGATGTATGACTTCATTGCCTGGCTCGTGATTGGCCAGCTCAGTTGGAAACAGATTGCACTTGGCATGGTCCACAGCCATCCCTACGTTTTCAGGTAGGTTGTTCAGCTTGCCACTGGATGGATGATCCTAGCTAGCATACATACGACATGCTGTATCTGGAGCGTTGTGTTGGAACCCTGCATCAGCAGTGAACTCTCTGTTCAATACGGATGCTCTGCAATAGCTGCAAAAAAACAGCTGACTATTGCAGTTCGCGGTAGTTGGCAGCCTTGACAGCAGCCGCTCGTCTCTGAATGCAGTTCTTCACACTGCTGCCTCATTGGCATTGGTATGACTGTGCTGCAGGCCGATGCTGTTGGGCATGGAGGTTCAGCGCCAGAGGGAGGAACAGCACACAGCGGGACTGCAGCAGAAGCAGGCTGATTCTCGCAACACATAACTCCTGCAGTCCCTACTGCAGTGCAGCTGGTGGCAGCATGTTTGTCTGGGTCTGGGTGATAGGACAAGAAAGCTGTGGGCGGGGGGTGGAGGGGAGGGGGCCCAGCAGGTGTGTGGTCATATTGTCACTTACTGAAGCAGGAGCCAGGAGCTGGATGACTCAGCAGCTTGCAGTTGTTGTGGGCGGGCTGTGCACGGGCCTGTTGAAACACATGAAATGGCAGGTCCTGAATAGCTGTGGGGCGGGGGATGCCACATTTGAACCTCGCTGATGCCTGTCGGGGTCGTGTCCTGTGCCAGAAGTATGCAATGTAGGAACATGTACATCCTGAAACTGACTGCATTTCGCACATATTAACGATGTATGGCTCTTGCATCATCGGGCTTTTTGCTGTTGGTGGACTGCAGGAATGTTACTTTGTTGGGCTCTGATACTTGATACTTTTAATGGTTGGCTAAATTGTGGGGTTGTGTATATAGTGGTTTGTTTGATCTTCTGTTTTCTGTAACTGGGCGCTTGTAGATGCGTTGGCCAGCAAGTGTTGTGTGATGTCTATTATAGCACACAGGATTTTGGCAGTCGTCCTCAGCATCAAGCACAACAAGTCCAAAACATGGCACACTGCTCAGTCGAGGGTCTCATTGCAGTCATGTGTGCTGGCATCTGGTGAGTGTAATGAACTTGTACAAGTGGCTTTGTGTATGCCCACATTTGAGGTGTAGCAAAAAGATCAAGTAATACTTTGGTGTCATGTGTGTCTTCCTGATTGGGTCTTACACCTGTGACTGCTTGTGTGTGGCCTTCTAGCTGTGTCCCTTACAGTGACATACCGATGCTGTTCTTGCCTGCAGTTGCTGCTTCCTGTCCTTCCAATTGATTGCTGGGCTGTGGCTTGCTCAGTTGCTGCCCCTGCTGCGATAGCTGTGCAAACAGTAATTCATGTGTCAACCACTTGTTGTGAGATGGTTATTCCAACAGCACAGGCAAGCACGCACTGCATTGGCCAGAGAGCTACTTTGGCGGTAGATTATATTTGTTGCCTGATACGCCGGCTGCCTGCCAACAGCATTTGTTGCATACATGCTTCAGTGTGGTGTTCTGTTCTGCTCTTTTTTATTGCACTGAGGGAGAGCTTTTTGGCATGTGATGGTCTGGACTCATATCAGAAGGATATGTCAGAAGGAGACATGTGCTCATTGTGTCAACACTTCATTTTTCAAGCATACCTGTGTCTTTACCTGCAGAGCAGTAGCCCTCTCACAGCATGTGTGCATACCTGCATGTGCAGCAAGAATATCCATGCGGGGCCAACCTGATCTCGCTAGACCTATCCTGTGTCTCTTGCTCATCGCCTGTCACAGTACACAATCATGGGGTGTCAAGGGTATGTGGACCCAACATGACTTGCGTGGCATACATATCCTGTATACAGCAGGTCTGTGGGGCACCTTCTAAGTAGTCAAATGTCACACGGTATACGTGTACATGTGAGTAGCCTTCGAAGACTGAATGAATTCATTTCCCATTAGCGACTCTGTTGGTTCGTTCAGGTGCCCCCAAGCGACCAGATTGTATGGTATGGTATGTTATGGTATGGTATGGTTTGTTTGATGACCCTTCAAAGGGTAAAATTTTACTAGTGTCTGAAAACAACCTTACAAAGCTGGGATAGGCAATGTGCTGACCAGGATTGCAATCCAGGACAAGTCTGGCAATATTGCATTCTGGATAGTGGATAGCCTATTACGGTAACAATTTTGTTCACAACACAGATAAGATGGGCTGCAGCTGGGATTATCCTTGTTGTTGAACCTCCGAGGCCTTAACCTGAAGGCATATGCCATACAGTGTATTTTGCATGTATGCACGTGGCTGTGCACCCTCAAGGGCCTTGAGCGATGTTACATCCAAATGCGTGATGCCCCAATGGTGCACTGGGCCACCAAGCTCCCACTCCTGCTAGAACGCCCTGGATCTAAGGCATGGCTCTAAGCTTCCTGCCAGTGGCCAGAACTTCTTCCCGGGGCACCTGTTAGCCTGATGCAAGGATGCAGTATGGGGGTGCCCTATGCAAAGGCTAAACTTGAGGCAGGCTGTTACTGTATCTGAGATTCGTGAACGATCGTACAGATCAAGGTGATGGATGACAAGAAACTGATCCAGCCTGCAGGCACATGTGCTGTACAGCCTGTAGACATATATGTCATATATATCACCCTAGGCCCAGGGTGGCCACCACGACATGGGGCCCTCACACCGTGTCAGCGCACTTGCTATGTTCAACACTACAGCTGTAGCATTTCAACTTGCTGCAATTTTTCTTTTAGATGTACGTATGCAGGCACGAGCTCAATCAGAATCCGCTGATACTGCCAGCAACATGGCATGATTGGCACCTAACTGTCATGACAAATCGGACCTGTCAATTCTGGACCTGGTAAGCCTCAACTTGCCGGCCCCTGTGCAACCCTCAGACAGCAACTTGCACCTTAGCAGTTAACTTCGCACTTGTAGCTGCAGGGGCCCCCTCACCAGGTGATGGACAAAGTACACGTACCTGGAGGGCTGCCCTTCGGTGGCTGCAAACCAATGTAGAGTCTTTGCAAAGACTCTGCATCTTATGTCTATGACTGGCATGCCTGATCGCCATCATTTCTACAAAGTTATTCTGCAGTCCTATATCTAGAGCTGGAAGGCTCATTGTCATGGCCAACAGCATCTGTGCCTTGCCAAGAGCACGATGCAGTATACTGCTGAGGATGATGTACACATGTGACCCCCATCCCTTGGACACACTGATCAACACAATGAAGAAGGCAACAACAGGAAGCACAACAGAAGCAAACCCAATTAAGATTGTTTACTGCAATTTACCATTGTCCGACAACACCCTAACAATGGCGACATGAGTGGCTATTGACAGTCGAGTATGGTTGACAAGCTGGTACAATACTGCCCTTCAATGTTGTCAGTACTGTATCGTTGCATGTGTGCTCATGGGAAGCAACCATCATTAACGCTCAAATGTCAGTGGCTGTGTAATAAGGGCAGATAAGAACGTCCCTAACCTGCCAGGCAATGGTTGCAGCTACTCGCATATGCATGAGCCAATAATTGAATAATATATATGCACCAGGAAATCCTCTTTCACCATGTTAGAAGCGACTACCATCTGGGTTAAAAGGTATTGCAAAATCCGGGAGAGAAATCTCAACAAACGAGGAGACAACAATGCATGATCTATAGTCCTCTACTGCACACTCCTGCATACACCCACACACTCACCGCACTACACTAGTGGGCATGTGGTGTGCCCAGTGACTGGGCAGGTAGTTGGCACGTGCAGTGCCACAGATTTTCAAACAGCACTTGTTCAGAGGTTGCAATAGCATCATGTGGCTTGCGGCCAGTTAGCCCTCATCAGAAAAAGTGAGAGCAGCCATGTGATATGGTTAAACATGCAAGGTAGCACAGGTGCGCAGTGCACTAATTGCAATCACAGGAACATATAATACCTGTATGCATCTGTGGACTCGTATCTTGCACACATGACGGAGCTACTGCCACAAAGGAGACAAATCTCATTGACAAACAGATTGTACATCAAGCGAACCTGCACCTGCTGCCTCCACCAGTATGCCCGATCAGATTACTATGTGTGGTGTGGGTCTGTTTGGGGTGATGTTCGTACACTAGGTTCCAATTTATACTTAAGTAGCTCATTGTTAAAATAAATATGCATTGCTCCATCAAAAGGGAGTGCAACGGATGCCATCCCAGATCAGATATGACCATCAAAGTTGTTGCAGAATTAGCTGGGTTTCCACCGACCTTCAATGGGTGGCAGTTTCTGCCTGCCCCTCCCATTACTAGGCGGCATTCGCTGCTCATGCTGCGGTTGAGATGTTGCGCCACCTGTAGGCACCATTCCTGCAGCAGCTGCGGCTGTACGCACACCAGTCGCAGCAGCTGGTGAGGGCCCTTCTGCGCCTTCATGCTGCTGCTGCTGCTGCCCATGGCGCTGTCTAAGGGAATCCCTGGTGGTGATTGACGGCTGTACCCTTGGGCTGCCTACAACCTTGTTGCTGTCATCACCTTCACCCCATACTGCCTCTGCAACAGATCCTGAACCGTGAACCCCACTAACCTGCGCTGCAACAAATCCAGGAAGCGCGACTCGTTCCTCTTCTGAAGATTCATTGGCTCCATCGCCAGAGCGGGTTGCCCTTAGTCCCCATGTGCCACTCAGGATGTTCTTCAAGCTCCTACCAAGGGTAGCCTTGGCTCTGGGGCTGGTTGCAAGTTCATCTCCTGAGCCTCTGGCAGCAGCGGAAGAAGAACCAGCACCTGCACTGCCCGGCTCTGGCCTGCCGACTAGGTTCTGCAGCTCTGGTGCTGCTTGTCCTCCTGTTGTCGCTGCTGCATGTCCCCTATGGCGTCTGCTAACCTGCCGGGCAACCCTTGCTTCCTCAGAAGGACCTGTTGTGATGCTGGACAGGTCAGTGAACCCTGCCGGCATCAGCCGTCGCCGCTTTCGTGCTATCACAACAAAGGCCGCAGCACCAACCAGCACCAGACCTGCAATTGCAGAACCAATGCCAACTGCCTTGAAGTCCATGCTCAGCTGTCTCAGGGGCCCTGAAGCTGCTGGGATGCCGGGGTAACCATCCGAGGTTGCATCACCAGGGTATACATCACCAGGTGGGGGAATGCCAGGGGTTCCTGGAGGTGGGGGAGTACCTGGGGCCATACCAGGTGGTGTTGCAGGAGTGGTGCCTGTCGGTGGAGCATCAGCTGATGGTGCAGGGGCCTGCGTAGAGCAGATATGAGCAGCAAAGCATACCCGTTCAGTTACTCATGCCACATTGTTTGAAATTGAATCTCAATATGTTCAATATATATTCAATATATTCTCAGAAGGTATTATCAGTTTCAACTGGTCAGGTGGCAGCTCTGCATGTGCTTGTTGCATCATGTTACGCCCAGCTCCAGTAGCAACAACAGCAGACTTCACTTCTGTCTAGACGCAGTCAGAGGTCAGCTATTGTCTGCCAAGGTGCATGTAGCGGGCTCCTGCTCCAGGACATATACTTAGGCATATACTTAGGCACTGACAAACAGCAGTCAGCTGGTCTGGGTGTACCTGTGGAGCAGTGGGTGGTGGTGCTGCTTGTATGACTTCCCTGCCCTGCTGAGCTAGGTGAGTGAGGTCTGCTGTGGGAGCATTGGGATCAATCAGCGGGGGCAGTGACACACCCTGAGAAGCAGCTTGAGCTATGATGGCAGCATTCACAGCCTGTCTGGTGCTGTCATCAGAGGTCCTGTGTGGGCAACAATCAACAGCATGGTGCATAACCACTGGGGAGAGCTGTGTGGCAGTCATCATGTTCATTCATGAATGAGGAACTATGCTGAATGGAACTGACCATATGATGACTCATGCATCAGCCACACAGCAATGGTTGCTCAAAGAACATCCGATGCAAGCATTGTTATGACAAACAGTGACTGAGGCACAATAATACACTTCAGCATTTACTTACTGTATTCCAGCAGTGATAGCCTGGATATGCACTCCAAGGCTCAATTCAGCAGTTCCAGAAGCCAGTGCTGTTGTGAGTGCCAGGTACACAACACCCAACTCGCAAGCACCAGCAGCAGTGCCCGAGCATGCAGCTGTAGCAGTGCTGGGACTTGGGCTGGGGCTGGGTGTTGGTGCTGCTGTGGGCGCAGTCGGGGGCGCTGGTGCTGGTGCTGGTGCAGGTGCAGTGCTGCTGTCTGTTGTGGAGTAATCCCCAGTCATGAGGTCTGATGAGGTGTCAGTGGTGGTTGCAGCAGGTGTTGGAGCAGGGGGAGGGAAGTAATCCGGATTGCCGGTTAGGTCAACTGGGTAGGCAGCTTGACCAGAAGCAACCTAAAGAACACAGCATACATAAAGCTGGTGTTGAAGCTTGCAGGATGCTGCAGAGTCTCAGAGGTATATCTGAACAACATTGCTCCCCCATGAGCGACTATGTTGGCTCCTCCGGGGTGCCCCTCTGGGGCCAGGTTTTATGGTATGGCATGGCATGGCATGGCACGGTACGGCACGGTACGGTATGGTATGGTATTGCTGGGCCTTGCCACAATGCAATTGTGATGCCTGAAAAAGCAGCAGCCGCTGCTTCATACCTGCTGTGCAATGGTTGCTGCTGCAGCCACGCTTGAGTCCAGGTCCATGTTGTATGTCATGTTGAAGGGTGACTCAGGGAGAGGCTGCGCTGCTTCCCCAATCTCAACGTCAACCACAGCACTACCCGCAACCACCCTGACCACACGTATGCGTGAGGGGTTGATGCCCAGCACAGATGCCAGACTGCCAATGAAGGTGGTCTGCAAAAAAGCGAGCAACAGCAACTGGCCTCGCATTCAAATGGTTGTACACCATGTGTGGTGGTGCAGCCAGCATGAAATAGAGCTACAGCAGGTGGTAGGCATCCCTTGTGCTGCAATGAAACACCCCTTAGCTGCCAGGGCCTGCCAGCAAGGGGAGGGGTAGTTATTAAGACAGTAGCATTGTCCTGCTACTATGGCCAACAGTCTAACCTGTTGAGCATAGAAGTCATCGACGCTCATGGCCAGCTTGGGAGTGATGTACAGGACAGACTCCGTGCGTATCTCAAACACATCACCCCCTGACAACTTGAGAGTGAAAGTCATGGACACCTGATGACAGCAACAACAGCACAGAGTGCACCTTTAAGAGACGGCTGCTGGTAGGGGTGGTTGCAGTTTTGGACCTTGATCTTGACATTGCGCCCTGCTCGACTGACTTGCTTGCTGACCGACAGTCGGGTGGTGCTGAGTAAGGCCAAGTGACTTTGCCAAACGGCGCACAACAGCTACCTTGGTGCCTGTCATGTCATGTGTGTATCAGCGCAACAACAAGCAGCCGCCCGAGCAACATGCCACTGTGGCGAACATGTTTATTAAATGGTGCCTGCTGACTGCAAAGGCAAAGCTGCAGCCACACCTGGTCCCAGTAGTAACTGCCTCCTGGACTGCCATCAGTCAAAGTTGGTGGCAGATCAGATGACATGGGGGCCAGGCGGCCAGCAGCTGAGCTGTACAGATATCTGCGGTCCACCACATCCCCAAAGTTAAACTGCAGCAGGAGTTGTGCTGAGGGGTCTGCATACGGCAGCCACACACGCCAGAAGCGACCAGGGCTGCCTGTGAAGTTCACCTGCGCAGAAGTCACACACAACACAAGAAAGGCGATGTGAAGTCACACACACCCCAGTAACACGGTTGCTTGGCACCCCAGTCCATAGTAGGTAGGTTTGCTTGCTCATGGGGATGCAGAATGTGCTGCAGCTGCCGTTATGGGAGACATATTCAACTCCAAATCCCCCTGAGGGATTCCTTCAGAAGGGAGTGCTGGCCTGTGGAGATGGAGTGCCTGACATTGGCGGTGTAACATGATTGAATCAACCAGGGGACTAGTCCTCGTGACTCACCGAGACAGTGTGACCCGTGGGGAGCACAGTCCAGAAGGCATTCAAACGTTTCTGCATAAAGCACAGCAGGGCATGGTGGCCACAAGTAAGCACCACCTGTCACCCATGGGTAATTAATTGGCCAGTCAACTTTGCACGTGACATGAGACATTGTGGAGCCATCTGCTCTGGAATTCAAGGCTGATGCGGGTCCTGTGAACAGAATCATGGTGGTGAGCATCATGACCCTTATGCCTATGCAGGCTTCTGCCAGATCAGTTATACTGTGACTACTATATATGTCCATGCTGTACATCTAAGTTGCAGCCTGAATCCACCTACCTGGCAGAAGCCATAGCCAAAACAGCAACCTGTGGACCAACAGCCAGCAGCATGCCAATGACGTGAGCAGATATGAATTCCTGGCACTTCAGCAATGTCATGGCAAATTACGCTGGCACAGGTACGCAAGAAGACAGCAACATGCCTTGACCTGCACAGTCATGCAAGAAATCTGGAATGCCTGTGTTTCAGCCAACACTGCCAACCTGCTCTTATCAGACTGTGATGGTATGCAGTCAAAATAGACAATATCACGGGTGTTACCTTGGTCCATGGCATTTGTGACCAGATCAACCTGCCCACTCCCTGGCAGGCTGAATATGATGGGGTCAAAGACCCGGGTCTCTCTGTCATCATCACCGGATTCCAACACGAAGAACTGAGGGTCACCCAGGATGCCTGGACAGATGAAGTCACACCACAGGTCAAGTGGCAGTGAAGACGGCAGCGCTGACACAATGCAGAAAATGCTTTCAGGCACATGGCAGTGGAATATGAGGTGCACATGGGTAGCTGAGCCCTGGATGCTTTTTTACGCTGGAGCTGGTGAAGTTGTCCACAACAGACCAAAACCACCACAATTGCCAGCATGCATTAGTAACTCCGTAAGGCGGTCAGCCATAATGGTTGCTGATGGTTTCCCCTGCATTCCTGAGGGCAACCCATCATGTCTGGTAATGCAGCAAGGGCCATTAGGACATGTGACAGTAAAGGCTATCATTATGTACAGTAACCCCTTGAAAGCTGTTGCCAGCCTAGTAGCACTTGGACTGCTTGATTTGCTGTACCTCCAGCAGCAGCGGTCCAAACAGTGCATGTACTGGACATGCTACAAGTTTGAGAATATTCTCAAAGCATAAACACTACTGCAGTGAAAGGACTGCTCCAGTCACCACTCATTGTTTCATGTTTGTTGACTGATCTACCTGGTTTCATGCGGGTGTAGAGAGTACCGTCTGAGATGATCAAGTGTGCACATGTATAGTTCCTCCTCTCATCAACTCAATGTCGTGAAGGCAAGCATGTAGTAGCAGTTGCTGAACCACCTCACTTCTTCTCACCTGATGCTGGGAGGGGATCAGGTTTCCACCCGTTGGCCAACCCACTTGTCTGCTGTCCAGGCAGGCACAGGTATGCTCCCCAGCTGCTGCGGTAGCTACACACCCCAGGCAGGACCATGGCACCTGTGTCAACACCATCCGGATTCCGCTGCTTGGTGTAGCCACCCAGGATGCTTGTGTTGCTGACTCCCGTGCCACTGAGGCTGCCATCCAAGTCCCTCAGCAGGACATGGCGGGGTCCAGCACAGTTGATGGGCAGGAGGTTTGGAGGGGGGTTGGCCGGGTTGATGTTCTTGGCAAACATGTCAACCTTCTGAACGCTGCTGCAGCACGGGAGGCTGCACAGCACACATGCATGGCAGTGCAGGACATTGCAGTTGCACTCTGAGAGTGCTATGTAGGCATACATGAACCAGTTGCCTCTGTGGTGATAAGCTGGGTCAGAGAAGGCAAGTTGGCTAGCAGAAAAAACAAGTGTTGGCAGCTTGCAGGACGTCATGAGACCTGCCATATTGGTGAGCAAAACAGCCTACCCTTTTTTCCATTGTTTACTTGGGCCCGTTGCACCTGTCGGGGGCATACATAGGCCTCCCGGCAACCACAGGTCTAGGTTCTGATTCTTTGCAAATGCAACTTTAGTTCACCCTCTCTGTGGCAGCCAGAAGTGCAATCGCAATTGCTTATGCCAAGGGTTAACACAGCATGACCATTTGCGGATCATCTCCCCTGCCTGCTGCCTTTCTCCCACAGCCAGCTGCTATTGCCTGTACCACAGTGCACTGGCCTGAAGACTCCAGCATCTGCATCACTGGTACAGCTGACTTTCTTGATTGATACGTCAACAACGAGAGTGCCTCGCATTGTGCTTGACGTTACCTGAGGTTCCATGCCTTGTCAGCACAGTCCCCCTCATTCAGCCAGGCTGTATCAGGTGGCGTTGACAGCAGCAGACCTGAAGCCCTGCTGCTGCCTGGAAGCTGCACTCCAGAGAAGTACATGGGGTGGAAGGCATCAGGATCCTTTGGGTGATTACCTGCAGAACACAAACTACTGATTTGTCCTGCATAGTGGAGCTGATGCGATATTGTATTGTGGCATGCATCACAAACACCTCTTGCGTGTTTGATTCGAGCCTTGCTGCACTCAACCACACCATACCCATCATTGGATAGAAACCAATGTAGCGGTCTGCGTTTGCAGTATGATGCCAGTGTTGCTCACCTATGGCATATGCACCAGGGTGTTGCACCCCACTGTCAGCACATGCATTAGGCCCAGCATAACCGCCAAACACAGCACCTTGCACCCGTGTCATACCAAGCACTGTTGGATACCCCTTCACTGCATCCCAGGGTTTAAACTCAGGCCCTGGGGATATCAGCAGTGCAAATGTTGAGCTGGCAAGACCAATAGAAGGAGTGAAAGGCGTTTCTCGGTTGTATGACTGCCTGCTGAGCTTCTGATGACAGCTTTGATCTGAGGTTGTGCCGCCAGTCATTGGAATGCTGCCGTTGCAGATGGAGCAGGACTCAGGCCCTGATATGCCCACAAAGCCAACCCTGCACAATCATCATCCACACCCGCAGAGAGCTTGCAGGAACACACAACAAGGCAGGTGAGAAGCTGCTGGCTTATTTGAATGCTACATATACTCTATCAAACTCAAGCATAATCATTGCTGCATGCAGACAGATCCACACAGACTGCTACACATCCATGCGTCTGGGAGGTCATTGTACCGTGCCAGCAGTTGCTGTCACAGCTAGTGGTGTATCACCTTTGCATCTGCACTTCAACTGGGTCGGCCAGCGCTCCCATGTACAGCACCAGCACACCAACATGCTTGGTCTCAGCCACCAACACATCAATGAGGGTGACTGATGTGGTGATACCCTGAATGCCACAATACAAAGAATCACCCGCACACGACAGGTGCTTGTGGGATGATGCTGGGTGGTGCAGCAGAGCAGTATACATCAGATGGACCCTGCAGAGCACCGCTACCTCCCACTTTGCCCTAGTCTAAATGCTGTGCAATGTGAGCTTGAGTACAGCAGCACAACATAATGCACAAGCTAAGCAGTTGGCGCTAGCCAGCTAGATGACTCTGTCATGTGATTGATGCTGCAAACTTCACTGCTGCTGGTATGCATGTTACCTTGACTGTGAAGACACCGTAGTCCCAGTTCCTCCACAGGGTGAACCCTACTGCACCTGCATGTACAACAAGCAAGATGCTTGGTATTCTAGCCTAGGAGCATGTACAATCTGCAGAGGTCATCCTGGCACTGCATTCAGCAGTGCAACACAGCAAATAAGAACTGCCTGCACTCAGCTGCCTGGCCTGGGTGCTATAACAACCCCAGAACTTGTGGTATTGTGGCAGCGGGGTGTGGCTGCAGGAAAACCATTGTTATCCCCTGAGAGACACTCAATGAGAGCCAGGACCAAGAGCAGCCACCATGGTGGGCACCTGCCTGCAGTACAGATTGATTAATACCATTAAAGCAGCAGCACAAACTTACCTGAGCAAAGCTCGAACTTGTCGTTGGCTTCAAGCATCAGCCCCACCAGACTGCTGTGAGCTGTGTTGTTGGCAACCCGCAGTGCCGACGCTGCAGTTGTTGTAGGGTTCTTGGCAGCTGCCAGAGTGCTACAGGGTTCACCAGCCAAGTAGAAACCTAGGCGTTCAGAGCCTGCTGCTGTGTTGCGGCGCAGAATGACATCATTGATAGTGACTCTGCAGGGCAGAGGCAACAATGCAAGTGAATACAAGAGGACCTGGACATAAGCTGGAACGAGGGTGTTGGCTTATTGCACCTGTGAAACAGGATGAAAGCTAATCAGCTTGGTGCACAAATAGTGTATTTTGCTTTTCATGCGTTGACAGCAGATGCAGGACTCAAAAAACATAATGCTGCATCTGCAGCCTCTTATGTACACCTCACAGGCTACAAACCTTGGCTGCTGGGATGTCATCTTAGGTTTAGGCAACAGAGTGCACAACTGCTGACAAGCCTTGCACAGTGTGCTCACCTGAAGGTGGCTGGCAGCAGGTTATCAAACTTGCTCTTGCCGCTCATGTCCTTCACTGTACCCCACCCTATGTTGTCCACCACCACTGCACCCCTCACATCGACCCTCACAGTGTCAACATCCAGTGAGCCTCCAAGGGCATTGCCAGCTACTACAGCAGCTGCGTAGCTGCCATTGCCCTCAGGTTTTGAAATTCCAAGATATGGGTTATCCGCGCTGGATATCCAGACAGCCAGATCCATCACCCCTATGACTGCACTGCCATTGATGTAACTGGGATTGAGGCCCAGTCCCAGACCTGTTGCCGCGATTGCATCAGCTGCAGCTGGCCTCCTGCCATCTGCTACTGTTGCTGTACTGATGTTGGCCGCTCTGGACCCGTTCTTGAGTGGCATGAGCCTGTCAAAGTGCACACAAGGCCTGCCTAGGCCAGCTTGGCCACAATACGCTACCAGCAAATTGTCCAGCTGCAGCAGTGAGGGCCCATTTGCCAGCACCCGGACTCCAAACTTTTCTCCGCCATCACCATCCAACTGCCATGGCCCATCAACTGCCTTGATACTGATGTCTGAGCTAGTGTATGCCACCTCAGGTCTGAGGTCTGCATTAAGGCCATTCCAGTCTGATATTCGAGCATAGTGTGTGACCCCTGCTGGTTGATCCAGGGTCAAGAGTGTCACGTTGTATTGCCTACCAGCACTGCTGCTGATGCTGGTGGTGCCAGGGGCGGCAGTAGCAGCGGCAATACTGTCGTAAATGACCGCCCCTGTCATCCCACCAAAGCCTGCTGCTGTCAGGGCTTGTGCTGTTGGGCTTTCAACCGCCGACATGATGCTGCGTGACTCAGCCTGGGCCCAATTGTAGCTGCTGGTGGTGACTGTTACTTTGCCGCCCACCGACCAGCCAAGATTTGTACCAGCCACTAGCAGGTAGGTGGACCCTGAGAAAATGACAAGCAGTTGGGAACACCCCGACCAGTTGTGACAATCCTTGGCAAGCTACGTTGGCAGCAGGAATCGCCAGAGATCAGATCTGAGTCATGTGCAAGCGCAGGTGCAACTACCATCCAAAAGAGCTGGTCGCTGCTGCTGCCGTCAGGATGGCTGCTGATAGCATAGCACGAGCCAGTGCTGGCACCATCATCGGACCTCAAGGGTGATCAGTGCAGGTCAGATCTGTATCAGGTCCATGAGGTGACATGTGGTTCTTCATAGCTACCCTCACCTGCTGATGCTGTTGCCGCCAACTTGCACCATCTGACTCCCACAGGTGCCCCATATAAGCCAATGGCACCACCCCCAACTGCAGCCAACACCTTGGCACCTGCATTTACATCTCTACTGATCAAGATGTTGCTGCTGTTCCTGTTTCCAGCCAGGAGAATCTCAACCTTGCGGGGGTGAGGGCTGGCGGGGGTGCCCGCCATCAGCGACCCATTACTGCGGACAATGATTGCTGCGGCGGTGAGTGATATGTCCCTACGGCTGCTGAATGTTACGTTGCCTTCAATCAAAACTCTGCCTAGTGGGGGAGGGCTTTCATCAATGACTAAGTTCCATCCGAAAGGTATGTTGACGTTGGAGCCCTCCACAGGCTTTGCGCCTGCAGCAAGGCAAGATCCGCAGTGCAACAAACAGGGCAGGAGGGACACCCGTGAATGTGGCTGATAGCAGGACATTCGGCACCACATCAATGGACAGCAGATTAGGTTACCACTGGCAGTGGCAGGACTAGCAGCTGGCAAAATACCCAGCCTGTACGATCAGACATCTTTGCAGTTGTTGTTGCCTGGGTGGCCATGGTCTGCAGCAGCAAATACTACTGGAAACATCGGTGTCTGACTAATCCTCATACATCTATAACATTCGCAGTTACGCCTGGTCATCTAGATGCCATGCTGAGACACTCACCGCCTGCAGCGCTTGTTCCAGCCCAAGTTGCATCATCACTCCAGTACAATGTGCCTTTTCTCAGATCTTGGGTGAGTGGAACCCCCAGGGTATCACATGTCGCAGCACCACCAGCACATGACAGGGGCTGCAGTGTCAGACTTGTGTCACTGGTACCTGTTGATACAAGCAGCAAACACAGTAGACTGCCATTACGCCTGGAAAGTTGGCATGATATGTCACCATCAACACCTCTTGTTTACTGTGCTTATGATGCTATGTGACAGCAGAGAATGAGCCTCTAGACCGCAGGATCAACTTTGAAGATGCAAATCTGGCCTTGGTACCTGGGAAGCCACTACTCACCTGCTACCAGCATTGTAGCTGTGGTGTCATTGTAGCTGGTGCCATTCCAGGAGTAGTATTTGTTGAGCACTGATGTCCTGCTGTAATAGACAGCCCCGCTGGTTGAGTTCACTGGGTCTGGCAGCGCCAACAGCGGGTCCTGCTCAACACCATTGACTGCAAATGACACTGCTGCAATGACATGCTTGGACTGGATGTAGAGCCAGCTGTCAGGGTTCAAAACATCCATCCTGAACAGTGTGAACCTGCAAGAAGCAGTATTGTTACAACTACAGTTGGTTGTACACCTAATCCAGATGTGTAGGAGAAGGATTAGGCGACAGTAGTCGTCAAATCTGCAGGATTTGAATAAGTCACACCAATGAGCAAAACATCTGGCATCAAGAATAACATGCCAGCATGGCAACTTCAGGAGCGGCCAGCGAACATAAGCACAGGGTCGCCCCAGCTTGCCATTTAGCCTCTGCGAGCCGCATGCTACACAGCAAGGGAGACGCTCAAATTTCTTGCCCACCCTGACCCGCCCAGGGTATCTTTTTCTCCCACACAGTTTGTGTGTGAACTGCCTATGCACACATCTAAACCCAGCACATGTTTCAGGGTTTAGGGCAACAGCAAGGGCTAGCACCACGAACAGGATTTAAAACATCAATACAGTTCTGCCGCTAGCCATGCATAACCCTAGTCAACTAGGGTTAAGGCCAGCCAAGAAGGCTGAAAAACCCTAACCCCTTCATATGTCAATGCTGGGAGATGTGGATGAATCCATTGTGGTGACTTTGGCAGTTCACACACACTCAGCCAAATTTTATTTATAGGGCAATGATGAGAGGAGTCACGTAACGTGCCTAGCCATATCAACACTGTTGACTGGCTGATAGCACACAGCCGTCTAGGACATAGGACCTATGGCTGAGATAAGCTACCAATCCGTGGCCCGGATCTGAGCTCATTGAGGTTCATTATTCAAATTGCTACTATTTGGGCACCAGGTAGAGCATAGCCTCGCGCCAAACTTATTTCACAGCTTGTAGTCAACGCCATCTCAGTGTGAGCAAGCAGGGACACACACCATCAGCAGACATTCCTGCTGTTGTTTTGGAACAACACAACAATTGCTCGATTTTGATGCGAGTGTGTGCTTTTTCAAATGGTGTGCGCATGTCCATTATTTCTGCCACTAACCTGGCAGGGTCCAGCCTGTATGGGATGTCCCAATGCACCCAGTAGCTTCTGCCCACTGCTGCTGTGAATACGTATCCTTGTTCATTGTATTTTGATTGATGTGAGATGGCAGTGGTGTTGGTCTCAGTGTCTACATGCAACAACAGAAAGAACTTTCAAGCCTAGGTTCAGGGACATGAAGTCAGCTGTGTGTGGTCTGCTGCAACCAGCAGTAGTGGGCCATCAACCTGTCTGCAGGCCAAATTGCATATTGCACAAGGCACTTGGCAGTGTCAGTACTACAGATGGCAGAGGCATGCAAGCGGTATGGAGAGACATCATGGCAGCAGCCAGGTGACTTACAAATGGCCTTGCAAATGCCTTGGTAATTGCTTACCTCTGACTATGAGGTCTCTGAAAGCCAATGCCTGAGGCACATGGTTGTTAAGCATCACTCTGCGGAAAGTGATGCCTGGCTTGCAGATCACACCCTGCAAACAAGCAGACATCACCACAAGAAAGCTGGCCGTCAACTTCATACGGTGCAGAGCCATGGCAGGAGCATGATGTTGGACAAGTGTGCTGCAGGCAGAAACCCCTTATAAGAGTTGTGGTTACTAGATGTCGAACACTCGGTCAACAACCAACTGTCATGGTTGCTGCATCACACCAGACTCGTTTGAAGCAGCAACTATGACAGCCAATTGTTGACTGAGTGTTTGACATCTAGTCCAGGACGCTCATCAGACCACTTTGGTCAAATCACAACACAGTGTTGATGAATGCAGGCTGGTGAGAAATTGCAGCACTCTTTCTCTCTCTCTGCCCCTCTCTTGTTCTCAGCTGCATACATTCTCATTGACAAGCCTGTAGCATTCAGCTGGCCTGAAGAGCTGGTTCTCATGGCCACTGTGTGCACTGCAGCCGCCCAGAGGCATGGGCTGAGCACTGACTGCGAAACTTGCTGAAGCTCCAGTTACTGAACGGCAGTCAGTGAGAGACCAAGCTCCACTTGAGACACCTGCAGAGACAGCAGCAGCAGGTCCATCACAATCCCTACTGTGATAGACTTATCACATCCAATAGCACTGTAACATTGACTGGATGATCAACTCCTTCCACCAGAATATCGCTTGCGCAAGCATGCAGAATAGCAGTAACCAGTACCATGATGGTTAAAGGGCAACAGACTTGTGGTGACTTCTCCGTCCTGTTTGCCCATTGCTGTGCTTACTGCGCTAGTAAGGGGAACAGATGACTGTATACTTTGGTCAAGCCCACCTGAAGGTGCTGAGACTGTTGCAGTGTTCAGCAAACTGCCATCTGTGTCCACAAACATCCCCTGATGCGGCCAGCTCCAGTTGAACAACCTTGGACGAATTACAGAGGCATCGTAGTACTTTGCATAGTCAGGCTGTGAGCTGATATTTGTCCTAGCAGGTGCCAGAGCAGCTGATGGTGGCAGGAATGTGAGGCCACGTGTGAAGGCGGTGTTGCCGCCGGTGTAGTCCTTGCAGTGTGCACACGACTCCAGGGACCGGAACTCAGAACCAGCATGGGAGTAGCCTACACGATGCCATCCAGTCCAAGTTCCAATTGATGGGGAGCCATGGCAACTCATACGTACGTACGTACGTACACATGGAATTGTCTGGCTAACCTTTCAAGAGCATCGTTAGCCTGTCGCCATGCTGCTGCCAGCACCAGCCGTGGCTAGGCAGTCTAGCACCTACTAAACGAATTGCTCATGCTGCTAGGTGATATGAAGCAAACACATGTTAAAAGCCATGCTGATGATGTACATGTACATAACTTATCTCATGAAGCGGTAGTGTATCTTACCAGCAAAGCCAATAATTGTGAAGTTGACAATGGCCATGTGGGCATGATGCTGCCAGGCCCCCATCAGTGTCTGGGGTGCAGTCACAGCAGCAACCCACCTGCAATTTTATCACAGAAACTCAACCTGCAGGTCTTTGCACTCTTGTAAGGACTTGGCAGCAGAAGCTGCAAGTTCTAGAGGACACCAGAGGATGGGCATATAGCAACTGTTTCACAATGCAAGTGCGCAGCTATGTAAGATAATGCTGTGTGCTTACAGCATACTGGTCACTGGCCCCCACTGATGGCTTCCTTTAAAGTAGACTGAGTCGTGCACTCGAGGTGAATTATGTGCAGCCAAACCAAGATGCATTGTAGTTTTGAAGGACACACAAACAATCCCCAGGTCTATCAACAGTGTGGGATATATGCATGGTGATCACAGCGCAGTGTCTACTGGGTTGAAGCCCTGTGATCACAACGACTGATAGGTGCGTTACCTATCAGATGGCCATGGCACCAGACTACCCCTGAGGCCTTCCTCTGTCTGTGCTACTGCCAGCGCGTTGAACAGGCCTGACATGCCAGTGAGGGGTGTGATAGTGCGAGGTCGAGAGTCGAACTCGAAAATGATCTCATAATGACTGCCACTGTCCTTGCCATTTACCTGCAATGCAGGCAGACAGGCAGTACGTGTCTCTGTTGTCCTCTCAGGAGAGTGGTATAGAGCATGTAGCAACAACTTCTCCCAGGACGCTGTGGCAATGCGTTACCTGATGATCATCGGTATCATCTGCTAGCTGCACATCGTTCTGGTGCAATTGGTATGACCCCGCTGTGTGGCTATGGTCAGACTGGGTGTTTGCTGAGCAATTAGCAGACCAACACTTACTGGCAACATTTTGACGCCGGCCCCACTATCTGCACAGGTCATATTTTGATATTGTATGATGCCAACCTGCAATCAAAAGAGCAAATGCATTCTATAGCATCAAGCATGCACCTTGCAAACCTAGACCAGACGCTGGCTGAAGGGTCTCTCTGTACAGCTGCCACAGTGCCCTTCAATAATGACACAACAAGCAATCATCACCTCCAGAACCAACAGAATATCATGCGTCAAACCAACCTGTGTTGCGACAACACAGTTCACCCCATTTTTGTAGCCAATAAGGCCTTCAAAAACAGCCGGCTTCAAGTTCCAACTACTGCAGCATGGGCATGAGGCCTTCTGATAGAATTCAGGATGAATTCTTAGACCATAGAAGGAATTGGAATGGGCCAGGTTGTTCCTGTAATGTACAACGAAGCAGTGAGCTGTTATGATTGCTGTAGTACAGTGAGCATAGAGGGCTTCTGGGCGTTGTCAAGTTGACGCCTCCACAGTGATGACAGGCCCTTTCATCTGTTGTGGCAATAGCAGGTTTATGATGAGCAGCACAGGACTGACTGGCTGGCAATCTCCCCCGTTCCCCCAAAGCACACTCGTGTCTTGCAACACAATTGAGATCGACAATGTCGGTGAGCGGCACATCTCACTTGAAGATTCCCATGACTTCATACTTGGGGCAGATGCTGTAGGTCCTTGAAGGCCCACTGGGGTAGTCCTCAAGGTGATACCAGAAGCCAAAACCTTCAAGGGAACCTGCAGAAGAATGCAGCCATGAAGCAGGTGGGGAGTGCTGACAGAATGGAGGAGTTTGTGCATGGAGCATACCTTCCACAGGAACCACAATGATGCAGAAAGGTTCTGTGTCTCACAATTATCACAATCAGCGTCCAGGTGCAGTCGAGGATGATCCTGAATAATGACAGCTAGCTGCAATGCCATGTGCTGCTGTGATAGTATGCAAGTTGCCATGGCAGTAGATGGCTGTTTACCTCCTGCATGGTTGCCAATGTAAGTATTGTTTGGGTTGGTGACCCAAAAGGTGGCAGGGTTATTGTCGGTGATGAGCATGCCATTGGACACCTGCAAGTCAACAAGGCCCGTGCATGAACTGTGCTGCACAGCACCCACTGTTGTATCTGCAATGTACAAGGGTTGATAAAGCCAAACAGCATCCAGTTATATAGTGCGCCTGCTGTAAGCACAGCCATCTACTAGGCGGCCTGCCAATCATCAGCAGTAACACACATTTGCTGTGTATGTAGGGCTGCATGGAAAGTAGCTGACCTGTGTGAGGAAGCCACAGTTCCCCTCAAAGATGTTGCCTGTCTCAATGCCATCTGCAACCACAGCAACATTCAGTATGCATCAGTGCAGCTATATGACCTACTGACAAGGCTGCAATAGGAAACCAGCACATAGGGCTGTAATATCACCAGATACCGCTGTCACACTGGCGCAGTTGCCATTGAGTCTTCTTTTCGGTCCTTATCACATGTGATCTCCAGCAGGTGCTCACAGTAAGTAAGGCTAGGCTGGATCTCACCTTCCAAGAAGAAAGTGTGTCCAGTGGTGGCAAAGGCAGTATTGTGCCGCACATGCACCTGGTGTGTGCCGTGGACGGTGATGCCTCTGTTCCAGGTGTTGTGTATGCTGCAGTTTGCCACCCAGCTCCGGAATGCCACGTCACCCATCATGTGAAAGTGGATGGGGTACCTGTCTCATGGCAGCACCACAAGCTCACTGGGGCATCCCCATAATATGCTGTGCACCTCTCGCATGCTATTTGCAAGCACTGCGAGTGCCATGATAAGAATAGTAAGATATGCCAAGTGCCTGCGGCCTTGAGCATCAAGATGCCCAAGACTTATCATCACATGCATACTTGAAGCTCAAGGAGCTGTATGAAGCTGTGACGGGAGGTGTTCTCAGGCTGATCGAATGCAACCTCTCTTGCCAGCATATGCTTGAATTTCACGGTCCCAACACATGAATATTGCAAGTGTTGAGCAATTGAGCAGGTCATCGTTTCTGATCATGATGATGACAGACGAAGCAACGTTACAAGCAGTCCAGTGTTAATGGTAGTCTGTTTTACCTGCCCATCTGAAAAGCTTGACCCATCTGCCTTAGCTCCACATTTGACAGCTGCATTGTTGGGTATCCAGCCCCAGGCCTTCTGCTCCAGGTTGACATCACATGACCACCAAACATGGTGCTTGGAGTTGATGGGTCACCCTGTTTCAGTTATATAGCCAACAACTGGCTTGATATCTGGTGGAGGAAAGCTATACGTACATTATCTCCATGGCTCCAGACAAGCATGTGTGCTTCTTGAGCATGTGGATGGACGGTTGCTGCAGAGAAGTCCTGTACAACAGACTCACACCAAGCCATCACACCTGAATGACAATGTTCCTCTCAAACACAATCACTTCAGCCCTCATATCAAGTACATGTTGTACTGGGTCGCCAGTGTACGTCCTCACAACACCCAGATGGGTGTACTGGAGTGATGAATTCAGAGCGATGAGGCTGGTGCCATCAGCTCGCTGTGTGACTGCAGTGATGGTTGCTGTGTCCACATGCCGAGCATCATAGCTGCTGGGAGCAATGGCAATCGTGTTGCCCGCCTGCCAGCCCACCTGCAGTGAGGAGGGCGCAGACGGAGCTTTGAGGTGACCGTGGTCTGTCAATCCAGCAGGTTAATGAATGCTGACAGCTGATCTTGTTTCAGAAGCAGGCACACACTGATAGGCAGGTCATGTTAGGCCAACTTGACCCATATTCAGCTCAGAACTGTGCAATCAAATCTGAACAAGTCCAGCTGGTGCAAGACTTGCAGCTGTGCAGCACCCGCAAAAGCTCTCAGGTTGTGCGTTTTGCTCACCAGGCCATTGACCACAATGCTCCTGTCACCAATGTCAGCTGTGGCGTTGAGTTGTGTCCAGCTGGGAACAGCAGTAGCAGCACCAAACAACTGAATGGTGCCATCAAGATTCGCCAGGACCTGCATACGATCATGGTGTGTGAAAGACTATTGCCTGCAGGTCAGCGTATGAGTGCCTGATCAGTGGCCGTCACAGGTTGGAACGGCCAGGCCCTGCGTAATAGAACCCTTTGGGGCCAGGTTGCGTGGTGTGGTGTGGTGTGGTGTGGTGTGGTGTGGTGTGGTGTGGTGTGGCATGGCATGGTATGGTATGGTATGGTATAAAACCTACAGTGGACATCATAGTGCATCGTCTATAGCTATTGAGTGGCCATTGTGAAGCACCTTGGCACCAAAAGTTGGCAAACGTCTGGCTTGCTCCTTGTCACCCCACAATGTGATGGTGAACTTTCCAGGGTGTGGCTCATTCAACGACTTGCCGGCTCTTAATGCACCACCTCGAAGCAGTATGTAGTTGGCTTGGAGATGGATGAAGTCTGCACTTGGGTCGACGTATAAAGTACCCTGCAGCACAATATCATAAACTGTTGAACACTGGAAGATCACGCGTAGTAGACATCCTTTGAGCTTTGCATGGAGTAATGGGTGCAATACGTCATCTGCTGCAAAGGCACAAGACAGTCAGAGCTCAAAGGTCAGGGTGCTGGAGGCAAGCACATGCCACAAAGACCAACTCAAGCGGTTGCAGTGGTTGCGCTCAAGCATGTTGTTCCAAGCATGCCTTGGTTACCTCTATAAGCAGCATATACAGCATGGGTGGTGATACATCCAGCATCACAGTGGTGCCAGCTGGCACAACAACGCTGTCATTGGCAATAGGCGGCTCAAGCCCGCCCCAAGTTGTGCGGCGTGACCACAGGTCCACATACTCGTAGGTCACAGAGGAGGTGCCAGCGACAGAAGCAGAACCTTTCCCCTGCACAGGAAACATTTAGATGATGATAGCATAATCTGCCCGCTGCCAGTGTAAATGTGACAGATGGAGGATTGATGGTCCAATTGATAGGCACACACAGGCGTCAGCTACTCATTGAGTGCAGCATGCCTTGCTGACAACAGTCTACAGAGATTGACTAGAGTGGTGTATCAATTACCACAGGTAAGCATATGGTACTGCTGTGGAACAGCTGGTAAGCATATTATTTTGCTGCACACAGGCATTAAGCGACAACACACCTCCACAGTAACCACAACTGCCTGTGGCCCAACAGGTTTGGCTCCTGCTGCTGGTTTACCAGTTTCACAAGTAATGGTGGAAGCATCACGCTGCACAACATTGGCTGCAGTGCACACCCCCAATCACAACCCTGATTGGCCCAACATCTACAGTTGGGCCTGCTTGCTGCAGGTCCCTGTTGGCACCAGCAAGCTCTGCCCAGGGATGGCGCATTAGCTTCCTACCAGCCGGAGCTGCTGCAGGTGATGGTGACACTGGCAGCATGGGACTCAGGTTGCTGCCTGTTATGGTGATCAGTGTCCCGCCCTCTGTTGACCCCCTGATGGGAGTGACGCTGTTTATGACAGGTGTTAAATCTGGAGAGTATGTATAGCTCCCAAGGGTTGGAGCAGCAAACTCTGAAGAATCTGAGGGGCTGATGTAGACGCTGACACTGCATGTGATGCCTGTTGAGTTGCCGCAGATGGCCTTTGGGGCTGGGTTTGTCACACAAGTGACACTGGTGGGTGTGACCCGTGTGGTGTTACACCACGAGATTATGGTCAGCTTATCGGCGGTCTTGGTCAGCACCCTCACAGCTGAGCTGTTGTACACATCGAAGCCTGCAAGACAAGCATAGTTGTTATTGTGGACTATTCATGCTGGCATAATCAGCTCACGGACGATGATACGTTGAAACGTTTTGTTCTGCTCTGTTATGTCAGCTACGATCGCAACATCATTGGTGTGTGCTGAGCAGCCATACAAACCTAGTCCTTGGATGGTAAGAGTTTGGCCCCCAGCCATACTACCAGCCTGTGGCTGCATTGACCCTGCAGTCAGCTCCAGCGCCACATTGATTTTTGCATTGGATTTGCCACTCACAAACCCACTAAACCCTAGCTTAAGCAATTGCACCACCACCTCACAAACTGTTGAAGCTGGCAACCCAGTGTCGGGCAGACTGCAACTAAGCGTTTCTTGATATGTGGCGTATGCTGAGAAGTTTGCAGCTGCAGGTATGAGCACAACGGGGCTTGAGCACTGGTAGACCCCGCGGCTGCACACCACAAACACCGCCGACGCTATACTTGGTGACCCAGCAGCAGCAGGTGCGATTGGGATGGGAGAAGAGGCGGCTGGGGAACCTGGAGGAGCTGAAAGGGTAGTTGAGGAAGTTGAGCCTGAGACTGAGGAGCTGAGCTGAGTTTGTTGGTGCATCTGCAGGGCTTTGGTTGCCACTGATGAGGGTATGACCACCAAGACCTTGAGACTTGCAGGTGTGTAAGGCTTCAGGTAGCCATTGCCTGTTGAGAGGTCTGTGACATTGCTGATGTACCAGACGAGAGGTACTGAGGTGGTGCCAACCCTGCATAAAAGCAGTGGTGTTGTAATCAGCAGCCAGTAACTTGCTGGGTGGCACTAATGGGTTGGCCGTTGCACACAGGTGACCATTATATACGTCAGTCGAATATCCGTGACACTTTGATAGGATCCCTGGAGCTGTGTACCGTGATGCAGGACAGGTCGAGGTAAGTTGCTTGCAACCAATGGCCTGCATCACAATGATGGCCTGTCAGCATATGTGCATGTACAGAAGCGCACAAAAACAATACCACTCACATGTATGACATCTGGCCAGCTTGTGCAGTGACTGTCCTGGTCACATTATCCAGCCCCAACACAGATACTTGCAGCAGGTTGTAAGCATCCTGCAGCTTAACGTTGCTCCTTTGCAGTTGGCAGGTAATCCAGGTCTCAGTAGCTGCAGTCACCATGCAGCTGGTTGCAACACCCTTGGCTTGTACAGATGTCACCGCCACCGCCAGCCCTGCTGCTGCTGCATCTGCAGCACTGGGCGGGCTTTTCGGCGCCAGTTGCTGTATGGATGAGGGTTTTGTGAGATCCCAGGGTATTAAAGGGATGCCCAAAACCCCAGGAGCTGCCAGGGGCAAAGCTGTGACGGCGACTGCATATTGGTCAAGAACTGCTGTAGTAAGACTTCCTGGGTCCAACTGTGCAGTGGTGTTTGAGGTTTCGACTGCAGTAGTACCTTGCACCATAGGAGCAAAGCCAAACCCTGCAATTGAAACAATGGAAGGCAGTCTGAAGTTGGATGTTTTCCCTGCACACTGTGTCAGTGATGCGCATGTGGCATCAGATGATTGGAATGACAGTGGCTTGCAAGCAGATACAGCCACCAGCTGACAGCTTGCATAGACAGCACCTGTGAGATTCAAGCCAAGTCAACAACCCCCGGCAGGCTGCCATAATCATGAGGAACCTGTCACCTGTAATATTCACTGTTACACCCCCAAAAGCTGAGAAGTTGCTGAATGGTCCTGTGGTAATTGACTGGATGCTGGGCACATACGTAACGCTGATGTTGGCTAAAGCAGGCTCCAGGCCAGCTGCACCCCAGGTGTTGTGCATCAACTGGAAAGTGTACACGCCTGTGCCACACATGTGGGGCAGTGCAGGAAGAATGCACCTCAATGAGTCACAAGCCGTCACTGACGGCATCTGGCAGATGTTGCAGGCTTGACGAGCACAAGATGAAGACTGGGCCAGTGTGCCGTTGAACACCAGATGGGCATACATGCCGGTCAATGGCCAACCATAACAAGAAACTCAAGCAAGGCAAGCAACAAAGCTATTTGACGGCAGAAAGAGACATCTATCCATAGCCAGTCCACGCACCAGCTGGCAAATCAGGTGCTGAGCACCTCAGCTGCAAAAGTCCTGCAACAGTGGCAGCACCTTCAAGAGCGCCCACAACTGCAGTAGAGCTGTTCCCGGCCAAACCAGTGTCATTCAAAAGCTGCAGCCCAGCACAAAACTTGCCACCAAGGTTGACAACGAGATCACTGGCAGCTGTACCAGCAGCAACCAGCAAAGGCACGGTCAGCAGCATCCCTGTCTGATTCACAATGTTTGGTGCGATTGGTCCTGCTATTGAAGGGCCAAGTAGCGATGATAGCATGAATGCCTCGCAGAGTGGTACTGCTATTGGACCAGCTTCCCCATATGTCTTTCTGCCAGGTATTGCTGGGGTCATCCTTGTCAAGATGGGGACTTGACTTGCATTGCCAAGCATTTGACTGCAGTTGTTGTATGCTGGCACCCCGTTGACTTGAACAGAGAGGGGAATAGGGGTGCCTGTTGGCAGCAAGCTGATGGATTGAGGCGGGATTGTGGAGCGGGCCTGCAGGACCAGCAGACAATGTGCATGACACCCACACCTTGAACCTATCCTGAAGCCTCAAAAGCCGCTAATATGAATTGCTGCGGAAGCTTGACAAGAGTCTGCCGCAATCATTGCGGCATGGTGGCTCGCAACACAGCTCAACATCCAGTGAGGTATATTTTTTGGCACCCTAGATAGTATGCACTACTGATGGAACGAAGCACAACATGTAAAAATCCAGGGAGAGGAGCATGAGTCAGCTCACCCAGAAGGCATTGCCTGGGTAAGGCCCGTCCCAAGTCATCCTCAGGTATGCAGAGCCAGTGCACTCAACGTAGCTCAACACCACTTGCAGCTGACCGCCGGCAGTTGGTACAGCCTGTGTACAGAGTTGAACAGAAAAGGAGTAAAGTCAGCTGTCCTGTGTTGCCCTTCTGTGCTTTGAAAGGGTGTTGTACAGCTTTGGACGATCACCTGGCAGTGCCCAGTACCCAGCTGGAGACAGAACGGTGCCAACTTGGCATGTGCATAACAGAAAGCAGGTGAGGACGGTTCAGGGGACTGAATGTCATAGCTTGGAAATGCGTGACTCACCGGTAAGACTATTGCGACGGGATTTGAGGCGCCTGTGATACTGATTGTCCTGTTAAGGAGCACTGTGCCACCCAAATTGAACACTGTCACCATGACCTATGCAGAAAACAAACTTTCCTGTATCAGGCTGTTCAACAGTGTGACATTTGCTGCAAAGGTACATCTGCGATATACAACCCATCAGTACACTCCTGTCTTTATGATGCTGGGGCCAAAGGCCGCTGCTACACAGTTGTAAGCTGTACGGCGCATGGCATCATGGCATCATGGCAGCACCTGGTCCCAGATGACATCATCAATCAGCAGAAACTGCCTACCTGATCATCTACAGCAAACCATAGTGTTGTGTTGCCACCAGATGGGACCCTGAGGTAAAAGGTGAACCGTGCTGCATGACAGAGCATAACAGAAGTTGATGAACAGGGTTGACCGCAAAAGGCTGGGATCTACCACCTTGGCAGTCATGCAACAAAGCATATAGTAGCAAGGTACAGTGTGCATATGCAGTACCGGGGTCGCTCTTGAGTCGATTATGTGCCTATGAGCATCACAGATATTACCACAAACATGATTGTGGAGCATTACCCAGTACTCAGCCCTGCTGGGGCCAACATGAGCTGCTAGGTATGCGGAATATACAGCCATGTGTGATTCTTGCAGCATGCACCCGACAGCCTCCAACCCAAGTAAGACAGCTTCACTTTTGCATGCTTCCATGTTCAAGAATAGCATCGGCGGCCGATCTGCTTGGAAAGCAACAAGTACTCAACCTTCACAGAAATTGCTGCTGGCAGACATGCAGTGGCTGATGGTGTGATCGATGTCATTGAGTTGAATCGCATGGACCAACCAGTGCACAACATGTTTGGTCAAGAGTCCTAGGATCTTTCAGAAGCATGAGGTGGACTTGGTGTCAACCCAACTGATTCTTCACCATATGCTACCCTTAATGAAGGTACTGAAGGCCACAGCTTGAGGCCCTCACCTGCCCAATGGTCAACAACATTACTTGGCAGGGCTGCAGGACCTCTGCCTCCCCAGCTGCAGCTTGAACTGCCGCACAAGCCCCAGGACATACCAGTGTCAGAAGTAACAAGCTCAACACGCCTGCAGCAGCGACCGCAGAAATGAGCCTGACATTGCTAGTCTGATCAGGTCATGATAAACTTGTATGAGTCACTCTTTGAGAAGCTCTCAGATTACAATCACTCCATACCCCACCTTTTTTAACAAGCACCCCATGTCTGCAAGTGAGAGTGCAGGATCCCTGGCCCTCATCACAATGAGCCATGGAAGGAGGCCTTAAAAACTGACCAACCAAACATAAACAGCAGAAGACGGGCCTTTGGCTGAAAATGGACATTCTGTGTGTTTGACAAAGCACAGTCAAGCTCTCAACAGCTGGACCCAGCCAGCACACGCACAATAAATTGTTGACAGCAACATAGGGTTCAGCAGGAGTGTGCTGTCACCCACACTGTCTGCTGCAGTTGTACACTACAATACTCTGGACCAAAAGACACTCACTGTGCATGGGCAGGACCGAGGCCGTCAAAGTATGGCAAGGACCATGAGTCCACAGGCAGTTGCCAATACTCAGCTATTAACCTCCCAGTTACAGAAGGCGCTGCTGCTGACAAAGTATGGGTTGTCAAGGTTGAGGGGTCCAGGGTACTCGGTACTCCACCAATCAACACCTGAGACATTAAGACAGGTAGCAGCCACAGGTGACACATCAACTCAGTCGGCAGCGAATCAAGACCACCCTGAACATGTGGAGGTATGAAGATGGCGCCGACTTGTCACAACATATGAACGCTTGCCTTGAGGGCACAAACGTGTATTTCAGTGAGTTTTCAGCCATGTACCTGATTAGCAGCAGGGTTGCTGGTGTCAAAAGGCGCACTGCCAGGATCCAGAGTCACGTTCACCATGGTACCTCCCCCAACACCAGTCCACTGGGTGCTGATGCTGCCAAGAACAGGCCTCAGAACAAACACAGGCGGCCTAGCAGCCATCGCCGCAGCCTCAGCAAGTGTTAGGGGGAAGGCGCTGGCATCCATGGCTGCCTGGTTGTTGGTGACTGACAATTCACCATTCTGGTGCATCAAAATGGCCTGCAAGGGGCGATGGGGTTCAGAACACAATCATAAGCACACGCTTAGGCCACTAGCAGTAGTGTTGCACATCATGAAAACCTTACAACTTCAAACTGACAACTCACACCTGGGAAGAAGGTGCTATTTGGGACATGAATTTGTCACTTGCTGTCAGAAGCTGCCCAGCGTTTGAAGGACAGCAAATCTTGTGCTGGTGGTCGCCACAAAAAGGACTTAGTGTAAGGTTTTATTCTGCTCCTGAGCATACCTGCCATGCGCCTGCTAACAAGTCTTTTGGTAGCTGGCACTCAACAGCAGTATTGTTGGCTTTGGTGACAAGGCACATGTTCACATTGTTGCTGCTGTTGCTTGTGCCGACAATCCCACTCCTCACAAGCTTAGCAGCAGCAGCAATAGCCTCAGGCGTAGCCCCTGCGGGCAACAGCAAGACTTGCACTGGCTGCCGCTCCACAAAGCTGCCAAGCACAGTCAATGCTGATGCCGTGGTGCCAAAGAGCACTGGAGGCCAGAGTCCAGTGACGATGGGTGTAGCTGAGAAGCTGTAGCTGAAGCTGCAGCCATTGCCTGCAAGTGTGCGACCACATACACAGTGAGTGCAGGCAAAGGTTCATGCATAGAAGCGACAGAGGTATGCAAGCAGTCAACACACTCAATCAAAGGAGGCCACTCAGCAGCGCCACTTTGCTGCAATTGATAGACCTCCTGAAGCACATGGTGGTGCTCATTTGCTGCTGCACCCACCTGCTGTACATGTTGCCAGTGCACTGACTTGGCGGTCCGACCAACACAGCAACGCAGTCACATCGGCATCAATAGCCGATGACCCATAGCCCTGAACACTGCTGCTGCTACTGCTGATGTCCCCACTGCCCATCAGAGTGCTGTTGCTGGTCGTGGTAGATACACCATTGCTGCTGGTGCTGCTAGTGCTGCATCTGACCATCTGAATGGCATCTGGAGGTGACTCTGTTGGCAATCTTGCACGTGCAGCTGGATCATCTGCATTGGCGTTTGCTGCCAGGTGGGGCCGTGTCCTGCAGACATTGTGATATCCTCAATGATCGCATGCCCTTGCGAGCAGACAAGCCTGTTGGCAGCGCTGCTGAGAATGTTGCTCATAACAGTCACTCTATGGCCTGATGGTAAGGTGCATGGCCCATCCAGCCTCCTCAGTAGTGACAATAATTAGCTTCATGTCTGCTGCGCCTTCAGCAGCTCTTTCCTAACAGCTAGTCGAGGTGGCCGCTTTCTGTTGAACAGAACTGCAATTAGCACCCACCTGCAGCGCACATGTGTATATGTTGCACTGACAACATCACACAGCACGACTCCATTGGGATATGATGTGCTCACAGGGACAGGCACAACCACAACGTTGCTGGCAGGACTAGAGGCATCAAACCCCCAACCAACAATGGTAAGCAGGGTCCCACCGCCAATGCTGCCCAGGGGAGGGTACACGTTTGTTATTGTGAGAATGGAGTACAGAAGGTCGGGAGCAGCCAGCTCAACCTCGTTTGCCAGCGTCACCTGCATGGTATGCACACACCAATGCAACTTCATTGGATTTTCCACCTGCAAGCTACAGAATCTGCCGCCGCTGTGGAGACATTACTTGATTTCCCAGCCTCTTTTGCAGTTGTATCGACATGTGTTGACAATCTGCATCACCTTGTTAACAGGATCAACAGAGCACACCTACATGATGCACTCCGATGTCACTTACCAAAGCATAACTCCCATGAGGGAATGGGCCAGTTTGGCAGCTGACATGAGTCTCGTTCATCAGAGTGAGATTCCTACAAGCATACCGTTGGTCATTCCAAACAGCAGCAAAACTGCTCACATCATCTAGTACTGTCTGGATGGAAGTATGACCTGAGGGTGACAGCCTTTCAGGTTCAGGGCTGGGTGACTCTGGATCAGGGCTTGGTGATGCTGGATCAGGGCTGGGTGACGCTGGATCCGGGATGGGTGACTCTGGATCAGGGCTGGGTGATGATGGATCAGAGCTGGGTGATGATGCATCAGGGCTGGGTGATGCTGCATCAGAGCTGGGAGACTCTGGATCAGGGCTAGGTGTTGCTGCATCAGGACTGGGTGATGCTGGATCAGGGCTGGGTGATGCTGGATCAGGGCTGGGTGATGCTGGATCAGGGCTGGGTGACACTGGATCAGGGCTGGGTGATGCTGCATCAGGGCTGGGTGATGCTGGATCAGGGCTGGGTGATGCTGGGTCAGGGCTGGGTGATGCTGCATCAGGGCTGGGTGACATTGGATCAGGGCTGGGTGATGCTGGATCAGGGCTAAGTGATTCTGGATTAGGGCTGGGTGACGCTGGATCAGGGCTGGGTGGCGCTGGATCAGGGCTGGGTAATTCTGAATTAGGGCTGGGTGACGCTGGATCTTGCAAGATACGTCTTCTTCTTTGTAGTTGCACTGCTGGATCAGGACTTGGTGATGCCAGCACTGGGCTGGCCTCTGGGCTTGGTGACTCTGGCATTGGGGCAGGACTTGGGGATGTGTCAGCAGGGTCAGGGCTTGCACTAGCTCCAACTGCTGGGGGCGAGGCTGGCTCTGGGCTCGGTGAGTCTTGGAGGGGCTCAGGGCTTGGTGATTCTGCAACAGCTTCTGGAGATTGTTCGACTGATGCAGCCGGCGATGATTGCGGGCTAGATGGCGTTCCTTGCAAGGATTCAGAGCTGGAAGGAGGTTCAGGGCTTATGGAAACCTCTGAAGGTGCAGGGCTAGCAAAATCTGGTTCAGGGCTTGTGGAAACCTCTGAAGGTGTAGGGCTGGCAGAATCTGCTGCAGGGCTTGTGGACGTCCATGAGGGTTCAGGGCTGGATGACGTCGAAGCATCTGGTGGTGTGGCAGATGGTGGCTCCTGCGTTGGCTCAGGTGACAACACAATAACACCACCTGGATCAGGGCTTGGGGATGAGGCCGATTCTGTTGGGCTCACAGGGGAGAGGCCAGGGCTTGGGGATGCTTGAGAAGCTTCAGGACTGGGTGATGTCAGGATTGGACTCGATGGATTTGGAGACTCCGATGCCGCTGCAGGAGACTCTGGGTTTGGTGATGCTTCTGGGAATGTGGCATCTGGCGGTGATTGCATGACTCCAGGGCTTGATAATGTGGGTTTAGGGCTGGGTGATGCAGGTCCAGGGCTTGCTATCTCTGAGCTCATAGGTTGTGGTAATGGTAGTGGTCCAAATACAGGATCTGGTGATTCTGGTGGTTCATATGGCTGACTTGCCAGCACAGCTCCTGTTATGTCCCCTGGCACAGAGTTAGCAAGCGGCACAAGTCGTGCCTGTAGCACAGCTGCAGTGTCAATACCTGACACCTGCATCAGAACAAGTGAACTGCATCCTTGAAGCAGTGTCTGGTCGTAAGAAGTGCAGTCTGCCAGAGCAAGCAACAGTGGCCACTGACTTGCCAAAGAAAATTGAAATAACAATTTGTGAGTGAGATATGCAGCTTCACACTCAGTTGCTTGCTCTCCAATCACTGCTCTAGAAATCTACGGCCTGATGCGGCTGCTTTCCGGTTATCCCTGTGTAGCCAACCGCAACCAGATGAAACTGCAAGCACACGACCATTCACCCACCTCAAAGACTATGTTTGTCTGCCCGTATGGCTGCAGTTCCAGGCCCTGTGGCTCCCTGACATGGACACTCGCTCCTGATGTACTGCTCAACTGTACTGTGCTGTTGGCTTGCGCAATGACTGCTGTCTGCGTGTCTGTGGTGGCTAGCAGCTGCCGCCTTCTGCTGTTGGAAGAGCTCCTGCCACTGGAAGAGCGCCGCAGGAGTTGTTGCTGCTTGGGGTAGTAGTGCCTGATGGGCTTGGGTGAAGGCAGACTGGGAGAGGTGCCTTTTGAGTCTGTCAGGTTTGTATCAACAGGCAACCCAGGAAGAGATGTCCAATGCGCAAAGCCATACAACAGCAGGATCAGGACCACTTTGTCTTGACAGGCCAGGTATAATCGTTCATACACTTTGCCAGGTACTTGGCTGGCCTTGATAGCACGATTCCTAATGACTGGCAATAAGCAAAAGAGTATGCAGCGTGATACTTTGCCCAAGCTCACCTGCAGTCAACTGCACAGAATGCCTGAACCGTCTCAACTCCCTTGGCTTGTTTATGAACTGTGCCCACAGGCCCTTGGCTGCAGCAGAAGCACAACTGACTGCACCACCAGCTGCTGCTGCCCACTGGGCCACTTTGCTGCTACCTGCTGCTAATGCGGACTCGACTGAGTCTTCAACAAGGTCCACAAACTGTTTTATCAGCCCAATCGCCTCAGACTGTTCCTGGCCTAGATCAGCTGTAACATTGGCCTGCTCTGCCGCATCGCTGCTGCTGTCCTGAGGCTTGCTGGGCATGTACAGCAGGGGTGGGTGACTTAGAGCCACCAACTTCCTCCTTGCTACTGCTGCGGAGCCATCTGCATGTAGTACTGACAGGACAGCGTCAATGGCACCTGCTCCTGCTGCTGCAGCAACAGCTGTTTGATTTAACAAGTGGCCAGGGAACAATACTGTCAGGTTAGCTGAGCTGCTTGTACCTTGGCAGCTGATAATCGGGCAGATCAAGTTGCCAACTGTGACTGCCAACCAACTGGTACAGCTGGCTGTTGTAAGCTCCAGAACACTGATACCTGCTGCATCAGATGCTGAAGTCCAGCTGCTAGTGTAAGCACCATAAGCAGCTGCATATGTAGGGTCTACTGTGGGCAGCATAGCTGAAGGAGCAGCAGCAGCTGCAATCTGGCCAGTGTGGTCGTTGAGTGCAAAGCTGGGAAGGTTGCTGACAGCCAAAGTCAATCGTGTAATAGCCTGAGGGCTGATGGCCCCAGGCTTTATGGACATTATCTGCATTGTTGCTGCTGGTGCTGCAGTGACATTAACAGCAAAGGCAGCAGGAGATACTGGGATAGGGCTGCTGGTTGCTGCTGATAGCTGCTGCCCGGGAGCTGAGGTGTTGTCTGGCATTGCTTGTGCAAGTCCTTTGCCATCAACAGTCACGATAACCTGCACAGCATGAGTTGATGTTGCATTATGACTGCCGGCGTGGAGCACACACATGCTGTTGACTGTGTCTCTGTGAGCACTTGTGCAGCAAAGTCAATGAGCAGCGTATGCATGCCACCAGGACCGACTGCAGTATTTGTTACTACACTACATCACCACTCCTGGCAGCAAAGTAGTCTTGTATCATGTGACAGGTCCGTTTTCTCTGACAGATGATCCGCCTCACCTCATGTGACCCTGCTGTCGTGTCTGTGCCAACAACACACACCAGTTGCGTTGCGCTCGCAAAAAAAATGCCGCATTTGACACCTGACAGCCAAACATGATTTGCTGAAGCATTGTCAGCAAGGAAGCCTGCCCCTGTGATGGTCAAACTCTGACCAGCAGTAAGAGCCAGAGGGTTGACTGAGTTCACCACAGGCGTGGAATCTTGGGAGTAGCTGAAGGCGCAGCCACGCATGTCAGAGGTCGCTCCACATGAGCTCAGAACATTGTTGATGTAGAGGTTCAGCAGTGTTAGTGGCTGCTTTGGCATGGTTGCTGTGGCTGTGGCATTTGTCAAGGCTGTAGGGAAAGCCGCTAGTCCCATTCTCTTGAAGGTGTTGGCATCCACAGCTTGTCTCATCAGCTCTCCAGGAATTGGGCCATAGAAGGAGTCGGTGCTGCCTTCAGCAATTCTGAAAACTTGAACAGGTGCTGAGTTGCCATAGAGGGTTGACTGGTCAACGACGTTGAGCAGAGGTAGCTTGCCTGGATTGCTGTAGGCATTGTAGGTGATTGTCCAGGAGAGGCCGTTGTAGTTGTTGCCGTCCACACGTACAGTAGCACCTGTAGGGATAACGATAAGCACCTGTCAGGTGCGGGGATTATAGTGATGATCACTGACATGTGACATACAATTGTTCTGTGTGCGACTGCAATGCAGAGGCAGTATGTCAGGCAGTATGTTGAGAGGACCCACCCTTCAGTCCAGGCAAACTGTTGAGCTTGTTTGCCACCCCATAAGCAGTGTCCAGGACATCGATGTTGACTGTGTCACAGTAATCACCGAAGGAAACTCCGACACCACCAGAAACTGGAGGGCTAGCCAGCGAATTAGTGCTCCAGTGGATGGACATGTAGTCTGGAGCATATCCCCCTGGCTTTGGCTGGCCAGCAAAATGAGTGACTGCGTCTTGCGCCTCAACAGGCCACCAGATGATCCAAGAGCGTCCAATGAGAGCACCTTCTCTCCATACACAGTTGCTGCAGTACAGAAACCATTGCAGGCACTGCAAGGTCGTACAAGAAGAGCTAGAGTGAACAGCATCTATTCCAAGCGTAGGTCTGAACAAATGCACAGCTGCAGCTGTAGGAGGCAGCCTGATGAGTTGATCTGGTGCAACTTTAGCTGGTGCTGATGAGACTCAATGCAACACGCAGTCTAAAATGGAAACTTTTGAAAGACATGCAAAATATCATAGATGGAAGTGGCTAAATTGCTGTAGCTGTTATGAAGGCCGTGCAGATGACAGTTGTGTCCTGTTAGAAGAGGACAGTGCTAGCACAGCGCTGGAGGACAGTTTCCTCAAGGCCAGCCACTCACTCTGAGAGACTTGGATCTCTACACCTTGCTGAAACACTGGCCTGTAACGTCCTCAGTGCTGTCAGCAGATTGCTGGTCGTCACATCCCAATACAGATCGACAGCACCCTGCAGGACATACACATGCATGCGTCACCTTGGCCTTCACTATGATACTGCCTACACCCTCAGATTGCCACAGAGCCCATGAGATACCTCAGATACACCTGGCATCCTTAAGCTGCATGCAGGTGCCTGGCTGCTGGCCTGCCTGCTCGCCTTCCTGCTTGCATCCTATGGCAGGGTGAAATACAGCAGGCACCAGCAATTATAGGGGACTTGCAGCCTGCTGATCAAGAACTTTGTGGAGTGCAGTGCTTACATCTGTATGTCCCTCCAGCATGAGTTGCCACATTCCTTGAGGTTTGCCACCAGCAGGAGGAGGCTCCAGGGGATCTGCCACACTAATGCTGACACCAGCCAACACAGCGGCTTCAGTTGAGGCAGTTGATGCCGCATCTATGGTGGCTGGGCTTGGAGATGCAATGCTTGCTGCATAATCATTTCTGCTGCTGAGCGTCACATTCTCCCAAACCTCCTCGTACACAACCATTGTGTCGTTGGTCCCGTTTGCAGCAGTGTAGCTTACTGTCATGGGCTGCATGGACCGCTGCAGGCAGGACCACACAGTGCTGCTTGTATTGGCAGCACTAGGGCCCGTTGCTCCATTGTTCTGATCTGGAAGGACCACCAGCTGCGCTGTGATGTCTTCTGGCAGCAGGTCATTGAAGAATGCAGTACGATTTGTGAGCAGCCTGTATGTTAGTGTAGCAGCTTCATTGTCCTTGGCCATCTCCAGCCCCAGCTGTGATGTGTTGCTGATGGCCACCCTCAGTGCAGTATTGATGGAGGTCTGCAGGCTGGTGGCTGAAGTGAGGGCAGGGAAGACCGGTATCTTGACCCCGCGGATAGTGAGATTAACACCTGCAACGCAACACACATTCATCCACCCAGTGGCTGCATGAGCAAGAGCATCATCCAGCAACATGCAGCAATGACCACGTGACCAGGATGATCGTCAATGTGAAGCAACTGACACTTCTGCACAGTATTAGTACAACCCAGACAGCTAATCAAACAGCATTGCCCAGTATTTGCAGTACGAAGGCAGGCATGTTCAGCAGCTCTCATCTCCAAGGCAGGATCGTACCTATTCTTGCATCATTCAGCAATGCTAATGGATCATCTTGCTTCATCAAAGTGGCACCACCTCCAGCTGCTGCTGCCCTTGCTGCCAGATCAACATGGACAATCACATCTATCCCAGCATCTGCTGGTGGCCTGAACATCACTGACAGCACCTGGCTGTGAGGGACTTGGGTGTAGGGGATGTTGAGTCGCTGAACTTCAGCAATGGAGAAGAAAGTCGGCTCAGAGCTGGGAATGCGCACTCCCACCTGTAGGTATTAACACAAGGAACATCTTGCCAGAGTCATGGTGTTATGAAAGTCCTATTGATGGTGATCCTATCACTCAATCTTATCAGCGTTACACAACGCTGTGTTTGGTTGAGCAGTTTGCACAGCTGCATGACGAAAAAAGAATGCAGTAGCAGTCATTGTGCAACAAAGCTGTATAAATTCTGCACGCTCCAACTACGTACTACGACTGTGACAAAGCAGCAGTGTTGTGCAGAGCCATGTGGCAGTCCCAAAGGCAGAGGCACGCTCGTGTTACTCCCTCACCTGCCAAGACCCCACACCAATCCCATTCCAGTGCTTCACTGCCAGAAGAACTGGCTGACCAGCCTGCAGTAATACGGCAGCACTGGTGCAGAGGCCGCTGCCACAGCTGGCCTTGCTGCAGGTCCACTCATACATGCTGCAGTAGCTTGAGACTGGACCTGAGGGACCAACCAGGTTATCCAGCCTCCAAGCTGAGCCCTGAAGCAAGACAGACGAGCAGCATTGTGAGCCATGACATCAGACAATCAGTATACGTGAACTTGCATGTCATGGTGCAACCGTGGCTGCCAGTCAATGTCGTGACAGCCACAACAAGTCCACAAACCAGACACTGACATGACAGTAACAGCATAGCAGCAGGTCAGCAACAAAGCTTGTTCTGTTGCCAAGGGATGCTGAAGGTCCTGTTGCACTGGATCTGGCATTGGTCAGTGGCTGATAACAGACAGCTGATTGAGCAGCCAGGCTGCACTCACATTGTGGTACATGCCCTGGAGTTGATACATGTCATCACCAATCATGGTGAACTTGTAGCTGCCAGTCTTAGGTGCAATGAAGAAGCCTAAGCCCCGAGACACGTGGTAGGGCGTGGAATAGTTGCGGCCTTCAAACCTGTCTGTGAATATCGTGCTGTTGGCTGCTGCTGCTGCTGCTACAGACCATTGTGCAGCTTGGGTCAGCTGTGCAGCGCTCATGGAGGTAGTCCTGAATTGATGACAGCATACTGTTGCATTGTAGGTTGATGTTACCAAGTGGGCTAACTGCAAGTGAGGCCTTAATTCTTTGGTACATCATAGCTCAATGTGGTTGTTGCCAGTTACAGCGGCTGAGTGAAGGCTTAGATGAAATCATCGGTAGGTTTGTAAAAGGGGAAAAGGGATGAAGGTGATCTACAGGCCTGAAAGTCCCCGAATAATATCCATATCTTGTTTGTCTACTTTCTTGCATGCAAGTGGCCGCCACAAGCACTTGTTTACAAGCATGACAGTTACTCATTGGCATGCTTTTCATATCATCATTGTACTGTAGGGCATTGTTCAACTCAACGGCCCTACCCTACGCAGGGCACTGGTGTGCTGGACATCATCCGGATCACATTGTCAGGGCCAGTACATCACCTGTTATCAACAAAGATGTCGTAGACCCAACCTCTTGGCCCCACCAGCAGGCCACCTGGCCACACAACTCCAACACCAGAGGGACGACTGCCACTGGTGCTGCTGCTGCTGCTGCTGGAACTGCTGCTGTTGGCTGCTGGCTCTGTTACACAGAGTATTGTGCTGTATGAAGACTCAATGATCCTGCATTGTGTGCCATTTGTTGTGATGATGCTGGCGGTGGCTTGGCCGGAGGAAAGATCCAGTGAGGACGGGAACCCTGAACCCTGGATTGTTATCAGGCTGCCGCCTGCTAGGGAACCTGCGATTGTCCCAAACAAAATCCATTACACCGTGACAAGTGGCACTGGAACAGTTTGTCACAAGGAAGAAAGAAAATACTGTACGTATTGGCTTTATGTATGGCTTTTCCTGTGCTTCAGCTCCCCTCATACCTGAGTTTGGTGTGACGGCGTCCACTTGTGCATGCAGCTGGAACATGTGTGGTGTGCCGTCACGGGCAGGTGTGTACACGGGAGCCTTGGGAGTAGCTAGACCTGAGGGTGCAGAAAGAGCAGCATGCAGCAAGTTTCTGGTGCTTTCCAACCATCCTCCCCTTTGGTACTAGCTGTACAGATACATGTAGTTCAAAATAGCTGAGGGCAATCAGAAGGGAAGTACTGCTAGTACTGCTGATGTGGCATGGCGGCTCAAGCCATGACACAATTGAGCATGCTTCAAAGTCAACCTGCCCCTCCTGTGGCTTCAAATGGGTGTGTATGCTAGGTCTTACTGTTTTTGAAGTCCTGCTCAAAGTGGAGTGACACATTCAGGTTGCCGGCAACCCCAAGTCCTGGATTGCCAGTGGACTGCATACGGAAGCCATGAAAGGTGTCAACAGCGGCAGATGTTTGCCACCTTCTGAATGTGCAGACGACATAGTGCCACCTTTGACACAACCCTACACTTGTCAAGTGTGAAAGTATGCTGTGCAGCCAAGCACGTGGGGAGTGTTGTAAATCACACGTGGCGTATGTATGCTGCTGTTGGACTGGACGCCCACCATCATCTCCACAAGCAGCATTCATCTCACCTGCAGTGACCATGTGTTAATTTTGTTGGGTAAGTCACACTTCAGCCTGTAGGCGCCATCCTGCCTGAGGTACGCCAGCTGGTTGCTGTACTCAGTACTGGGACTAAACACATCACTGCCAGCTTGGTCAGAAAACTGCGCACAAGGCAGTACAGAAGGGTTATCAATCATCATTGAGAATTGCAACTGCGCAACTGCAGCTGTGCAGCTCAGTAGTTACTGCCATAATGAAGGTGGATAAACTTGTGTGGGCCAGAAGTGCCGGGCATGCGAGGGTTGCTCTGATGCCAGATCCGTCAGCAGCTGGTGCTGGTGTGCTTGCACTCTGCAGCCTTCAAGGTCCCTGTGCACCAAATGATTATGCAATATGCAGATTGTTGCTGCAGTTACTGCCTGCACATATCAACTCACATAGCAGTGGTATTCGCCGAACATGATCTTGCCCACATAATCCACCCTGCCTGATCCTTCCCTGCTGCTCCAGTACCAGTAGAGAGATCCTGTGTACTCACCGGCCAGTGTGGGAGATGTGCTGGGCGGCCCAGCCGAGGGATCAACCAGCATCAGGCCTGCAGCAGGGAGAGGTGATGGCCGATGCACTAGTGGCACATTAAATGGATAGGTGACTCGGGGAAACTCCTGTTGACAATGACTCAGCTTGCATGCAACACAAAGGACGTCCGTTTACCACATGGTAGATGCCATCGTAGATGATACAAGCTGGTGTAATGAGAATGCGTACGACTTCATCAATAAGCAACACTTACTCGGTGACATGTCCCTCGAGAACGTGAAACAGCAGGTCGTGAAAGCCTCTGCTGTTGCTGTATTGGTGACTGTGACATTGTACACAGCATAGTCCGCTGCTGCCCGTGTGAAGCAAAGGAACTGCAAGCAGAAACATAGACCTTTCATGTAGAGTCTCTGTGCTGCACGTATCAAGCACATCGCCGTCAGCGTATCGGTGATCAAGACAGCAGGCTTACACTGTTGCTACTGATGGAACTAGGGTCCACGTCGCACTCGTATGGACCTATCAGTACTTTCGGGTCAACAAAGCCTGCTCCCTGGATCTCAATCCTGCATTGCGTTGTATCGAGTTCCGTGAGGTGCTCCCGCCAACGCAGATCTGCTGCTCTGGCAGGGAGTAGAGCTTGAATTTACTTTGTATCACCAGATATACCACCTTGATTTGGTACAAAGCGGGAAATACTAAGCTGGGCCGTTGCATGTTGCCCCAAACTCGCAGACATAGCAAGGCAAAAAAGCAGCTGCCGCACAGGCAGCGCCATGTTGCCTGATCAAGCGCTGAATATGGAAGCTTCATATCCAAACGCATTGAATTGCCCCAACAAAAGGCGCTCAATGTGCTCTGCACACGTGTGTTACTTCACGAAACAGCCCTGAGAACTCTGCAGGCGCGAGGCCTGCTTTACTGAATTGACGCCACCTCAAATGTCGCACACAACAGCTCGTATCCGGTGATTACAAGGCTGTGTTGCTTGTGCATTACTGCAAGCAAGCCACTCTCGCGCTGTCAGAAGCATACTGTAGTGCATGCAGATCTACAATGCATGCCAGAGCACGCACACCAGCCATTCATGGTATCTAAGCACCAGGTGTTGCCAGTCCATGAGGAATGGCAGCTGCGAATCAAAACCTACATGGCTTCCCGCTGCAGCGCCTACACACACAGGCCTGCGAGCCTGTTTTAGCAGCAAGGCCACAAGCATTGCAGTAGGCCAACATCACAACAGCTCCCACGTGGCGTCTCCAACATCCGCAAGTGCTCCTCCACCTGCTGCGGCTGCTCCAGGGACATATGGTATGCTGCTGCTGCCAGCACCTGCTGCCGCCATTGCTCCACTGCATCTGCTGCAAACAACAACACCTGATGGATAACTGTAGAACACTTTACTGCCAATGAACCTACCACAGCCATTGCATGCTGTATCATCTGTGACAAGAACACGCGCGTTCTGCAGTTCAACAAGCTCGGTATGACTGGCCAGTCGCCTGCAGCGCTGAAGGTTCCTAAAACAGCAACCAGCAGCAGACAGAAGCGGCAACCAGTAACAATCCAGGAATATTTGGTAGTGACGTGGACGACCATTGGACAACTGTCGCAGAGAGAATCAAAAACAAGGACAAGTTGATGGGCTGAGGGTACACTGTGGTGCAACAGCAGCATGAATGCCAGAGCCAAGTGGACTGTCAGATATGCAGCTTCGCCACATATTGCATCATAATTTCTCTTCAGCCGTCAAGTTGATGATACGCCGCAAGAATCAGCCCAAGAATGCTTGATTATACTCTTACCTGACAACTTGCCCGTACCGTCTCCTGTGCTGCAGTCCGCACATCACACACCCAAGCACCTCACCCACCAGATGCAGCGGCATGTCAGCAGGCAGAGCCGCAAGCAACCGCGCAGGGTTTAGGTTTGCTCCCTCAGCATTCAAAACCCTACATGCTGACCCATAGTCAGGCTCCAGGCTCACAACCTGAAGGATTGTGTGGTCCAGAACCTGTGTTTCAGCAGAACCCTGCCCTGAAACCTCAGAGGGGCTGGTTGCACCAGGGTTTAGCCACCCAAGGCCCTCCAACGTCTGCCTAGGGTTCAGGAAGAGCTCCAGCAGTGCCAGCCAGGCTTCAGCTGATCCCAGTGTTCTGCAGTAGCTGATGGCGCCTTCCACCAGCCTGGGAGGATACAAGGCCAAGAGTGCCAGCGCTGCTGGGTGGTTGACTGCTCTGCTGTGCAAGAGCGCCTGCTCGGGGTGCAGGGGTAGCTGAGTAGCTGCCACTAGGACATCCTGCAGGTGAAGCAGCGAATGATCCAAAAACACACGAGTACTGTTGAACACTTCCAGCTGCATCAGCTGTCCTGCAGCAAACCCAGCTGCATCCTGACAACCATGTTGCATGACCTATCACAGTATGTGGTCTGATCCTTTGCAGGCCATCATCTGTTCTCATCAAGTTTGTGCACCAGCATTTGGCCTGAAAAAATGACACTGTTGCAGCTCCTCAGCAGCTCAAGTGTTCATTATGTTGCAACAAATCCACAATGTAAGGCATGTTTTGGGAGGCAATTGCATCACCGGATCATCTCACCTGCACATCATACCGCAGCGATGCTTGCAGGTGGTAGATCAACAGACATCTCAACAGCAGCACCTTTTGATAAACAGCTGACTCAGTAACACCCTGAGGGTCTGCTGCTGTAAAGCCTTGCTGTTCTGCTTCAATCGCCCCTCGCTGCAAGTTATCAACTGTGTGAGCAGGTCTGCTATTGCTGCTGCTGGCTGGGTTGGCTTGCTGAGCAGCTGGAGCAGCAGGTGTAAGCGGCCAGGGACCAATATGAGGTGGCAACAGTCTGAGGCCAGAGTCCTGCTGCTCCTGCTGCCTCCGCTGAGGATCGGCCACTGCTGCTGCTGTGTGAGTTATTGCTTGCTGGTGCTGATCATGGCGACTGTGTTGCAGCAAAAGTTGAGCTATAGAGCTTTGCGTTTTTGCTAAACCCTGCTGCTGCACTCCCTGGGTGGCGGCTGACATATCTATCTCTGAAAATGATTGATCTAGGTGGTGTACTTGTGCTGCTGTTCCCTGATGTTTGAGTGCACCAAAGAGTGATGCTGCTGGCGAGCGACGACCACGAGCAGCAGACCAAGGCATGACAGGCGACCCTGCCAAAGCACCTACTACATGATGCTGCTGTTTCTGCAGCCAGCTTTGCTGGTACGGCTGATGCTGCCTGCCAGGAGTCTTCTGCTGCTGCTGCTCTTGCTGGTGCAGCCGCAGAGGTGAACCAGCCCCACCGGCAGCATGCTGCTTGCCAGACCTCCTGTTTAAACTGGCAACAGAAGTAGCAAAGTAACATGCAGATGGTATACCCACACCCATAAGGCTAGGGTTCCTTGAATGAAGGGAGGAGCGCAAGATGCTGCCAACATTGCTACCTCCAATGCTGCTGGTGCCCCTCAGGTCAGGATGAGGGAAACCTGCAAAGCCTGACCCTGAGGATTGCAAGGGTGTGCCTTTACTGCTGCTACTGCTGCCGCCTGCATGGCCAGCATCTGCTGCTGCTGCTGCCACATGATCTGCTGCTGGCAAGGTGTTGGGTGTGAGCATAAGCGGCAGCTGCTGCACCATGTACGCCAGCTGTGCAGGGGTTACCTTCTCAGACATTGCCACCTTGCTGCTGGTGCTACTGCTACTGCTTTCAGTACTGCTGCTCACCAAGGGAGCTATTGCTGCTATCAGCACCGTGGCTAACTGTGTATGCAGCTGCCCATTACTGCTGCTGCTGCTGCTGCTCTGGTGCACAAGGTGGTACAGGTACTGCCACCTGAGGTCAATGTCACCGGTCTCTGCATCCATCAGAGACACACCAACCATCTGCTGTTTCACTTGCCATTTCAGCAGCATCTTCATTTTATTCTCACAGCCTCAAGTAAGCATAAGGGTGTTACCCCCGCCATTGCCAGTGTGTCGACAACTGTCAAATCATGCAGCCTAGCAGGCAGGGTGGTACCCCTGATTTATAAACAACACAACCAGGGTTACCCACAGCTGGCGTGGCTGGCCTTGTCACCCAGGCAATCAACACACCTTCTAACAGCTTCATGACCTCCTGTGGATCCAGATCCTGCCTGGCCTCAAGCACAGCCAGACTGGCAGCAGCATCCTGATGCAGCAGCCACCTCAGGCTGCCGGACGACCACAGAATGTCAACAGGCACTCTGTCAGGACCAGTTGACATGGCCGCAGCCGCAGCTACAACTGCTGCAGCGTTGGCACCTGCTGCTGCTACTGCTCCTGTGCTGCTGGGGGTCTCTTGGAGGTCACCAGCTGCCAGTGACTGCAGAGGTATGTGGAAAGCAGGGGGTGCCAGATCACAACACAGAGCCAAGAGCCTGGAGCAGAGCGCATTGCTTTGAACAGGATGACTAGTTGAACAATGTTGTTCTACTGACTTGTGACATGAAGATATATTTCTAAGAAAAGCAAGCCAGCCATCACAATGCATCAATCAGTGAACGTTGGACATCATGTGGTTGGCATTGTGTTGACAAGTAGCTGCTCAGGAAACTGGGATATCTGGTGGGAACCTTCAACATACTCAAATCGCCATGAGGCTCAACAAAGGTCTAATGATGACCTGCAGGCCCCCCACCTTCCAGATTTGCAAGGCTTCCTGAGGTTGTCCCACATTCATCATCAGCAGTGCCAATCCATGCCACCTCCCAGCAGCCCTGAGAGCTGCAGCAGCAGCACTCACCACAGCTGCATTGCTGCTGCTGCTCACGAGTGCCTCAACAGCAGCAGCATCACCTACATCACACAGCAGCTGCAGCAGCAGCGAATCTATCCCATCAAGCAGAACGACACCAGCCTTGCTGCGGGCTTTACTCAGGTATCCCGCCACTGCAGTTTTAGCCAACATAACTAGGCGATGCACCTCTGCAGCAGCTGTATCAGCTGCTGCTGCTGCTGCAGCTGCTGCTGTGGCAGAGGTGCTGCTGCTGAGGCTGCCAGGGCTGCCTCCAATACTACCCATGATAAGCCCACCCTGCTGCTGCTGCTGTTGTTGGTGGTGGTGACATTGGTTTCTGGGCGCTGTAGCTGCTTTCAGCTCCAACATGTCACTGACAAGTTGCTGCACATCTGGCAGCTGATGGCCATGGAGGCCCCAGTAGGAGCGGGAGGGAACCTTGGACAACCACCTGCAGCATGTTTTGAAACAAACAGGGAACATCTCCCACATCTGCACACAACCCAGTGGATGCACACCGCCTTGCCACATGGTGTAAGCCCTTCTGATGACATCCTCCCTGGCCCTTGCAATGACAACATCTCTGGCCCTTGCGATGACATGATCTCTGGCAATTATGTAGTCAAGTGGCGATGAATGTGCGTAATCAGCATAAGCGCTGACCAGCAGAAGATGACTCTCACCTTGCTGTGACTCCTGGGAACATGCTGAACAATTGACAGGGCTGCCACACTTCTGGTGGCAACACCTCCAGGATACCTAACCCAGCTTCAAAGTCACACTCCAGCAGCAGCAGGAGGCCAGCCTGGGCAAGGGCAATGTGCTGCCAAGCAGGCCGGGCACCAGCTGCAGCACTGGCAGCAACTAGAGTGTGAGCAGGGGCGTATTGCTGCTGACTGTCAGTGCTGGCAGCTGCTGATGGTGGTATTGCCTGTATCAGGTCCAGGGCTTGATCAAAGCGCTTGCGCTTCAGCAGCTCACGAACCTGGGGCCACAGCAAGGCAGGCAGAGGGGCACAAGGCACCCCAGAACCTGGTGATGACATCCTTGGCGGGATAACACAGTTGTTAGTTACAAATATACCAACCACCCGGCTGGCACTGGCATCTAAAACTTCGGTTGCAAAGGGGCAGGAGTGCGAAGCAGGTTGCTGTCTGTGCTTATAAGCCCGATGAGCAGTGGCAATCTAGTCAAATTTTCTTTCGAAGGCCCACCTGCTGTTCGATAGCAATGGGTTCCAATCTGAAAACAGTCTCGCTGGTTGCCAGCAGAATAGCTTTGCCTGCTTCATCAGCTGCAGCAGGCAGCCGCTGCTGCAGCCGCACATATGCATCATCATGTGCAAAGTCGATGTGCTGCACCTCCCTGCTGCTGCTGCGGTCAAAGACGTGTATGCCATCATCACACACAGCGACAACAAACATGCCTGCTGCTGTTAGGGACAGGGGGGCCATGGGCAGCTGCATGGGCTCACGGACAGCAGCGCCTGCAGCAGCAGAGTACAGCAACAGGGGCAGCTGACTGTGTACTTGTTGTTGTCGTCAACTCATCAACGTAGCTGGAGGCTCGCCGACAAGCCAATGACTTGGCGTATTGATTGCTGCTGTATCATATGTGTTGGGCATGCAGCATTGCCATCATATTCACACTGGCTACATGTATCAGCCAGTGGAACCTCCTGGCATCTGATCACACCTGCAGCATCAGTGACCAGCAGCATGTTTTGCTCCCACAGCATCAACCCCAGGCCCAGATCAGGTACACAGCCCAGGACTGGACTTATGTCGTTCAGGTGATCAGCCAGTACTGTCAGCTGGTAGCCTGGACTACTGCTACTGCTGCCTGCTGCTGCTACTGTGGCCCGAGGCTGCTGTGAGGTGGGTGTCAGCACTTGATAGCCCCCAGGGACAGCCAGCAGCAGAGACCTGCCGGCCCAAGCCAGGCCTAAGATTGCACTTGGGACGGAGGCCTGCATTGCGGCAGCAGAAATAAGCTGTTGCAGCTTATTGCAGAAGCGTGCACTACTTTGTCATAGATGAGCAACGTTAACAGCAGACTTGACTTGACATGGCATTGCTTATGCATTTGCTGCACAGTGTGACTGGCTGGACTGCTCACGGAGTGACGAGCACACAACTCACCTGTGTCACCAGGACTGCTGGTTGGTGTGCCCCGGTCACATTGGCCCCTGGCAGCACATTGAAGATCAGCACTTTGCTCCTGCCCTTGCCATGCCTTGTTGCCACAGCAAGCAGCACAGGCAGGTGCTGTGTGTGCTGGACTGCCAAAGCCACTGTGCCTCGTGCTGCTGGGAGTGGAATCACAGCAAAAGTCTCAAGAGAGACCAGGGCAACCTGCCACATACAAAGTGGTGGCAGAAGGGTGCATGTGGGTATCATTGCTACCCACAGACAACAGATGTTGCTTGCAAGTGAATAAGGTCCAAGGCAGCACAGGACTCAACCGTATACATCGAACGACTCGATCACAATCTGTTGTTTATCCATGAGAATGGCACTCTCTCCTCCAATACTGACAAGACAGAAGCACAGCGGGTGTTCAGTAAAGACTTTGAAGCCTGCTGCACCACTGACAAGTGTAAAGCCTGCCCTCACCTGGCCTTCTTCTGACAAGCAGGCAAGCCTAGCTGCTGCTTCAGCTGCGCAAATTGCTGTCAGCGCCTGCTTGTTGAAAACCTTCTTCTCAGCAAGCAGCCGCAGCACAAGCATCCCCCCTGCTGCTGCAGCGACAACCGGAGGCGTTCCACCTGCTACTGTGCTGGCCAAGCAGCTGTGCTCTTCCAAGACACCATTCTGCAGTCCTAGGAACACTCGTGTGGCATTTTTGAGCACTGCTACTGAGGTGATCCTGTGCTGATCGCGGCGCTGGTGCACTGGAGACAGAGTGAATGCTGCCCTGGTTGCTTCTGACTGCATGATGGCAGCTGGTTGCGTGATCACTCACAAGCACTGCATCATTAACAGAAGTCAGCAGTGCTGGAGTGGTTGGTGCCGACCACAAGAAGGGAACTTGTGCCAGCCGTTGCGCAGCAATAGCAGCTTTGGTGCAAGTGGCGCCAACAACAGTTATGGCAGTGTAGTAATGCATGGCACATGGCAGGCAACTGCTGGCAGCTGCATACCTGATGTGCAACTGTGCAATTGTGCAAAGGCTTGATTTCCACTCAAGTTAGAAAGCGAGCAGCCAAGCAGACCTGCACTGCTCTGCCATCTATCCTTGATATGTTGGACATAGAAGCATTCCTCCAATGCCCTTCAAGAGGCCAGCTGCAAGTGGACATGTCACACGGCATGGTTCAACGCCCATATGCTACTCTTAGCAGGTCAGCCCCGAAGCAAGTCGGAGGGGTTGGTTAACATGAAGAACTGCAGGTAAAGAGTTGATACCAAGAGGTCGACTCTGCGCATACGTGCTTGCCACGAGACTGATTTATAATACGCTTTAGTGATTTAGTGACACACGTGTACCGCAGCCACCACTGCAGCAAGAACGTGGCATTTGGCTGTGCTAGCGTTCCTAGTAGGCTGTTAACCAGCTAGGGTCGGAAACGTTATGATCAATACACGCTCAGTTGGTTGAATCATACAAATATAAAATCTTATCATGTCTGCTGTCTGGCTGCACTTTTTTGTACACTGAAGCTCTCAGGACCGCTCTGTTGCAAGCGCATCCCTTAAATAAGTTGTTGCCAGTTAGAGACCATCTTAATAGTCATAGATCGTGCACAGACTGGTCCCTAGCTTGCCCCAACAGCAGCATGCTGCTGCGTGGGCAGCATCGATGCTGGTGTCACCAGAAACCAAAATGCAGGCCTAGACAGCAAGTGTCCAAGCCATTTAGAGCATTGAAAACTAGCATTAATCGTAAAAGATTGATAGTAAAGGCGAACTATGACAACTTCAGCTCTGAGTGAGTACGACACACTCCGCACAGCAGTAGCTGGGACCTTCTGCACCACTGTGAATCCACTGTTTCTTGCATGAGCATTGGCGACATGTGTATGCATGTTAGGGTCGTGCATAGCCTTTGCTGAATATAATGCCGGATTACTGTGTCTTTTTTGTACCTGCTGCAGTCTGTTGGGACCCAACTTCCACAATCGCGCTCGCATAAGTGAGGAAGTTATGCAGTCGCTCATGGAGCTCCCAGGGACCACAGGTACTGAATGGGCGAACCTGCAGCAGGATGCAAGTTGCGTTGAAAGTTGTGAAGCTATCCTTTGTACAGTAGACTTTGGTCAGCCACAACAGCTGCAGAGTTCACTGTGTAGGGGGTTGATAGGGACCAGGACGGCTGTTCGGTTGCTGCAGGCAATAGGTACCTACCAGACTGAAATGAGCAGCTCTTTTGTCCTTGTATGGCCTCTTCAATTTGGCAGGCAAAGTAATTTTGTTCTGACAACCGCCTTGTGCAGGCATAGCTGAACTGAGAAGCCGGGCAGAAGATCTGACCACATGGAAACTGTCCCTGCAGCGAGGGTAAGGCAGTCTGGACCAAAAGTGGCAGTAGTGCTCTGCATATGAACACAGTACTTTGAAGCAAACTGTCAGCAAGTTGCCCCTGCACCCACTGCTGCACCGGTTGATGCTGCCCCTGCTGGGCGCCCGCACTGCTGCCCTGCTTGTGCTTGCTGCGGCAACCATGGGAGGCACTGTCAATTTGGACATCTAGCAGGGGCAGCATCACAACTTCATGTGTGCAGAACAGGGTGGAGGCTGCATGTGGCAGCATGCGGCGGTGGGGGGTCTTGTGAATGCCGCTGCAGTCTGCTCTACATGTGAACAATCTCTGCAGAAGGCTGATCTACTGTTGCCTGTTTTCATTGTTGCTGTGGTTCACGTGCAGCGTGCTGCCAGAGCCAGATCAAGTCAGCTGGCCGGTTGAGCCCTTCAAGCAGAAGTTCATGGTATGTAAAGTAAACAAGTGTAACCTTCATATGTAATCTCAAATGATATCAGAGGAACAAGCTTACCGTGCTGCCGCTGATCATGTGTGCACAGTACATGAGGTGTTGCAATGACAAGCTATGGCTGGTGATTTTCTGCCAGGAATGTTGTGATCACTGTCCGTTGGTGAAGCCCAACAAGTATGTACTTGGGGATGGCAGCAACAGCTGCAACCCTCATCAAGGCCCGAAGGGGCAGTCACTTGAGCGTTGCCACATGGCCTTGGGTGTGGTGCTCCCCCGCAGGATGCACTCAGGAACCTGGAGATGCCTCGTTTCACCAGAAGATACCCAGCAGTGCTGGAGACGCTCATGAAGCAGATGTTGCAGATGGTGTATGTGAGTAGCAAGACTTGCATGCATTGACAGTGGGTGCAGAAGCGGTCAACTGGATCATGGCAGCATCATGGATCATGTAGCCTTGTGTGCTGCTCAGGCAAACAGAACCAACCGCTGCACTGTAGTCAAGTTGACTTGTTGGATGCTTCAGGCTCTTGCACATCTTCAGCAGCAGCCGGTGTACCTGAGCTGCTTAACCCAGTGCCAGCATTAAATGCAGGTGCCGGTTATCACTTGTTGGTGATTCAGTTTTGCATGCACCTCTCTCTTCCAATTGGCTTGTCATCCTCCCGCACATACACACAGCTCTGTTCATAAAGGGCAACTGCACCAGTGAATGTAAATTCCCATTTGCAGTGTTGTAACAGAGTGTGAAATGTGACTGTGAAGAGTCCCACATCTGGCATGTCTCTGCCTGCAGGATTTCGAACTGAAGCTTTTAGAAGCAGAGGCCAAGCGTCAGCAGCAGCAGAAGCCACCACCACCACAACAGATGCAGCAGTCGCCCCAGGGGCAGCAGCAGGAGCAGCAGGAGCAGGAAGGAGAGGGAGAGGGGGAGGAGGGGCAGGCTGGGGGTATGGAACAGCAGCAGCAGGAGCTCACACAAGATCAACTTGAAGAGGTAGGGGTTCTGTTTGATCAGCTTCTGGTGTATAGTTGGTGCATGTGCATCCACAGCAGAGTTACTACAGCTGCTTGCTGATTCAAACAGCAAGCAGCAGGGAGGGATGACTGTCTGACTGCGTATTCAGCGTCGGCACACTGCAGTCCTGGTCATCTCTTGTGTCCCTTGTGTGTTGTTGATCTGTGTGTGTTGTTGATCTTTGTGTTTTGTTGATTTTTGTGTGTTGTTGACTTTTGTGCATGAAATGGTGTTTTTGCTGCTTCATCAGACTCTGAAGGATGCCATGCAGCAGCAAGGCCAGCAGGGGCAGTCAGGCAAGCAGATCCAGATTATGCTGGAGGAGATGCAGGGGCAACAGGCAGGGAAGGCAGGAGAGTGAGTATACGCCTGCTGCAAGTCAGCAAGCTTGCTCAGCAGCAGCTCAGCAAGCTTGATGACATTGTTGTGACAGACGGCAGCTGGCCTGAGGCAAGCAGTTATTGTCCACTGGCAGGGGGAATGAGCAGCAATACAGCATGGTCTGGGTACAACTTATCCAAGGTGGCTGGGCAGTCTTCACCAACAGGCCAGTGCAGCCGGTTGCTCGTTGTTGTGAGGGGGTTGCCAGCTGCATCTCCAAAAGGACACCTTATAACACCTTATTGTGTGTTTTCTCATCAGCCACCTGGGCCTGTAGAGCACCTTGTCATTATGCCAAGGGCACATGCTGAAGTGCAGCTGTCTTATTGACTACCCTCCTGTGCAGTGAGCAAACTGATGCCGAGGCTGAAGCACTGGCAAAAGAGATTGAGGAAGCAGCTGAGAACATTGTTCAGGACTTTGAACAGGGCATGGCACAAATTATGGAGAATTTGGAGAAAGCACAGCTAGCATTTGATGACCTCTCAGGTGCGGCAAGCAAGGCTATCTGAATGCAACCCTGGAATCTCATGCCTTGACCTCCTTGCCCACACAACCCATTGGGGTGCCCTTTAGAAGTTTATTTTCCCTCACACGAAGCACTCTTCATCGCCAAGCATGTCAGGGCCTTCTTGCTCCCGGTGTCCTGGAACTGCTGCTGCATGACCAGCCAGTGCAATATATCTGGCCGTCAAGAGAGGCATGGCATCTGTCACTGATCTGCAGAGTTGTTAGAGGGTGAGGAGGGTTTTGCCCTGAGCCAGGGTGTGTGGCAGCGTGATGGCTGGCGTGAGCTGGATGATCTCAGGAGGAAGTTGGAGAATCTTAAGGAGCTGCGAGAGCTTGTGAGGAGCCTGGGCAGGAGTGGAGGCAAGGGACCTCTCAGGAAAGCACCCGAGGAGGTGCGGGTTTGTAGGCCACTGGGCAGCACAGCAGTACACATGCTTCTGCAAGTGGCTGCAGGTGGCTGCAGGTCATGTGTCATTGTGACCAGGCGACGAAGCAATGCACATTGCTCTTGTTAGAGTGTCAACCGATGTCTATGCGAGCTGCAGGGCATTCCTCGCAGTTTACAGACAGAAATGAATGCTCCCTGCCACCGGCTGCTTTGTGCTGGGCCTTGCAGGTTGATGCTCCTCGCCACCCCCCAGGTGTTGTGCGCTCACCGCTGCAGCCTGAAGAGGTGCGTGGCCTCACCCGCAGTGGCGAGCTCAGCAGGATGTTGCCCAGTGAGATGGCTCTGCTGGCGCATGGCTGGCCCAGGAAAGTGCAGCAGGACGCTGCAGCAGCAGCTGTGACTGCAGTGGCAGCAAGGGACATAGGAGGAGAAGATGCGCAGATAGTAGAGGAGGAATATTATCTGCCAGGTGCGTTGTACAGCAGCATTAAAGTCACACTACAGCATCTGCTGACTACAAGATATGACTCCAGCACATTCATTCAGCACTGACGACAATCACCCTGGACTCCACTCTAAGGATTATGCAGGCGCAACTCCTTCACCTGAGCTCACTAAATAATTGTTATTGACCCTTCTCAACAATTTAGTAAGGTCACTGGCAGGCTTTGCCCCCACATTCATTTGGCACATCATGTGCAGGTGCCCACGCTGCACGTATGCTGCACCGTGTTCGCCGTGCTGAGCGCATGCTGCTTAGTTATGAGCGCTGTGGCTGGCTGGATGATACACCAAGCAGACTAACAGGCAGACAGGTCAGCTGGCTGGTGCTACAGCGCCAGCTTAGGTTCTATAGGGACACGCACGCCGCCATGTGACCATCTTCTCAGCTTCTGTCCTGAACGCACCAGCATGCTAGGATCGCAGCAAACAGCTGACATCAGCGGGGGAGTCTGCAAGTGCCGCTGTCATTATCCAAGCTCTCCCATCAATGTTCGAGGGGTTGACTGTGATGATAAACAACTGTGCTGCCTTTGTTCCATACACAGCAGCAACTGCTTGCATCAATAATGGTTGCACTGTCCCTGGTGTTGGGTGTTTCCTGATGCCATATACAGGAGATTCGCCCTGCTGCTGAAATGGGTCCTATCATCCTGTGCCTTGACACCAGTGGCAGCATGAGGGGAGCGAGGGAGGTTGTGGCTAAGGCCCTGGCTCTGGAATGCTTGAGAGGTGCACACAGGCAGCAGCGGCCATGCTATCTGTATGCATTCAGCGGACCAGGTAACAAGGGTCTCTGTGCGCTCTGCACTGGCTGCTGTGGTGCCATAAGTGCTGCTGAATCAAACACCAGTTGTCAGCTGAGCTGCCACCAAGTGTTTGGTAGTGAAGAAGTCAGATAGAACTGTACATGTGCTTGTTGCCTGTATATCCTTTATCAGTGCTGACAGGTAGGCTGTGACGCATGATATGTTTGAGCTGCAGATCAAGTGCAAGAGCTGGAGCTGTCTGTTGACATGAAAAGTTTAGACAAGTTGTTGGAGTTCCTGTCATGCTCATTCAGTGGAGGCACTGACGTTGACAGGCCACTGCAACTCAGCTTGGAGCGGCTGCAGAAAGATGAATGGGCACAGGTAGGATTATCAAGAGATTGCCTGGTCTTTCCTTATGTGGCTTCAAGCCGCATACTATTTATTGGATGACCAGTATGTGCAGGGCCCAAATGTACGACTGATGCCAAGCGGTTTCAGTTCAAGGAGGGGCCAGAGAAGTTACCACTCTGCACAACAGCATGATACTATAACTCAGATCCAGAAAGCATATGCACATGGGCATGGCCGTGGAGGCTCTTCTTCCTCACATATGTCAAGTATACAATGACCAAGTCTGCCAAGCAACAGGGCCATGATGTGCCCAAAGCATGGCGTACTTGCAGTTGAGGTATTGGCCACGCTGTGGTGTACAGTGCCTTGCTGCAGGTACTCCACTGACCTATTAACACTGAGAGTATATCATGAATGGTAGTCAGGGATCCTGGGGAGACTAGTTTGGTGCTTTGTGTTATGAGGTCACAGCTGCCCTTGTTCCATGTTTGGTCCTGCTGCAGGCGGACATCTTGATGGTGACTGATGGTGAGATTGCGCCTCCCAGCCAGAAGCTGATGGATGATATTGCTAAAGCCCATGAAGACCTGGGCCTGGAGGTACATGGGTTGTTGGTCAGCAGCAGCGTCAGTGACAGTATGGAGAGGCTCTGTACGCACCTACATGTTTTCAAGAGCTGGACGGCAGTGGGGGCAGAGAGCTGGATGTACTGAGGAGTCTTGCTTGTTGCAATGGACCTTCATGCAGCTGAGGTGCTTGTCATCCTGTGGGTTAGCTGGCCAGTATGGTTCTGGCCGCAGAAACTTCATTGTCCTGCCTTGCATCAAACAGAACTGGTTTACACGGGGGGGTATTTTCGCTAGCTATCAGCCCAATGGCCCACAGACTTGGCTTCACAGCAGACCCCATTGGCCGCTCGCAAGCGCACCAAGCCAACTTCACAGCAAAGGGGAGGGGACAATGCTCATGGCCATTTCTACCACTGAGTACCTTGACTGTAACACCGGCAGCTGGGCACTACCTGGCAACCAGTATTCTGGCTATGTAGCTGCCATAAAACAAATAGTACGAGAATGCTTGGCCGCCTGGGTTCTGTCAGTGTATGTTTCAGCGCTTGACCCTGCTCATTGGTTTTTGGGGTTCTGATGTCACACAGATGTGCCAAGGGACCACATGCAAAGAGAAAAGCAAATGCTGTCGGCTACCATGAATGAAGTACAGTGTTGGAAATGATAGCATTTCCTCATCAATGCATCATGCAATGCAGCCACTACTCGAATAAAAATCGCAGTGGTATGTCATGATGATGCGGCATGTGTCTGGGGTGACCGTCGCAGGCCTAGGTGATCAGTTGTAGTCTTCTAGATCCATGATGGGTTCTTTGGGCTAGCGCTGGGCTGCGAGCGCTCTTGGCAGGTTTGAGGGTCCTGCTGCCACTGCATTGCAGGTTTCACCAGCTGCATCATGTGTTGCTCTGCATTTTGTAGAAGTTCGTTCACTCCGCTGCACCAGCTGTCCCTGCATAAATTAACGGAATCAGGCATAGCTTCAGCATTCAGATCTTGCGCACCTGCTGATGAGGGCAACCCCAAGCATCATCCTGCTGGACCCTGGTATTGTGTAAGCAGTGCATCTATGGCAGACATTAACAATGCTGCTGGCTGCAACCATCCTGATGCTGCATGCACCAATGGCTGAGTGCTGAAGTTCCATTTGAGCGGATTGCAGCAGCTTTGAGCGGCTGCAGACCGCTGGCACAGGTTGGCTCACAACTGCATACTCCATCACATCGGTTTTACCTGAATGTTTCTGGTCTGCCCAGAATGGATCCCCCAACAGCCTCTCCAAGTTCCTTCAGCCAATCAGGCATGGTCAGCATATGTGTACTGTTTGGCTGAACACCTCCCTCCTCATGTTCTCCTAACCGCCTGCTGCCATCCAGTGCTGACTGATCGCCCCTCTGCACGTATCCCTGCTCTGGTTGCTGGCATCTGCACAATGGCTCTGCACTACGGCCACCTGCTTGCAGCACTGCTTGCTGTTGTTGCTTATCAATGTGTGCTGCACCTTGGTGGTGATCAGATGCAAGTCTAGTGGCTGCTATGCCCCCATGTGCTCCAGCTGCCATGTTTGCCAGCCTGTCTGCATATTGCCATTCATCTTCTGGCATGAAGCTGGCCAGGCAGTGGGTGTAGCGGTGGGGAATACCAGCTGCTGACATGGCAGCAAACAGCAGCTGCTGGTCCTGCATTAGTGTTGTGCAGCAGACACAGCAATGCAGAGATGCAGTCATCGCCGAATAGCAGCAGCATTTGCTTGGGGCATGCCGTATGTATGTTAACTTCTTGAATCACATAGCATGCATCAAAGGTTTGCACATTCAGCAAAGAGGCTCATTCTCAAAGTATGATAGCGTGATGACAAACCTAATGCATGCCACACAATGCTTCTGTCCCCTAGCATCCATGCAATGCACACTGCCTTGAGTACTGCACACCTGGAGAAGGTTGCTGAGGGGTACAATGTGCTACTGCACATTACATTGTAATACACACTGGCAGGCAGCCATGCAGAAATAAATCTGTCTGCCTGCAAACAGAGAGACAAACCTGCTGCATTTTATATATCGAAGGCAGCCGCACTCTGCCTGACAACAGCCTGGCCAGCAATTGGCCCTGGAGTTGAAATTGGGGCATCTTTGCGCAGCGCCAAGGAAGCCCAATGAAGCACAAGCTGGGGGCGTAGGAGGGATGAAACATGTGTAGGTACAAGGGGCGCACATGCATGTCATCTGCAGCCATTGCAATCGATCAAGAATCCTGATTAGAAAATCTTAAAAGCTAGTTGGCACAGGAGCTGGATAAGTACAGCAAGCTGTACTTGTTCAACAAGTAGCCTCGCTAGAATGATCTGTCATCATACTCTGCACCAGCCAATGACTTATTCAAGCATGCACATGCGCAGAAGATGCATCTTGCCGCAAATTCACTTTTGAGCTTCACCAACAAACCTGTGGATCTGCAGCAATGGCTGCTGAACTCGGCGCCCTGACACGAAGCAGCAGTGCCACTGCAGAGGTGCTGCTGCCCAATTACCTGTTTGAACAATGTCTAGATGCTGCAGCCATGGGTAGCTGTGCTTGTACCCAGTGCAGTACACCACAGCAGCTATGCCCTGCAAGATGTGGCCCTGCTGCAGCACTGCTGAGCCATCAGGCAGCAGCTGTTGAAGCATGGGGACCCTGCTGATGTTTGGCCGGGGTTCATTAGCGAGTGGTATGTCATGCTGCTGCTGCTGCTCATGGGCTGCAACTGTGCTGTTGTTCTGCATCAATGTTTGCTGCTGATGCATCATGCTCTGCTCTGTAGGTGCTTGCGGATGGTTGTCACTTGGTAAAATCAATGCAGATGGCAATGCTTCAGATTGCTGCTGTGATGTCTGCTGCTGTAGGTATTCCAAGGAGTCAGGGTCCTGTGTGTGCTGCACTGGCTCGCGTGTTGTCCCAGGTCCTGTGAATGACCTGGCTGAGTGATACACATGATGCGCCTCACGTGCTATGTGTCTGGCGATCTCTTCACCTGCGGCACAGCTCAGTCATTGTTACAGCCATTACTTGCTTGCAAGAAACCAAACAGCATCACAATGTAGCTATCCCCAATGCATGCTGTTTCACCTATCAAGCAGCTGTGAGCAGAAAGAAACCGCCATCACTGGGGACTAAGCAGGGCTCCTCCTACCCCACAAAGCAACAGGGACCGTCCGAGCCGCTATCAGCAGTGTGACTTGAAGTGCTATGGTGATAACCAGGCAGTGGTTTTGTTTTATGAGTGCTGCTGTCAGAATTACCTGAGAATGATGCTCCCACCACAAGGACGGTCATGCCAGTGAAGAGTTTGGCACTGCGGTAGTTATGGGAGTGCAGTTGAAGCCCTGGCCAAGTATTCATGCCAGCAACCTGACACGCAGACAGCCCATCAGATGTGACAGCTCAAAACATATTCATGTTGGTTATGATCAGCATGAGACACTGTGTACGTGTCAAAGCAGGGAAAAGGGTCGTCAGCAGTGCAAGCTGATGCAGACCAGGCCAATGATGCTACCTGGGGCGAAGCAAAGTTCGGGCTGTCCACACAATATAGAATATTTTACGTGGTATACATGACGCATGTGTCCTGCAGGGCTACTTGTGGTCACCTGGGGCAGATTTGGTTCACTGAAGCTGCCAACACAACTGACCACAGCATCAAACAGCTGCTCAGCAGGCTGTGGCTCCTGCTGCTGAAATCCATCCGGCTGCTGACCATTGCCTGTAGTACTCTGTGTGATGACCTTCCATTGCAGTCTTGCTGATGGCCTGCGGTCACATTGTGCGCTGCTGCTAGCTTCAGACTCTGGTGCTCCAGGTTCCTTGCTCTGGTTGACAAGGGGGGGTTGCTTCTCTTGTGGCTTGCTGCTGGCTCCATCTGTATGCCGCCCTGGTGTTCGTATGCTATTCTGCTCGCTTGCCAGCACACGGCTCTCAGCAGTGTTGCTGTTGCTGCCATCAAGGCCCTGATGCGCAGTGGCAGCTGCTACAGGGTCCACTCGCAGCACCCGAGTGTTGAGCTGGATGTGCCCGTGCAGCTTGAAGTTGTCAGCAAATGCCTCCAAGTAACCGAGAATCTGTGGCACCAGCGCAAGAGTGCTCTTTGAAGTGTTGCGGATTTTGGTGTAACAGCTGCTACAGGGTGCAAGTCCTGCGTTGCTGTAGACATCTGTACCAGCTGCAAAGTTTAGGCACAAGCTTGCTGTCGCAGTTGCTGCAGCAGTTGCTGTCAACTCACAGCAACTGACCTCTGAGTGTGAAGGGTACACGCGTCTGTCATTTGACTTGTCACCCATTGCTGCTGGCAGAAAGGGAAAGTCAAGGAATGTCATCATGTGGCGTGGCAGATTGGAGCGCAGGCCTAGGTACCTGAAGACAGTATCACCAGCTTGCAGCATCAACCTGCAATCATGCTGGCCTGGTAAGACTACACAGGATGTGGGCTGTACTTGTGGAGAGTCAACAGGCTGGCACATTTGGGCAGGCGCAGGACAGCTAGATTGCTAGGTGTACCTTAACCCGGGTTGCAGGTGTGTACTGGTTATTGCCGACACATGTATGCAAACCTCTTCCCTGTTCCTTTTGCCACTGCGGTAAAAGGCTGCCACAAGCGTAGTAGACCTGTGTAATGGTTTACTGTATCATCTTGATATCGCGAGTCTCATCAACACTACTCACATGCTGCTGTGCACTTTGTCCCGCCTGCTGTCCAAGCCTAACAGGTCGCTGTCAGTGCTGCTGTCAAACTTCCAAGCACCACCAATGGTTGAGCTGGCATCAAGGACCATCACATTGTGACTCTCCTTTAGGAGCTCATGTGCGACCACAAGGCCTGCTGGTCCGGCTCCTATCACTGCCTGCAGGGACGTGTCACCATTGGTGGTATCTGTATCTGCCCTTCAATTGCAGTGCACAGGATCATGCGCAGCAGTACGCTTTGTCGGACTGCAGCAAAGCCATTTGACACCTAAGTCTCTTGCAATTACACACCACGCGAGCCTTGCGGGCGAGTTCCATGCTGCGAAGCCCACTCGCGTCCCGTTTGTGTTCCAGCGTTACGCACTCAAGCGATCCTAGTTATCAGCGGCATAATACCGTTCCCTGCTGTTCTAAAGTCCACAGCTTACACAAAGCTGTAGCGCTGCAGTACTGCTGTGCACTGCTTGTCACCGCCGAGGATCTTGTGAGCATGCTTGCGCCGTAATCAAACAGCAACTGCAACCTCAGGATCCTAGGAAGATACCTTGTGGTTCTGCAAGTTCTATCACCGCCTGCATGCCACTCACTCTATGGTATAACAGTGTGTGTCTCTTGTTCAAATCCGTCTACTGCTTATGTGCTCTCCACCTGCGTTATGATGCTTGAAAGCCTCCCAATTACAGTATTGATCTGTGTCATTATATGTAGATTCTACGTGCAGTGATCAGGGCGCCTATAAAACATTCCCAGCAAGGCCGTCGCAGGTTTCTATTGTTGCTGATTATGATGCAAATGCAAATCTGCAATCAATATACAAGCATTAGATAAATGTAGAAGGCTGTTCGTAGACCAGCTGGCCCGCGGTAGACGGTCTTCTGTACAGAAACCAGTATGGCAGCCCGTCCTGTCGGTTCTGCACGCTTCAATGGTTTTTTGGTGGACATCCAGGCTTAGTCGTCACCAGCCAGTGTGAGGTCCTGAGGTCTTCACTTTTAGAGTTTGTATGCACGTAATTCAACTGAATTACATGCACAACAACTCTGATAGTGAAGACCTCAGGATCCTAGGAAGTAGCAGGTAAGCGTCCCAAAATATACCCGCCAGATTACATCTGGTGCTTCTCAGAATTCAACAGATCATCATTGCATTTGCAACCTGATTATATCTCATCATTGCTACCTCATCTGCTGTTCCTACTTGGTGTCCTGCCCCATGCTTTGAACAGTGCCTGTACTGCTGTGGCGGTAGCTAATGTTCCAAGAGCGAGGGTACTCCAGGAAGGCAAGAGAGTATCTTCTGCTGCATCTAAAGGCCGCTGAGTAGAATGCCTACGTCAACATGGTACTGTACGTTGATGGCAGCATAGCATAGCATGAGATAAAGAGATTTCAAATGCCGCTACTGGGTCTACATGTAGTACAGTAATCTAGCATAAGATCTTGTTTCACTGGGAAGTGCTCGGTGACTTGCATCAGCCTATGGCACACTCGCTCAAGGCAATTGCAGCAACAGAATACCATAACTTGGCAAGGGCTACTCCATTTGGCTGGCATTCCCTCACACTTGTTGCACTTGTTGCACTGCCATGCACACAGCTGATGTCGGGTGCATCTGGCTCTGCAGCTGATACTCACTTACTTGCACTCGCCCTCAAAGAATCTGGTTGCACTGTTCAGTGTGTTCTTCAAGAGCATTGCAATAGTCATGGGCCCCACACCCCCTGGTACTGGGGTGATTGCTGCTGCTGACTCCCTGCACTCTGCAAATGCACAGTCCCCTACAAGCCTGTAGCCCGCCTTCTTGCTGGGGTCATCTACTGGATTTGTCCCAACATCAATCACTACCGCACCAGGCTTAATCCAAGAACCCTGTGCCAGTCAACACATATGAAGTATAGCACAAACCAGTTGTGTTGCAGTGCACATTGATGACAAGTGCAGGAGTGGCTGAACATGTTGCCTGGAGAGATCCTGTTGTTCAAAACCATGTGAGCTCAGCAGGTTGCAGTGTCCACCTTCCTCACCTTGATCATCTCTGCTTGCCCGGCTGCTGCAATGACTATGTCTGCTGCTTGTACTACTTGCTCCATGTTCTGTGTTGCTGAGTGGCAGACAGTGACTGTTGCATTGCGCTTGATCAGCAGCAAAGCTACAGGCATGCCTACTATGTTGCTGCGGCCGATAACCACTGCCTGCTTGCCCGCAATTAGTGTGTTTGTGCGCTCTAAGAGCTCAATGCAGCCTAGTGGAGTACAGGGTACAAATAGTGGTTCACGGCCCTGCAATATGCACGAGAAGGGCAGGGAAGACATTGACTGTTGTGGTGGCTGGGTCCTGCAGAAGGGCATGCACCAACAAACTGATTCATGCATCGTTTCATGGTGGTAAAAGGCCAGCAATCCAACCAGCTCCTTCAGTTGGTGTTGGGTGCAACACCAGCAAGCAGAGTCATGACGTGCAGGCCGACCATGCAGACCTGCTCTGATTCCCAGCCGGCTGCTTACTTTCATGCACAGCCGTCCCATGTTAAGCGGATGAAAGCCATCTACGTCCTTTTCTACTGAGATCGCCGACAGGACCAGCTGCTCATCAATGTGCTTGGGCAGCTGCAAAAGGTGGCAGACAGCAGGGTGAGTGTGATCACAGGCTGCAAGTGGGCTCTTTCAGCCTTGCAGCTCTAAGGTGTATGGGAGGCAAGTGTGATGTCTAACTGATGAATTTGAGACCAATGCACGCCATTTAGTGCCGTCTGCCCACTGCATACTGGCGGCATTCGAGCCAGCAATGAAGCCTGCTAGTTAGCTGTAGCTGCCACAGTAAACTGTGCTTTACTCACTGGTAACTGCACCAGAATGCCATGAACATCAGGGTTGGCGTTCAGGCTTGCTACCACGTCGAGCACCTCCTGCTGAGTTGCTGTTTCCGGGAGATCGGCGCCGAAGGACGCAATGCCAACTTCTTCACACGCCTTCTTCTTCATCCTGACATATGTCTGGGAGTCTTTGCGCTCTCCTACAATGACAACGGCCAGGCCGGGTACCTGTATAGAATGAATAAAACTCAACCATCTCTCATCAGTTGTGTGTGCACACTGCGCACCACAACATGCGCTACAACTGTCACTGGTTGGATGGCCAGCAGCAGAGGGTGTCCACCAACCTTGCCATGCTTCTCTTGCAGGTGCTTGACAGTTGCTGCCACTTCAGCACGTATCTGTGCTGCTACTGCTTTGCCGTCGATGACCCGATCGCTCACGAAAGGTGTGTCACTCATTCCGCCCAGCGCTTGTCTGCACGTAACCTCTGGCTATAGGACAGACCGACGTCCAGTATCAAAAAGACAATATGCGAGCAAGCATCGACAGTGTTCAATCTTGCAAACGAGGGGCTGCGAGTGCTGACAAACACTGCGCCCTTTGGTTTGACGGGTCTGTCGCTTGGGCGCTCTTGCCTTACCTCCATCCCACGGCAATATCAATGCTGAAAAAGTACTGCTTGACAACAGCAGCTTAGATAACCCTCCCCTTCCCTCCAGCCCAATAACCCTCCCTTGCCCTTCATGCTCCAATTTGACTACAGTTTCGCATCCCGTCCATTGTAGCTTCAAGCAGGCACCCAGCAGGCTGTAGAGAGACTTATTAACTGGGATGGATGGGACATCAAACTCGCCGGCAGGCGACGAGCACGGGCTCAGCTTGCTGACAGCCACAGGAGCCATGAATCCAGACCACCCCATGCTGCAAAGGGCACAGCAAGCTCTTTACAAACAACTTGACGCGAAACGTCAGCGGGTGGAAGGGGAATTAAGGGAAAAACAAAATGCCCTTACGGTGAGATGCAAGCTTGTGGTGGCAAAATGCAGCAGCAGCTTTGAACGTGTGAGAAGGAAAACATGCCAGGGCATTCAAAACATACTGGCATTGTTGATGCCTTGTGTTGCTATTGTAATCGTAGAGGGTTAAGAAGCAACGGGAGGAAGTGGGTGTGGAGCTGTATGGATACCAGCAGAACCTGGCCAAGCTGCAGCTGTCTCTGGAGAAGGCGCAGGAGAACTATCGGGCACTTAGTGACACTCGCGTTGGGGTAAGGCTCTGTCAACATCACCAACTAGGGGGAAGAGTAGCATAAGCTGCAGCTTACTTTGCAACATCAGCCACGATTATGTGGTACAGAGGATCAAGTAGCAGTCAACCCACCCACTGTTGACACCAAAAGCAGTGACATGTATTTCGACTGCTGATTGACCCATATGCCAATGCTCCCACAGGCTGAGCAGGAGCTTGGGCAATTGAGAAACAACTTGCAGAACCAGGAGAATGCCACCAAGCAGGAGACGCAGAGGGTGAGTCAACCCTGCTGTATTGTTTCAATTGTGCAATTAGTGCTTGCAATGTGTGCTGCTTGGTGATGGTTGTGAAAATCTGCATGTTGGTTCTCATTCCTGTGTCCTGGCTGCAGCCAAAGTTGCACTGCTGATACCATCTACTTGCTACAATGACACTTGCAAGCAGTTGCGCATAATCTGTTATGCAAAAAGGCTGACACTAAGCAGTGCTGCCCCCTTGCACTTGCTCAGCCCCCTGCAGCTGCTGGGGTTGCTGTTGCAAACAGCACTGTTGATGATGGATTGTGCAGGCTGAGGCAGTACAACGTGAGCTGGACAGGCTGGGGTCCACCCTCAAGCAGATAGAAACATACAACGAGTCCATGAAAGGAGAGATAGCCGTCACGCGGCGGGCTGCTTACGCTGCTGAAGAGGCAGTGCAGAAGCTGGAAAAGGACAAACTGCAACAGGACTACCTCATAGACGACCTGCAGGTGCTTGGGCGTAGAGTGCAGCCTCCTCAGATAGTGCCTGCTGCACCAATTGATTACTGAGATGACAGACCGGGCGCTGCCTGGGAAGCAGCCAACTCAGCACATCGTGGCGAGCACTTCAAACAAGCAGAAGTCTTCAGGACTTGATCTGTTGACACAATTGCGGCAATCTGCATATGTCCTGCATTCGTAGGAAACAATGAGGTCCATGCACCAGCAGTTGACCTTGTATACAGCTCAGCTGGCAGCACAGCAACGCGAGACTCGTGCAGCCAAGGAGACTCTGGCAGAAGCAGAGAGCGAGATGGAGGGGGTGCACTTTGAGAAGAAGCAGCTGCTGGCCCAGTGGAGGGGCAGTCTCAATGCCATACAGAGGTGAGCATTTTCACAAACCAGCGAGACATTCATGCTGTCCACTTTACCATCAATGAACACTCCAATGGTCCCGTCACCCTAGTTGCAGGCATTGAGAGCGCCATAAGCAACAGCTGAGCTTACAACGGTGCAATTCCTTTCAGCAAGCAAATAGCCAATGCCTGCTGTCTGCTGTCTGTTTGTGCAGGCGTGATGAAGCACTTGCAGCTATTCAGGACTCCATCAGGCAGCAACAACAGCAGGAGGTGTCGATTGATACAGAGACACAAGGGTTCAAGAAGGACATCAACAAGGAGCAGGTGTGAATGTAGTTCAACTTGCAATAGCAGGCCACTCATTCTGCTTGCCGCACCTCAGTTCCATCTTGCAGCATGGTCAATGTCACATCACCCATCATACATGTGTCTGGTACCTGGATTGCACATGCAGTTAAGGAATGAGCAGCTGAGCGGCATTGTACGCAAGGTCCAAGGTGAGACTGGGTACGTGCTGAAGCAAGCACAGACATCAGTTGAGAAGCAGGACCGGTTAGCAGCCCAATTGGCAAAACTCAGCAAAAGTCTAGAGCAGACAGAGGAGAGGATCAAGCGAGCCGGGCTGGAGGGAAAGGTGGGCTGTTACAGAGCGCTTCGCCAACACTGTGCTGGTCAAGCATCAGCAGTCACTACCAGCCTGGGTACCAAAGAACGGCATGTCTTACTCAAGCTGTATTAAGTTGACTGTGGCAGCACCTGGTGGCACAAGTTCAAGGCGCTTGCCCTTGTGCCAGGTGCAGCCTAACCTGCTTTGTTTTTGACTCCAGGCTGTCACCTCGGAGGCAGACTCAGTGGAGCGGGCCATACAGCGTGTGTTCCAAGAAATTCGTGCTCTGGAGTCTGACATGCTGCGCACACTGAGCGAACAGACCAGTGCTGAAAAGAGCAGCAGCAAGACTGCAGCAGACATCAAAGCATTGAGTGCAGCAGCTGAGGCAGAGGAGCTGCGGATTGCAGAGCTCCAAAATGAGATTGCCAGGGTTGCCGTGGATGCCTTGAATACTCAGGGCCACAATGAGCGCCTGCAGCAGGGCTTGAACATGCTTGACTCTGAGCTTAAGGAGAAGGTGAGATGTACATGCTTCAGTGCAGTGCAGGGGTCAGCCAGAAGCAGGGATTTCTTGTGCCACTGTTGTCACCAAGCAGTATGTTGTGCACAGCATATCGTATTCTCCTTTGCAGAAAGACAGTCATTAGCTTCTGTGCTGGGTTGTCACCTGCAAGTAGCTGACACACAGTAGTATGCCCCTGTGGGCCTACCCTGACCCTGGTACTGGTGCTTTGATGCTGCTGCAGGATGCTGCAATTGCTAAATGTGAACTGGAGCTCAAGCGTAGAGCAGATGAGATTGAACGCAAGACTCGGGAGACTGACAACCTCAACAGAAAGTTGGAGCAGATAATAGCAGCGCAACCAGGTACAAGCGCAATCTCATGGCAATTGCCATGCACAGCAGTCACTGTCATGATGTTCTGCCAGGTAGTAGCACCTGGCAGTGGCCTGGAGGCTGTTTGCAATGTTTTTTTCTGCATCATGTCTAATTAGGCAGTGTTCGGATGATGAGTGTGCACCCTGAAGTCATGGGGATGTGCTGCATCTTTTTACTGCTTGTTTACTGTCATGCTGCTGCTGTGCCGCAGAGGCCATCAACACAGGACCCCTGGAGGCTACAATCCATAACCTGGGCAGAGACATAGAGCTCAAAGGGAGGGAAGGCCAGGAGCTGCAGCGCCGCTGGATCACTAAGCAGACAGAGCTGGTTGCTCTGCAGGTAACAGCCATACCTCAGAGCCAACTTTTCTACACCAAGGAAGCAACCTGCAGTATGTGGGCTTGTGGAGCGCAGCCTACACATTAGCAACCGCTGTTCATGATTCCTGCGTCAGCCTTGAATCTAATGCTCGCAAGTTAGGTGGGACGCAGTGCTTGGAGTGACACAAACTGTTTCTGCCCGCTTTAGGCCGAGAACAATGGTCTGACAGAGGCTCTAGCCCGTCACAAAGCTGAGCTCACTGTGCTACAGCAAAAGCGCAGCAGAACTGAGAGGGCACTGGCACAGCAGGTTATTGAGGCTAAAACCCTGAAGGTGGCAGCAGGACGGCTGCAGATTGACCTTGGGAGAGTCAATGCACTGATAGCACAGAATGCTGGACTGAAAGCCGTGCTGCAAGAAGAGCAGCTGCAGCTAGAGGTGAGCCGCAAGTTGAAAGACAGTTGTTGGGCCAGAGGCAATGGTTGATAAGCAGGAGCTATACAGGGCTAGCAAGTACATCAGTCAAGGTAATGTGTCAAGACAAGGTGCAGACACTTTGCACATACATCATAGCCCAGCAATAGCCTCTATTTGAAACATGGCTGCCATGCGTTGAGAGGCTGCGGGGGATGTTGCCCAACTCTGTTGGCTTCCAGGGTCGTGCACTGTCTGAGCTTCGAGTGCTGGAAGAGACGTCCGCAGCAGTAGCAGGTGCCATTGAGGAGGGTCAACTTGCAAAGCGTGCACTGCTGGATGATCTCATGGAAGCTGAGAGGCAGATCATGCTAGCTGAAAGAAAGATACAGCTGGAGAAAGAAATGCAGGTGGGATGCTGTGCCCCATAAATATCACCGCAGTAAATAGGTGAACCCGCCTGGATTTGGTGACAGCAACAAGTTCAAAGACCCACCGGTTGTTGATTCTGAACATGGCGTGCTGCTTGTTTATTATAGAATGTCAAGTCTGACTTGTGACACATGCAAGTCAGGCAGCAGATGCTGCAGGTTTTGGTACAATCTTATGGTGTCAGATCTCTTAAGGGATGGGTCCTGCAGCATGTTACTGCTCTGCATCACATGTTTCATTGTATTATTACAGGAGATGCTTGACCCAACGGTTGGTGAAGGTGTAGTACAGGCCATGAGGAAAGAGGTGCACCGCATGGAGCTGCGGCATGCAGAACTGCTCAGGGCCCAGGAGAAGCTCATGCAGGTACCGTACAGCATAAACTACGCTCTGACATGCCAGAACATCTGTAGAGGCTCCCCTGCACTTTGTAAGAACCTCTGATGCAGTAAGCCTGCAAATCAGCTATAATAATGATAATTGATACCATCAGCCATAGCAGTTGCAAAACAGCTCTAGCGTGTTGTTCTGATGAGGTGACAGTGTCATGTTGCCGGTCTACATGCCAAAGCACACAAAGCAAGGCATTCTATCAATCACGCTGGTTGCTCTGCACATGCAGGAGCTGGAGAAGGCCCTGAGCAAGCATGAGATCATTGGAGTCAAGGCCTTGGCTCAGAGGAACAAAGGGAGTGGCTCCCCAAGCAGCACTGGTCGCAGCTCACCGGCATCTCGAAGTACTGGTAGCCCCAGCCAGAGCCAAAGCAGCCGACAGATAGGAGAATTCAAGCGCAGCATTCGGGAAACAGAAGCAGAGGCAGCACTGGCCCAGGAACGGGTGCAGCAGCTTAAGGACAGCAGACTGCAGTTGGAATCGCAGAAAGCAGATGCGCTGCAGGCATGGCAGGCGCTGCAGCAGCAGCAGGCAGACCTGCGAACTGCCACAACTGAGACCCAAGCAAAGAAGTGAGTGTACCAGACGTTTGCAACACGTTTTAGACCTGACCTCATTTGTTCGCTCTGTTGCAGAGCGGCTATACAATGTCAGCCATTGAACGCGCTGCAAGTGTAAGTATGCACTCTGCATGTCAACTACCTGCCCTGCTATGTCAGCAAGCTTGCTTTCTGTCTAGCCCAGGAGGTACCCCGCAGACAGATAACCTGTACAGCAGTGCGCAAGTTGTAAACATCAGCATGTTCAACCTGCGGAATGCCATGATGTTCAGACAGAACACACTGCTTGTTGGCTGTGGAGTGTCAGCTTGTGCGTTCCATGTGCTGGCCATCCTGCAGGCACAGGGCGCTGTTAGCAACTAGCCAACTGCAGCGAATAGCCAAGCATTATGAAGACGCAGCTGCAGGCAAATACAAGCGTCAGATAGACCCACAAGCAGCCACAGAAGGAGACACAGCAACAGCCCAGCTTCCACAAGAAGTTGCCAAGGCAGCTGAAAGGCATGCGAAGCTCGTTGAGGTCATACAGATGGTACAGGAGCAGGCTCCTATGCTGCATGAAGAATTACAAAGGGTCCTAGCACATGCTGCAGCAGCAAGCAGCTGGTTACGGAGCAATGCAACAAGTGTTGGTGTTGCTGCACAATGATGATGCCAGTGCTTTAGCCCAGCTCAATTCCTGTTGTCAGCAGGGCTAGGCGGACATCACCACCTGCCCAGTGCTTCCAGAGCATTGTTCCTTTGCCTATCGCAATAACGTGTGACAGCTTACACAAACACCGCTATCAGCCGGCAATGGGTGCTGATCCCAACACAAATTGGACTGCAGGTGGCCAGACTTGCTTCATGCCACTAAATGCTCCAATGTGGTGTGATGTGAGCCTCGCTGCCAAGGACAGCGTACACGTTTTGTGCCTTGACAGTCGATGACTCAGGCAGCACGTGACACGCTCCTGCACTGACAACTGTCTCGTCAGTTTCGCCCAAGGAATAATCTGCTGAAATTTTCAACTGTTCAAAAGTTCCAGTGATGGTATTGCCAGTGTTTCCTGCCCAGTACTTGACATGAAAATTGGTTGATGCAACTTGTATGGAAGGTCTGTCTATGATTTCGCTTCTAAAGCTTATATGCATCAAGCACTAGATCGTGTCCTGGCTGCTGATGATTCGCAGACATGTCCGTTTTTGGTGTCGTGCATTCTGCTTGATTTTCCCCCTGCTGCTGAGCTGCACTCACGCAAGAAGGGCATATTACAATACATCCTCTAGCAGAGACCCAAACAAACTGAATGTGCACATCGTAAGTGCCGCCCCTCCAAAACCAAGCTGCAGCTGTGCGTAGGACGGCAGTACAATGGCAACAGCTCCACACAGTGGATCACCTCGCAGACTACTGAGCTTGTGGTCTTTAACCCACAGCTTCTATGTCGATGCACTTTCTTCCAATCAATCCATCGAATAGCTGCTGCAAGGGCAATGTACATCTGTCTACTGCAGCACTTCCTCGTTCATTAGCATTGCTCTTCCTCAAACAGCCACACTGACGGGATGCGTGACTGATAAAGGCTTTAACCGCGTATTAGGCACCCCTTTCGGGGCTGCTACCCTATCTGCTTGCCAGGCATCAGCATGCAGACGTCATGCTGGTCTCAGGCACGGTGATCAATTATGCATGAAACACCTGATGTCTGTAGGTGCATCACAGCCACAATGATCCTGGATGGCTGCACACCTATGCCCAATACCACAGAACCCTCATCCTTGACGGTCACACCATTGGAGGTGTTGAGGGCATCTTGGACAGTGTGACAAGTGCCCTGCTGGACAACCCCGATCGGACCTTTGCATATGCCGACATCGCGTTCTTTGTGAAATGGTGGCAAGAGCTCCATGCTGACACTAAAGATCTGGTGCGCCAACTTGTGCAGCAGAGAAGGCTGGAATTTGTTAATGGGGGCGTTGTACAGCATGATGAGGCCACCAGCCACTACTCTGCGATGATTGATCAGTTGTTCATGGGGATGAGATTCCTGCAGCAGGAGTTTGGAGTCACACCTAGGATAGCATGGCACCTTGATGGGTTTGGGCACTCCAACACAGAAGCAATGTTGAGGTCTATGGGTGGATTTGATGCACTGTTCTTTGGCAGGTCTGATGAGTCAGACTTGCAGCAGCGCAAGCAAACCGGCAACCTTGAATTGGTGTGGCGGGGATCAGAGTCATTGGGGCCCAAGACAGATATCTTCGTGGTGCAGTATCCAACAGGCAACTACGGCCCGCCAAGCATGAATTGGTGGTTTGAGAAAAGGGACAATTATGGGAAGCGTGCACCAGATTGGATAAGGGACGACCCAGAGACTTTGGACGGCTACAATGTGCAGGCTACAGTAGACCTGTTTGTAAAGAAGGCTCGCAAGTGGCAATCATTTGTACAGGTGAGGCTTTGCAGCAGCCAACCTGCCGGCTGCTATGTTGACCTACAGCGTTACTAGGTGTACATGTATAAGGCAGCTGTCGTAGTGAACATGCAGCAGCTTAGGGCAGGTCCTATGTGGGCTTATATGCTTGTTGTGCAACAAAGCGGGCTGTTATTGGGGCATGTGGTTGATTTCATAGCCAACATATGCAGTTTTGATTTGTGTATCATCATAGCCAACATATGCAATTCTACCTGTGTGTCACCTGTCATCATGAAATCATGTTGTGCAACTGCTATTGGCTCTCCATGATGTGCAGCTATCCAGAAGGTTATTTGCTTGCTGCAGCAGACTCTCTGTTGATAATGACCAGGCTCGCCCACTCTAATCATCTGTCTGTCTCTGCAGGGAAATGATGTGCTCTTCCTTATGGGCGGTGACTTTTCTCACTCAAATGCCTGGCAATGGTTCAACAGCGTTGACAAAATGATTCACTATGTCAACAAGGATGGTCGGGTGAATGCCTTTTACTCAACTCCAGCAAAGTATGTACAAGCCAAGTTGAGCACCCCATCTCTGCAGTGGGCTTTGAAGACTGACGACTTCTTCCCATATTGCGGTGACAAGAATGGCACGGACTACTGGACGGGGTTCTACACCAGTCGGCCCACTCTGAAGGGCCAGATCCGGCGGGCCAGTGCGTTGTTGCAAGTGACGCGCCAAGTTGAGTTGGCTGCGGGACTGGGCCCCAGCAGTCCAGCCCTGGCCACCTCACGTGGGTTCCAGGATGACCCAGATGTGGTGGGACAACAGCTGAATTCAGAGGTGGTGATCCGCAGCAATGAGCTGGCGCCTGATGGTGATACAGCAGTGCTGGAGTTTGGCCTTGCTGTGTTGCATCATCATGATGGAATAACCGGTGAGCTGAGGTGTCCCTGAGTGCCTTGGGCTGCATGTGTCCAGTCTCAAGGATGACCCATAAGCATACGACCTCATGTGATTGTTGTTGCTGTCTCATTCCTACAATACCCATTGCAAGCACAAGCCAAGCACCCACTGCTGAAACCACACTCGAACAAAGAGGACCTGAATGGCTGTCCCCTGCCAACAAGCGCATGATATGTGTCAACTGCTTGCAGGAACCCAGAAGTACGACATTGCCCATGACTACCAGCACTGGCTTCATGTGGGCATGATCAAGGCTGCTCCAAGGTTCCTTGACGGTCTGCATAAACTCATGTACCCCACAAGCCATACAACCCACACCAGCGCAGACAAACTGCACAGCAGCAGCACAATGCTGGGCAGCAATCCAGCTCACTCAGCTAAGACCAGTCTCAGAATCAACAGCAATCACAGCATCAACAACCCCAATTCATTAGCATTGACAACTTCATCATCAGCAGGAGCGGCACTTGCAAATAACGCAACCATCGCCTCCAGGGTGGGTTGGCTGTTCAGACGGCGCCTGGCCCAAGTGGCAGGAGCACTTGCTGCTGCAGACTACGCAGATGCAACTGACAACGAGGAAGAGCTGGAAGCTCTGCAAGATGATGATGACTCAGAGGAGACAGCAATGCCAGCACAATCTGCAAGAGCATCAAACGCCAGTGCATCAAAAGCCAGTGCACGCTTTGAGGCACCGCAGCAACGGTTTGACCACAGAGCAGATGCAGCACTCAACAGCACTGATGCAGCAGCACCTCAACTGCGCATGTGCCTTCTGCTCAATGCCAGTTACTGTGTGAGTAGTATGCAGCTGAGCAAGCAAGAAGGGTTCTTGCTGGTTGTTTACAACCCATTGGCATGGGAGTACAACCAGGGAGTGAAGGTGAGCGCTCCATAGCAGCAACAGCAGTCCAGTGCTGTGTGTGCTGGCAAGCTGCGAGAAGGGCTCTGTCATGTTACTGCTGTCCTTGGTCAAGTTTGTGGCTGAAAGCTCAGCTGTGCAAGACCTGCGTGATTGCTGGTGTTGGATACTCTATACAAGCTGTTAGGGCGTGCTAAGTTCTCTGGTTGATATTGTGGGTCTGGGCCGCTCAGGCGCTGTAGTCTGTTCTGTGTGACAACTGGGCCGCTACTGCCACAGTCACTGATTCTTTGGCAGATGCACCGTCTAGCTGTCTGCTATCCAGAGCGCGTTTGTTTTCCAGTATTTATGACAATCATCTACTGCTTCTGCTCCTGTTGTCACTGCTGCTGCTTCTGCAATAGATTCCCGTGGACAAGGGCTCCTACTTGGTGCATGATTGTGAAGGTACACCTGTGCCCTCCCAACTGCTTCCAGTCTCAGAGTCACTGCAGATGATCTGGAACTCCACTGTGCTGCCTGCTGCCGACACGCCGGGGCAAGCAGCAGCAGTAGCCAGGGGTCAGGAGGGTTTGGGAGAGTGGGAGCTGGCATTACAGGTCAGAGCTCCTCCTCTGGGCCATGCAGTCTACACTGTCAAGCGAGTAACAGCTGCTATGCCTCAGCATGTTACCGGGAGCGCTCCCTTCCCAGAGGCTGATCAAAAGAAGAAGAATGTTGATGCAGAAATTCCTGGTGCAGGGGTAACAGTGGCTAGTACAGTGACAAAATTGGCACAGCAGTTGCCAGACATGACGCTGTCCACTGGGAACTTGGGGGTCACTATCAACGCAGCAGCAGGTGGCTTCACAGCAGCAAGGGTGGCTGGCAGGGAGTACAAGTTCAATCTGGAACTAATGGTATATTCTGGTCAGTATCAGAGATCTGGGGCTTACACCTTCAAGTTGGACAAACAACCTGACCTTCTGGAACCAGAGCTGACTGTGATTCAGGGATCAGTGCTGCAGGAGGTGCGGCTGTACTATGAAAGGCTGGGCATGTTGGCTGTAAAACTGTGGAAAGGTGCGTCCCATCTGGAGGTTGAGTGGACTGTGGGAGTGTTGCCCACAAAATTGAATTGTGAGGTGTTTGTGCGCTATGACACAGATGTTAAGTCTGGTGGTGTATGGTACACTGATGCCAATGGCAGGGAGTATCAGCAACGCAGGAGGTCGTACAGGCCGGCATTCAAGTTGCCGGATGCTTCAGAGTTTGTGCCCGGCAACCTGTACCCTGTTACCACTGGGGCTTACATCATAGAGCAGCAGTCCCAGCATGCTGGTACAGGCAGGGGCAATGGAAGCTATCAATCTCAGCACCTGGCAGCCCAGGTGCATATAGCAGTAGACAGGCCTCAGGGTGTGGAGTCTCTGTATGATGGGGGTCTGGATTTCAATGTCCACAGGGTCAGCATGGTTGATGATGGGAAAGGTATGGTGGAGCTTCTCTGGGACAGGACAGTCGCAAGGGGAACCCACATTGTGTCATTTGGCAGCGGCCATCCTGTTGATGTCAGTGGCTCCCCTGTTGACAGTGTCACGGATGATAGTTCTCTGTACACAACAGCTAGGCACCAGCAGCAGATACTTGTTGACCCTTTGCAGTTTGCTTTTGGCCCTCTACCGGCCTCTGAAGCGCTGTTAGTTGCTAAGTCCAGTCTCATAAACCAAACACACTTCAGGAATTTGCCCGCCAGCATCCACATTTTGACCTTGAAATGGTTGACCTGTGACACGTTAGTTCTGCGTCTGAGTCACATGTTCCAGATTGATGAGCATCCCATGCTGTCAGCAACAGTTGAAGTTGATGTGTACAACTTGCTGAACATTGATATTGATAGCATTATTGAGTCAACACTGTTTGGAGGAACAGCATACCAACAGCATCATCATTATGATTTCCAGCTTGGCGTCAACCTGACCATTTGGGACCCTCCCAGGAATCTCAAAACGCCTGGTGAGCAGGGGAAGGATAACAGGATCGTAGGAGAAATTCCCAGACGCACAATGATCTCCTTGCACCCAATGCAAATAAGGTCATTTTTTGTACATGTTAAGGATAATAAGCAGCGACCAATTTGTGCAGACGCCAAATTTCAACATGGCACAGCAGCAGCAAGCAGGGTGCTTTCAAACAGCATCAGCAGAGTCAACTACAACCACTCTGGGTTGACCTACAATGGGCACCTACGTATCTTTGGTGCACAGCTGAATGTTGGCTTCAAACTTCCTGAATATTTTCTAGTAATGAGTCCTATCTTTGTCACTATCAGCCTGTGGTTGCTGCTGTGTTGGAATAAATACTTGAAAAAAAATACAAAGGGTTGGAGGTACAGGTCCAAGCGTATGAGCATGAGCCGGTCTCCTGAAGCTCCTTTAGGTCTTTTGGTATGAATGGGAATAATTGTTGAGGTACCCAGCCAATATCTGGGCAGTGTGCTTGGTGAGCATGCGTTTTGCAGGTGGTACACTGCATCATGCAATGTACCCAGTGGGTGGTGTATCCTGTGTTCAAGCCTCAAGGTACTAGGTTGGTAAGCCGTCAACCTGCGTAGCACTGGGGACATGGCTGTCCCATCAGACTCCATTGGATGGTATGTGCTGCCTGCAATTGCATTACTGTTGCACTTCATCTTCCAAAAGGGGGGCCCCCTTTCATCCCAGCTCAAGCCAGCGATGACTCATGGAATGCGGTCATGACATTGATCAACATCACAGACTTGTCCGTTCCACGGGCCCTTGCAGGCTCCTTGGGGTTCTTCCTAAGGGTGTCATCATGACATTGCACATGATGTGCAAGCCAGTGCGTCCGAGGTGGCACACGGCCGGTTGGGTCAGGGGTCGGTGCTTGTCTAGTCTCTGAGGCTTATCGAATCCTTTCAAGCATCAAACGGTCGGACCGTCACTTCAGTCAGTGACGCAAGCGTTGTTGCCTCCGATGCATCACATATGTAGCAACTCCAACGCGCAAATCTGCGACATTGATCGACGTACGAACCGTAGAGGTCATGTGGCCCTATCGGGATCGCAGCCAACATGCGCGTGTCCCTTCGCAACTCTCTGAATGTTAGAAAGCCTGTCTATGACAGGTGCCCGAGTTCATCTGCAGCGCTACTACAGCCAGCTCTGCATGACCGGCAGCCGGTTGCCCGTTGGTTGCGACCTCAAGGGCTCCTTCACCGGAAGCTCCGGAGGCCCAGTGGGCCAGGATAACGGCTTTCGGATTGTTTCCCCGGCAAAGTTGTTTCTGTTGTCTGGCAATCCGTTTCTGGGGTTCCACTGGCATACCCCACCAGCCCTATCATGCTTCTGCTGAGGGCATATTGCTGTGAAACGCCGATATCTGCAGTGTGCATGCCAGGTTCAGCATACCATGGCCATGGTGGTATGTGATAGCAGATAAGATTCATGTTAGTGGCTTCATGCACCTTTTGTCATCTGTATGTACGTCGCTCAATAGTAGGCAGCATTAGTGAACAGAGGTCACCCAGGGGCCCCAGCACTTACATGTTATCATAACATGGCATGAGCGCATCAGGTTATCACCAGGAAATGGATGAATAAACCACCAACGCACGGTGCTTTTATTGTACTACAATGCTAGTAGCACCAGCTTATATTGAGGGAGATACGCATGTGCCACCCGTCGGACGGAGTTTCCCAGCGTCTTCAAGACGTAGTGGTAGTACACCCGGTAGTGCCATCCCTTTCCGCCCTTGAGAGAACAGAGAGGGTGCAACTTTTGGGCAGTACCAGGAACTCATCATGAGTTCAGAATAATATTCACTGAATAAGTAGGCCACACTGCAGAACTGAATTCCTAACTTCTTGGATTCTTGCCCAACATGCCAACAGCGACATCACATTCTGCTGCATCTTATATCATCTGTATCAATAATGGGATTATCCTGTGGCGCTCAAAGACCATAGCTATAGTTGTCACAATCAATGCAGTATATTATGCAGACCACAGTCAAACCCAGCCCTTACCTGCCAGGCGGCCTATTCAATCATCACATGGTTTGAACACATCTGGTAAGTTAGTAACTTACAGTTGAACACCACATGGAAGTTGGGTCTAGTGTCTAGTTGTGTTTGGAACATGCAGAGCTAGGGCACAATGCGAGCAGCTATGCAATCCATGGGGTGTCACACCAGCAACTGCCAGCTGTCAGAGACATGCAATAAAACGGAAAATCCATGCAAGCACTGATGATTGTGCCCTTGAGTTGTGCCATTAACTACCTTATCGACTGGCCAGCATTGCCACCTATAAACACACTGTGTTTGGATTACATTTGTATACTATACAGCAGTGCCATTCCATGTGGCATCCTTGTCAAGGAGTGGCATGATCAATGGTGGTGACAAATCAGCTTAATAACGTTCGTCAATTGTTTATGCATACTCAGTGACTAGCTTGAGATGGTGAAGGCTTTGCACAAGGGGCCTGTTTGTATGGGAATCATTGTTGGGGCAACCATGCGCAATAATAGCATACCATGCATACAATACCATAGGACCTGGCAGCAGAGGGGCACCCCATAGGACCCTGTTGGCTAACAAGTTCAACTGAACACCCAGTCACCAACAGTGACTCACAGTGATACGATCAATATAGCATAATAGATACCAGGCTTTAACAGGGCACAAATAGCAGATGTATTGGTTATAAACCAGTGCACATTGAGTTCTTGAGGTCGCTGCAAGATGTCACCACATGAGGAATACATATGATCGCTTGCAGCTGCCACATAAGACGTGTACAATCAAGGTAGCAACAGCAGTAGCCACCCTGCCACAGCTACCATAACAACCTGCATTGCTGGCTGCAATAAACCTCCATTGTTGGGTTCCATTAAAATCCAGGGCACTTGCAACATTTGCATCATCAAACTTTGCACTTATTGTCGCTGTTAAACACGCACTTGCCGTAGTCGCTGAATTACAGGCAACGATGTAGTTGCCCATTTTGACATCAAAATCACCAGTGCTGCTTGTCAACAGAACTTCCATGTTTGCCAGGTTGCCACTACTGTGGAGGGTGCAGGTTGTACCCCATTCGCAGTATGCCTTGGCAATGCAGCCAGCCTGCTGGGTGATTGCAGCACAGGTCACTGGTGCAGCTGCCAATGCCTCCAGCAGCTGTACTCCAGCACAGTCGCCCCTGCATATGCAAAGCAGATGTACAGGCCTAGGCATCCTCACCTTTTGATCTGTTAGAGGATATGAGTGGATTGCTGGAGTAGATCAGCTAGTCTTCAGCTCTGGAACGTGATAGCAGGCCCTGTAACTCGGAGGCACTGCTGTGGCGCACATGAGCGTGGGTGAGCATCCGATGCTCACCCACGACAACAGTGACGGTCACTGTTTAAATTACTCTGTGTGCTGATCAGTGGACTGACTCGGACACTGTGACAAGCCATGTACTGAATTGACTGCATTTTCAGCACCAGATGCGGTTGCTGCTTGTAGGCGGATGTGATTGGCTGCCTTGATTGATTTGTCATGGCCCAAGCTAGTGGGCATGCAGTGTAGAAGACCATGACTTAGGCCTCCCAGGTCGGACCGCTTGCTCAGCACTAGCAGTTGAGTGGCTGTCACTGCATGATAGCTTTCTTCTCTGAGAGATAGAAATCGCTTGTGTCGGACAACCCTCCAGATGCTCTTATCATACCCAGCGGTAGTGTTGGCCTGCAACACATTCACATCAACAGCCGCAGGCTGCACTCTCAGACAAGGGGATGCAGCAGCAGCTCTTTTCTGTCTGCGCCATTTTGTAATGCACCTGAATGTGGCAGTGCCTGCAAGTTTCTGAGCAGCCTTAGTTTGAAGCTTTAAGAATCCAATTGGCAAGGTTGTGCCACATCCCACTATAGCGGCTCAGCTGCCCTGGCACGGCTGCTGCCAACAGAGTCAGTCTGGCCTTCAATGCCTGTGTGGCACCGCTGATCAGCTGGTCAGCAAGATCACAGCGCCTGTACATGTTGCCCACCGTGATCATGCTCGCAGGTGTACAAACACCAACATTATCCAGAGAAAAAATGACTTGCTCTGCATCGAGCCAAGGATGCATCCTCGTCATATGGCATATGCCGCTGAAGAAGTTGCCAATGGACCCTGCAAGGTTGCCAGCATTGGTCCACTTGCATGCTGCATTCTTGCCGCAGTCTGCCTGGCTGAGTGCAGCGCAAATTGCTGCATTATCCACAAAGGTGTTATACTGCAGTAACAATGCCAGGCAGTAACAGACCACTGATCAGTGAGGGGCTGCTGTGAGTTTGGACATTGCCGGCTTGTTGAAGTCTAGCTCAGGCCCTGATGGGCCATGTGCTGGCTTGGGGAAAAATCCTTGGTGCCGTGACAAACATTGGCCAACCAGGGGTGCTATCAGACAATCCACACTACTGTGAGATGCTGGTTGCATCCTTTGACAGTCAATATGATTCTGTGCTCTGCTGCCATCTCTGCTTTGCTGCATACTATGCACGGTGCGGGAACAACATACAAGGTCATATCAGTATGGGTACTTCAGGGAGAGTTCCTTTGAACCTGGGCATGCCAGCAATGTCTGGTAGTCACTCAGATTTGGGTTATAGATGCACATGTCCAACTGAGCAATCCAAGAGCATTCATGGGTCGTGTCAACCACACATGTAGCATTGCTTGTATGCTGTGTACAGACATAGTATGTAGCTGCCACCTTTTGGGCTAACCTGCAGGGCATGCACCACAGACAGGGCACTGTCAAACAATCAAGCATCTGCTGTGGCTCCAGGTAGACCAGCAGGCTACATGAGACACAATATGCCACATCAGACGCATATTGTTTGGCACAGGCCCGTGTCAACATGGAAGAGTCACTGCTGGTTCGTTGCCTGTGCGAAAGCACCATGCTGATTCCACAGGCCCACCCTTGAATTGGCGACAAGCATCAGCCCATGAGCATACGATTGCATATCAAATACATGATAATGCCACGAGACATGAAGTATTGTGCAGTGCTAGTGGGTCCAATCTACTGGATTAGAAGAATCCGACCCAAACATCTGCTGAGATACTGCTGTTGTCCCTGTCAGCCCCAGATCAGCGACTCACTTTGTCTTCACATCCAGAGCCGTGGCTGTCAGAGCAATAGATGGGTTTACAGCGCATGTGTCGCCATACCACATGATTGAACTGTCTTGTCGGCAAGCAATGGACGCGTTGAACCATGAGCTGGGGCAACAATGCACGCAGCAAAACCAAAAGGAAGCTGTAAACCCTCGTGCGCCTTGTAAATTTTGATTATAAGTTTGTGGGTCGAGCCCAGAAGAAGTCACAGGCCTTTATGCGCTATGACAGTTTACGCGGGATGCTGAAGTGCGATTCATAGGAGGATGAATTGGTTATGGAAACTGGCATTATACAGGATATATGTATCCGATTGACACGCTGTATCCTCATTGCCTTCCAATGCAATTAGTATTCAAGCAGCGCCGGTCAATATCCAGTATATACACATATAAGTACTTTCGTTCAACGTGCAGCACCGGCGGCTTGCATGCATCACTGCTCTTGAGTAAGAATCATTTGAATAGCGACAAATCAACAGACACTGCTCTGACTACGTGACTGGGGTGGTCATGCAATCTCAGCTAGCACTGTAACTGCAGTTGGAAGGCCGCTGGCCAAGAACAGTAGTCACGCTGAAACTTCATCTCCTTTCAACCCCAAGCTTGGCTTACTTCAATGAGTCAACCGTGCATGATTGGGAAACAGATGACGCTGATGGCCAGTGAAGAAGGCATACAGCACGCATATACATGTGTACAATCAACCAGAACACAGGGAGCAGCACGTGCTCTGAAAGCAACACAACTGACAAGTGCAATCGCAACATGCTCAACCAGCACCTGGGATCATAGAAAGCCTGAAAGGTTCCTTCACAAGCACATGTACAGATACGTGACCAATGAGCATGCCTCCTCAGCATGAAGCTCGCTGCTTCAGTTTCCCTGGCAGTGGGAAGGCTGCCCAGCGCCAAGGCTGCCAGAGAAAAGCACAGTGGTGTACATATGGCAGGTTGACTGCCATTGAAAGTGTCAATCCTTGGAAGCCTCACTGGGCAGTTGTAAGGCATCAAGCCTTGTCACACTCCTCCCATCCTTCTGTACATCTGAGATGCCTGCATGCTGGCTGCTCGCGACTGGGGTGGTGGTGGTGCAGGGCGGGGCGCTGCTTCCAACAGTATTGCAGCTCCTGGGGGGATGATGTACTCCGTCTCCAGCAGCTCTCCGCTGTCTAGCACGACATCCTGAGGCGGCAACCTGAAGGTGAGATGGCGGACAAAGATACGGGGTGGCGGCAACATCAACAAGCCGTGTGTGACGCACACTGTGGCTCTTGTCTGTAATAGCATCTCTTTGAACTGCAGCAATCAGGACCCACAGTGCAATACGTCCAGAGACGCGCTGTACCTGGTGCAAGACTTCCAGCCGGTCAACCCTATCATTGGCCAACTTATAATGATAAGTCAGGCGCCTAAGGCATCCTGATGCATAAAGCGTCCAGCCATGTGTGAATTTCTATCAAGTCACCTGGCAGTATCTACCACCCTTCTCCATTGCATGGAGGGCCCTGGTGATGGCAGGGTGGCACCCAATGGCTCAGGGTTGGGGTTGAAACCCACATACAGCGCCTGCTGCTGGTCACCCTGCACCATGAAGGCTACATAGTTAGCCCCAGGGATGAGTGCTGCTGCTGCTTCACCGCTCCAGTCAGGCTCTGCAAGGGGGTCCAAACCGTGCCAACTGCATTACAACAAGCAGCAACCAGTCATATGGTTGGCAGAAAGTATTGCTTGAGTGGTTCAAGCAGAAGAAGCACAGCAACATGTCTGATGTGCTGGTGCTTTTTAGTCGCATCACATACGTTATCGGAAAGGATGTCACCTAAGCTCACCTGTCCAGGCACAGCTCTTGGTGCAGAGGCTGGTGGTGGGAGATGTTCAACTGACAAGCAAAGGGCTGGATGTATGTATGAATGAATGATCTACGCTTGGCGTCTTCAGACAGACACCCGCGTGTTGAGGAAGGGTGGCGTGTGCCACACAGTGTGGCTGTGGCGGTGCCAACGGCTCCGCGCCCCCTACCGCAATGGGCTGGATCCGTCATCGAGCCACCAGACCGGTGGGCAGGTGCTGTTCTTGCATGCAGCATGCGACAAGGGTCCGCTGTCCCATTTGTCAGTGCTGGGCTGGGTCAGGCTTACCTGATAGCTCTAGGAGAGTCAAACATAGGTGGGGCCAACAGGTGTCTGTACTTCTTCCTAATCTTCAACACCCCACGCACAAACCGCAGCAGCCCCTTCCGACTCAAGGTTGGAGCATTGAACACGGGTGTGCCCTGCAGTTGTGTTCACACAACAAGCACCAACCATCGAAGCTGTTCAAATGTTTATGGGCACCTGATTATCAGCTGCAGCAGCACTGCTGGCACAGCCTGGTGATCATTCACAAAGTGTCTATGGTGACACGGCGCCCTGCCATGAACAAAATATTACAATCCCCAGGATTTCTGACAATGAGATGTTTGCGGCTGCCTGGATGTTGGACTGGAGTCAAGACCCAGCAAGTCATGAGGCACAGACATCACCACACAGCAAATTTCATGAGAAGACGCACCTGTGCTACAAGCACAGCCAGCAGCAGTGACCTGGCAACCACCTCTGCACGATCCAGGTCATCAGCAGCACCAACCAGCTGCAGCAAACTGCCTGACAGCGGTGCCTCCAGAGCATTCACACCGAAAGCTGGCCTGCGTCCTGCTGCTAGCCCCCCTGGCAAGCCTCCATCCCAGCGTGCCGCCAGCAGGTCCTGACTACCTGTCATGCGGGTAGCAAAGTTGCTGAGAATGCCTCCGGCATTGTCCCGTAGGAGTGCCAGCATATCAACCCCAAATCTGTTGTTCCACTCCAGAATGACCCCATAATGAGGGAACCCTCGTTCGCCACTACGGGGTAGTAGGCTGTCATTTGCTGATGCTGCTATCAGCTTGCAGTTGGCAAGCACAGGGTCTGCTGCTAGCTCTTCTACAACAGGTGGTGAATCCAGTACACCACTGTGTTGATCCTGAAAGAGCAAAAATGAATGCCTTGTTGGCAGCTCAGACCGCTACTGCTGATGGTGGATGCAAAGCAGTTCCTGTGCATTGACAGTGTGGCAGCCAGTAGCCTTCGCATTTGAGAGGACCTGCACATGCCTAAATCTACCAGTGCAGCAAGCACATGGCCAGTAACCTCAATAAGAATCCCGGTTGTGCACTTCTGTTTTGCAATCAAGCAATTGCTCTGATCTGCCATCCAAGATACCCAGACCGGTCTGTACTTGCCTGTGTAAGATTTTCTGCATTCACAAAGCAGAAGCCATCCACCTGGTACTCTGTCACCCACCAGCGCAGGGCATCCATGACCAACTGACGCACCACAGGCTGACCCGTATTGAGCACACCTGCAACATAGCCAACAGACAGTAGGCGAATCAAGGCTGTGTCCCTGCACACGAGAAATTTGTATGCTGTGGGTATGACAGACGAAGCACACTCTACTGGATCAGCATCAACAAGGCTACAGCAAACTTGTGCATAGCTGACAGTTGGTTCTTGCCTGTTGCTTCTGGCCCTCCTCCTCCCCTGAGGTACATGTCACCATCTAGCCCTGCGTAACTCTGCAGGCGGCCACCTATGCCACCGCCAGACTCAGAAGTCAGACAGAACTCTGCCTGCAGACAGACAGCAGGTGTGCACTGCTGGATGTGCTGTCAAGGTCAAGCTGTGCATGCACGCTTTCCCACGAGACGTTAGAAGGGACAGCAGTGGTATATGGTGGGCTGATCAGGCTGCAGCACGATCCTCTGGCCTCTGTGATACATTTCAGGGGAGGAACATGTGTTTCATGCACCTCTTGGGCCTGTATTGAGCTCACCTCCAAAAGCACCTCCAGCCCCGCTCTGTGCAGTTCCCTGATGAGTTGCTTGAGTTGATCAGCAGCATCACCAGCATTGCTGCCAGCCACAAACCTGCACAGCAACAGTGACAGATGACGTAGATGCATGAGATCTGTACCGTCACAGCATATCACTGCGACACTTGTTGATAGCATGACAGCAGGTGCATAGAGGATACGAAAGCAGTTGTGGCTCATGTAGCATGCAAAAGTTGCGACATCTGTGCTGGGGTGAACAGTGTTGACCAAGTGATGTGCGCAGAGGGCAAACAAGCATGGAATGCAATATGAGAGACCCTTTGCGTCACTGCAGTACCCTCAAGCACACTTGCTTGCAGGTATATTGCCGCATGACAGCGCTCATGAGCAGGCGACCTCCCACAAGAGGGTGACTGCAAAAGGTCCTGCAGCAGCAACGCATAACTCAGTCCCCTTCGTGGATTGAAATGCACGTTTACCTTGTGTCTGGTGCAAAGAAAGATAGCGGCCGCCTCACTTCTGGTCCGCCGGCTGTAGCGCTAGTGCCATTCCCATTGCTTGCCACAGAGGGCTTTGTACTGCTGAGAAACACATTGCCCAGAAGTACAGCAGTGGCACCTGTCTGCTTGATGTCTTTCAGCCGGTCAATGACACCCAGGTATGTGTTTCGATGCTCAGGAGGTACAGATGCCTCTGCATCAGGCCCTGCAGGTACATACAGCCACAAGATAGCGGCATGTCGATGAAGGGGAGCATGCATGACGTGGAAGTGAAAATGTACTGAATTCACTGGGTACATTCAAGGAGGGGCGGATGGCAGATTTGCTGCGGCTGCAAAATACTGATGTTCTGACGGTGAAGTGAACATGCATACCACTGACATTTCAAAGTGACTGTTGAAGACCTAGTGAATGCTCGTTAGAGCCCTGCTTGACCAGCCTGGCAGCTACCAGACCAGAGCAGGCTGAAGGTCCCTGACATGGTCACCATAACAAAAATGCAGAGTCATCAACAGGCCAAGTGCCACTGACTGAGACAGGTAGAATTGAAAGGTGGACAAACAGTGTCATGTGCATCCCCCACCAGTCGCCCCACAGCACTGTCACTCAGGCTTCCTGTGACTCTCTGCTTCTTTGTCAGTGTTGCAGGCAGGAGCCTTTACAGACTGTACCTGGATTCCCGCATCTGCGCCCACCTGTTGTGAAACCTGCGACATCCAGCTCCACTATTACACTTTCTTCAAGTGTCCTATTTGGTCTGCCAACTCCTTGCCAGTCGAAGGTGTCCACCAGGTGTGCCAGGCTGCCCAGCAGACACGTCCCCACAGATCCTTCAGGGGGTATGAGAGGTGCGGCATCATACGCTGCTTGCGGCAGGTGAACAGGCAGAGCTCTTGGGCAGTAGGGGTCCAACATGACGTATGCGGGATGGAACCTGCCGCCCTCTGCCCAACTAGGCTGTGAGCTGTTGTTTGGACGCCAGCCATACACCAGGTTGGCCACATCCTGTAAAGGCCAATCAGCAAGAGGTGCTTTGTTGGTTGTTGCAGCAGCAGCACAATGCATCCCAGTTGCAAGGAGTATCAAGCCCTGCTGCTATGTGTTGCTTCTCAATGATCTGCAGCATGATGATTCAGGAGCACCACAGTATGTAATTCTGTAAGCAAGCAACCAGCATGCACACTTGTGGTGCATACCATAACATGCTGCAGGTCGTGTGGGCTTTGGACACCAAGGCTTGTGATAGCATGCCTGGTAAACAGCTACATGACAGACAGGCCTGGGTGCACACCTTCAGGCCTGTCAGTTGCAGATGCCACACATCACCAGTCCTGTTTGTGTAAGGATCCAGGGCCACCTCCAAGTACCCACTGCCATCAGCGCGCATCAAGCACAGTGACATCTCGCACGCATGGCGTGAGAACACCTGCAACATGATGAACAGCCCACACCAGCAGCACAGTGAAGGACTTAATTGGTAAAGCACTCGTCAAGCATGCAGATGGGCTCAAATACATGGCACAGCTGAGTGTGAGGGTTACTGACTGCTGTTGACTGAGATTATCTGGTCCCTTAGCAGTGATGTAATGCAGGGCTGCGGTACATCAATACGCAGACATGCTTTGCCAGATGTTTGTGAGGTTAATACTTATATGTTTTAAGCCTGCTGCATGCTGTTAACTACACGATTGCGGCTCCTCATATAGAGACTGTTGTCAGCACTGCTGCAACCAAGCAAGCATGACAGTCCTTTGCTGACTTACTGCAAAGTTGAGTGTGCAGGGTACATCCTTTGGTTGAGCTGCCTTGCCGGCTGACACCAGAGTGGGGCCCAAGGGACAAGGTGAGCCCGCTGACATGCCAACAGGAATAGCAAAATGGCGACCTGCTGGTGAACCCTCAAACTGGTCAGTCTCTGCAGCAAAACAAACAACAGCAGAAGTCACTGCTGGTATTGCGAAGGGTGGAAGGCACACAGCAGTTGACCTCAGAGCTGTAACAACACTAGTTGCAGCCTTTAATGAGTATGGGCCATTCACTGTATAGTGCCGGAGGCATTGATACTGTACATCACCTGGTGGTCATGAGGCAACCTACGCAACAAGCTCTGCCTGCTGAAGTGATATATCCCTCAGAGGCGCCACTAAATCGGTGCAGTTGGCCTTGCCGCATTTTGCAACTGCTTCTGAGTTATGACATTGTACCTGGATACCACAAGACGAAACCCAGCAGTACAGGTGCCATGTGCCTTGGAACCTTCATTTCCAGGTACCAAATGTCCTTCTGTTGGTCATAGTGCATGTGGCTGCGCATGGCACCGGTCACCTCATCCCGCCAGCTGTCTTTTGGAATGGCATCTGGCGGATGCACCCAAGTAGGGTTGTTGCGGTAAAGGCCCCTGTGCCACAAGTACAGCAGAAACAAAGTGCACTACTAGCCCACAGTCTACATGTACTGAAAAACCACAATCAGTCCGTCAGCAGCACATGCTGCTGGCACACCTTTGCTGGCTGACAACCAATGGGCCTTTGCTATGTAGCAGCGTCTGAACAACTCTCCACTGAAAGACCCCCAGCCGCAGCAGCTTGCTGCAGGCATCACTTTCTCACCAGTGCAATTTTGGTGACAGGCCTTCTGGCAGGTTCTCTGCTGGTATTGTTATTATGACAGTGTACCCGCTGTCAGCAGGCTGCACAGCTGTGTACACCTGGACAGCAGAAACCCAGACAACTTTCCAGGTTGAGCCTGCCACGGACAAATACTCACAGGTTTTCAAAACTAATGGTCATGACTTGACAGAAGTATTGCTGATTTTGATGCAAAGCAAGGCTGCAGCTAAGCACTTTACTGCTGTAAAGAGTTCCCAGCGGATACAGCACATCATTGCGCAACAGCCGGTCAGAGGTTAAAAACTGATCAGACCCCCGTCTAGACCAGCTGGTCTAGTTGGCTCCAACTCCTCTGCCAGCTTTGGAATGATGACAGTATGGCATGGGGGCACAAGCAGCATGCGGCTACCTGATGGTGTACTGCTGGAACTCAAGCCTTTGTCTGAATGTGTCAGGCCCTCACCATCACTTTGTGACTTGTCATGAACCTGTACTTCTTGGCTGAAGGGCTTAACCATGCTGGCAACACAGTTACTGGCGCAGAAGTTGCTGCTACAATGTGAGCTGTGCGGGCTCTATGTCGCCGTAGTGGTTGCGATGCACCCTGTAGGGCTCTGGAGTACTGCTGTACTGGCAATAACCCTCCAGGCTGTTGCACCTGCATTACGCTGCCTGGGCGCGTCGCTGGCTGCATCATTGGTCTCTGAGCGCTCTGCAAGGTCGTCAAGCGGGCGTTGCCCTTAGATCAGGGGAGTTGCGTCTCGTTCACCGTAGTGCTGGTGACAAGAAGCCCGTAACCAGCTCGGAGCTGCCAGTGCTACTTACATGAGAGCATCCATGGCACAATGATACATGGGAAGGCTTCAGCCTTGAAGTGTTCAGCATATAGAGCACTGCACGGCCTTGTAAGACTTGAAAGCAGTATTCAAGTCTGGGCCTACTTTTGGAGTGTAGCAGTTTCAAGAATCTATTTCATAAGAAATACGGGTGCCGACAGGAGCCTACGTAGCACAAGAGGGAGATCCCTTCGCGCTCCCCGAGTTTAAACGGTTGTTTGCGGTCTTTTGCCCCTGTTTAAGTAAATAATTGGTTATCATCATCATGGTGCGCTGATATCGCCTTACCGCCGTGAACTGAAAGTACCTGACGATGAGGCGTGAGACCGAGAGTTAAAGCCAACGTTGCAGTCAGCAGGCTCTCCAGACCTATCGGGAGCGGGATAAAGATAGTGCTCAGCAGTTGTAAGGTTTTACGCCTGAGAATTGCTTACACTCCACGTTGGCAGCAGCCGTCTGCTCTCCAGATTAAAAAGGTTGCCTGTTGACAGAAGCCCTGTCAACATGGCGTATAGAGGTGAATATGATGCCTACGAGAGGGACTTTGGCATCGTACCAGACATAGTAAAGCAGTTCGTGGTGTACCTGTACAGACACATCAGGTCAGAGAAGCTGCAAACAAGGCTATGCTTGCGCTCGATATTTTCTTATATAATACTGAAAGGAGATCATGCATTCAAAGGCCAAAGTCATCAGTAACTGCAGCTGAGGCCAGGCATTTCGGTTGGCTGCTGTATCGATCCTGTTTGGTCTACGAGATGCTATGCAGTGTGCAGCAGCAATGGCGGCAGCACCCCTAGCAGCAGTTGACATTGGTTTGATATTCCGCAGGGAGCGCAATATTCCGGAGATCGAGACTATGTATGATTTTACCTTCCCCAAGTTGAGTGAGAGATACTTCAAGCAGTCATCATGGCCCCAGGTTGATGCCATTTCGGATTTAGTGGACCAGGATCACGTGTTCTGCCTGCTATACAAGGTACGCAGACAGAAACAAACCACCAACACAGCAGTTGCAGGTCGTGGCACCTTGCAGCATGAGCAGGCAGCGCACACTCCTGTAGCACAAATGGTTGCAAGCACCGCCATCAGCATCCTGCTGACCAAAGCCGAGGGTGCGCAGTTGGCTGTTGATGTGGTGATCCACAACCCGAAAACCTGCATATGTCAGCATTTGTCACAGTACACCACCATCTTGCACACCGCTGCATGTTCCTGCTGCAGGAGCTGTACTACAGGCACTTGTACTCTAAGACACAGCCGTCACTCCGGGCCCGCTGTGAAAGCTGGGACAACTATTGTGAGCTGTTTGGCGTGATCTTGCATGGTGAGCAATGGGACTAGGAGCAGGCACTGCAGAACAGCTCATTGGCAGGAAGTGCTCCAGCTAGAAGCAGCAACAGCAGTAGGTAGTGTATGCAGTTGCAACAAGGTGCTGCAAAGTAAGCGTTGTAGTAGGACACCAAGCCAATAGGGCAGGCTAGCGAATTCATTGCAGGCTGCCCTACATTGAGTGATCTAAGTGCAATTGACGATGCTGTTGCAGGGAATGTGAATATGATGTTGCCCAACATCTGGCTTTGGAACATGATTGATGAGTTCTTGTACCAGTTCCAGAGTTTTGCACAGTACCGTGCCAAGCTGTCAACAAAGAGCGCAGAAGAGATTGAGCTACTGAAGAAGTGTGACAAGGTGTGGTGCTTGTGGTGGCAGTGCTCAACCATTCATGCATCTGCAGTGGGCACTACATGTGTTGCTGGGTTGACATGTAATCTGACATGCTGGCTCAGCATGGGGTACCGAACATTTACTGGTATATGTTCTGCATGCAGGTGTGGAACATCCTGGATGTCCTCAATGTGCTGCAAGCTCTGGTGGACAAGAGCGGCATTGTTGCAGAGCTGGAGGCTGATGGTGGCGCAGAGATCAAACAACACGACGGTTATGTGCCCAACCAGAGCAATGTGCTGCGCATGCTTGGCTACTTCAGTCTGATCGGGCAGCTGAGGGTGAGTGCTGGCCAGAAGCAAATTAACTGGCATACTGCTGCACCTCAGAGCTGCCAGATAGCAGTTTTGGGGTATAAAAGCAAGCTTGCAATTTCAGAACCTGAACTGTGCTAGGCGAGCAGCCCTGAGCTATGTGAGACAGGTGGGACATCCAGACCAACACTGCATTGCTGGGCGCCTTCCGGCTGCTGAAGACACTGGATTTGCTGTCTCCTGGCTTCTGGCATGTGAGCTGTCACCATCCCCTAGGCCTGTGCTGCATCATTAAACACTCCTAGTACTACTGCCCTGTTGCCCTGCAGGTGCACTGCCTGCTTGGTGATTACCAGACGGGCCTGCAGTGCCTTTACCCGCTCAGCCTGTTTGACAAGAGCAACATGTACACCCCGCTGCTCTCAGGCTGCCACATCAACCTCTTCTACTACGCCAGCTTTGCCTACCTCATGCTGCAGCGGTATACTGATGCTGGCAGGTGAGAGTCTGTGACGTGGCAGGGTGTGCCGATGTTGCTGCAGCGCTGATGTTGTTGATGTGCTTGTTTTTTGAGCTATTGTTGATGATGTGCTTGTTTTTGAGCTTGACTGGGATGTGATGCTTGAAATCACACAATGCTTTGTCCCGAAAGCCTGTCAGCAGGCCCATGTGGGAACTTATCAGCTGATCCCATGTGTTCAGGTTTACCTCCATCATAAGATTTCCTCCTCCTAGAAGACACTGCCTGGGTCACCATGGCATTCACAGCTGGTGGCTTCAGTGTGATAGAGTTCACTGCATGGTTGCAGTCTCAGAAGTGGTTTGCAACTGTGTGGGCATTGTTGCATAAGGTGTATGGTTTGGCCCTTTTTGCATCCTGTGAAACTCGTGGTCGCATGTTGGGTTATGATTTTTAAATGCTAGAGCGCATTTGTACCGTTGCATCTCTTACCCAGAAATAATGCTAGTTGTGTTCAGAAGACCATACAATCACACATTGTGACATGTTGAGTCACCTCGAATTGAGCGTGGGATGTGCTGACCACATCTGTTTCTATTCATTATAGGCCAGCAGTCAGCTGCACGGCTGTTGACCATCTGGCCAGCTTGAGGTTTTGGTGCTGTTACTTGGGAGTCCGGGGTCCACCTGTGTTGGTCTCTGAGGCCTGTCAGGCGCAGCAGTGTGGTGTATCAGCTGCTGGCGGACCTCATCTGTCCGCTTGCTGCCCTGCCTCATGCTATTTCCTTCCCTGCCTCATGCTATTGCTGTGCTGCCTGCAGGTGTCTGAACAGCATCCTGTCGTACATCCACCGTGTAAAGCAGCAGCACGCTCGCAACGCCGCCTACGATCAGGTGCTCAAAAAGAACGAGCAGATGTATGCGCTGCTTGCACTGGTTGTGGCGCTGTGCCCATCTGTGCAGGGAGGCCTGGACGAGCATGTCATGGCGGCCTTGAAAGACAAGTATGGGGAGAAGCTGCAGGTGCATGTGGTCAGGGGTGGCGTACTTGTTGTTTTGAATGACTATAAGCAGGGCCTGACACAGCAGTACTGAGTGCTACAAGTGCAGCACTGCATTCATCTGGTCGGGATAGTCTTGTGTAAGAAAGCACTCAGAAGGATTATTTGGCGTTTTCTCTGTTTGATGTGGTGTGAGACCGAGGCAGAGGGGCCTTGCACCTGACTGGCCCAGCTGTCCCTGGGATGTGATGCCTTGAAATCACACAATGCTTTGTCCCGAAAGCCAATAGGCTCATGTGGGAACTTATCAGCTGATCCCAGCCACCTGTACACTAACATTACTATGCCTATTATGCCAACAAATGGAAATTGGAACAGGTTTGTTATGTGGATTTCAGAGCCTGTCCCCAAAGCCACAGGTGCCAGCTGCTTGTGCGTCCTCCAGCAGCATTGCCTCGGCTTCTGTTGTTTTGCAATGCAGCAAACCATGGTTGTTGTGTAATTCTGTGTATGCTGCTGCTGTTGTCTGCCTGTTCTGCAGCGCATGGCTCGTGGAGATGAGGGCCTGTTTGACGAGGCATTTATGTATGGCTGTCCCAAGTTCATCACACCAGCACCCCCCAGTTTTGACAACCCAACAGCAGCTGGACCTCAGGAGGCATACCTGAGACAGAGAAGCTTGTTTCTCAGGAGGGTGCAGGTGACGGTGCCTAGCAACCTGCAAGGCATTTTGAGGTCGAAGCAAGCTGCTGTTGCTTGACATACCAAGAGATGAGATTGATATCTCTTCATTTCTTGTAGAAAGTAAATAGTGGTGGAAACGTTTTTCAATCATTGCATTTGCCAGTGGTTCAGGCAGTCAGCATCTCAAGCTGTGTCGTGTATTATGCTGGTGCAGGACACCTCAAGGCTGCCGCTGCTCAAGCAGTACCTGCTGCTGTACAGTTCTATCAGTCTGACAAAATTGGCTGGCTTGCTGGAAACAGATGAAGCAACCTTACGTACTGCACTGGCCTGCCTCAAGAAGTCAAACTACTGGTGAGTGCCAGCTTGACAAGCAATGCAGTCAATCTGATATAGTGCCAGCTCAGCTGTCATGCCTCATGTAGCAGAAGCTGTCAGCTCCATGAATGCTGGTCACACAAACTGGCCTCTGTATAAGATACCACTTCACAGGCTGATATGCTCCTGCATGGACCTGTTGCACCTCAGCATGGTGTCCAGGCTGTTTGCCAGCCATGTGAAGGCATTTCGCAGTACCGACACAACTCGATGGTGCTGTCTGACTTGCATCTGCAGCTTGCAGTGGGATGGTGGCCGTGACATGACCAGTGGCAACTTCACCAGCACATCAGACATTGACTTTTACATTGACACAGATGCAGCAACTGGCGAGGAGCTGGTGATGCTGAGCGACATCATCTCAACACGTCATCAGGTAAGGCCGTACACGCAGTTGCCATGCAGGGAAGGAGGGACATGTAGACAGTGTGCTCTCTGCTAGACTATAGCCTGCTTTGCGCATCACCCAGGGAGTCTTGCGGTATGGCAGATTGCTCACAATCATGACAAGCTGTCGATGACGATGGTGAGTCTTTTTAAACTACAATTGCATATGTGAATTGCTCACATGTAATTTGTGCTGTTCCCGCAGGCTGACCTGCTGAGCCGGCATATTGTGAAGTTTCAGGAGATTGTGCGGGACCTGGAAATGCCACCCAGGGCAGCAGCAGCTCAGCAGCAGCAGGCTGTCTATTGAGCGCCACAAGCAGCAATGGTCGGGGTGTTCCTGTGCGCTAAGTAGGGCCACACCGGGCATTTCACTTGGTCATGCAGCAAAAGCAGCAAATGCCTTCTGAGAGATTGATGGCTCCAAACATCATCTACACATTCTGCATGGAGCAAGAAGTGTCCTGCAAGCAATACTCATGGCATTGAGGTTTGAACCATTCTCATATCAACGATGACATGATGTTGGACATGCATGACATTGTCATTCCGCATAACATCACATGGTGTGGATGAAGGAAACTCAGCAGTATTTCAGTAGGCAGATTTCATCAGTTATGATGTTACAAGCTTCGAGGATAAGGGCGCGTATACATTGAGGGCATTACCTGTCTGTAACAAAGACCGGGACTTGTGGCATGTCACATGTCTTTATCTCTTCTACATGTGACAGCTTTTACAGGTAGTGTTGTTCAAACGCGCTGCTTGTAACCACGGCTGTAACCTGCTCTTGATAATCCATCGTAGATTTGAGGCGCGGGGCCGATGGCAGTAATGCTATGGCTGCAAAGTACTGATTATTATTAATCCATCGTAGGAGTGATATGACTGCTTTTTGACCGTATAGAAGGTATTGGCACACATTTCGACTTGCTGCATGGCTAAATTTCTGTTACATATAGCTCTTGGCCAGTGCGGCGCCTGGCCCAGACGCCCTACGGAAATGCAGGCTGCTGCGCAGCGCAGCCACCAATGTGCCGCAGTGCCCTGACTGCAACGATAAGTCACTGGTCAGGAATACAGTCATGGCTGCGTAAGGTAAGCTTACGAGTAGTGATGATACTAATCAGTACCTTGCAGCCATAGCATTTACTAGAACTGCCATCGGCCCCGGGTCTCAAATCTACCCAGTGAATTCAATCCACTTTTGGACCAGGCTTATAGTTGCCCATTAGCCATAGCAATCCTGCCATCGGCCCCGCGCCCCCTTTCAGAAGCGGACAACAACAAACCATTATGAGTAGTAGTAGTAGTAAAGGGATGACGCTGCCATGCTGGTCACCAGGCTGCTAATCCCAAGCCTGAGCTCTTGAGAGTCCTCGTACTAAAAGGTGATAAACCATTAAGTGAAAGAAATATAGCCATGCAGCAGGTTGAAATGCTGTGGCAAATGCGCTGTCATGCGTTGGGGGCGCCACCCTGATATGATGCTTGTGCCTGTCGTCTGTTCTGGCTGTCCATCCAGCTGCCACCGAAGTACTGCACCAAGTATTACCTGTAAAAAAATGAGATAGAACGGGTCAACCATTAAGTTGTAAGTTACACGAGTGTAACCCGCCCGTTTGCGAGCCAAGTACAGGCTCATTGGGCATTGCACAATATTTGATCGCAGTTGGTATACACATCTCAACTTGTTGCATGGCTCAATTTCTTTTACATGCAGCAAGCTCATTTGAGCCAGCTGTCCAACAGCCGGGACTGGTAGATGGCGGGTACTGCGCAGTATAGTACTGCATGCATAATATCGCCCCCATCGCCTCATGAGGTGATCATCTACACTCAATCACTAGGCTGTAGTTTTAGCTGACCGCCACAATGGCACAGCATGTCCCAGTGTCATCACGCCTTCAAGGCGTGGCCGGACTACGAGACAGCCAGTGCGCATGCATGCCTACACTGATTTTGGGCAGAACAGTCTCAGACTGCCCACTCACATACCACATATGGGCAGCCAAGGCAGGCACCAGCATCATACCAGGGTGGCGCCCCCAACGCATGTCAGCGCATTTGTCATAGCATCTCAACTTGCTGCATGGCTCCATTTCTTTTACATATTCAGCAGCCAACTTCAAGGCATTCTGCACCACAGGCACACATAGCATCATCAATGATCCAGAAACAACATGTGCCACTCCCCATTCCTCACGACAGACCTCTAGTCAGATACATAATTCGGTACTCACAATTTCAGCATTATAACAACATCTGCACACCATGCATGACATGGGTTCTTCCAAGTGCTACTTGTTGCAACCTCCTTCATGGCCGGCAGTGTGCCTGCATCGCCCCCTTCTCCCAAGGGCACATGCATGCAAGGCAATTTCCACTCAGACGGTGAACAGACACAAGCAACTAGAGTTAGCCACAACGTGTCACACTTGCCCTGGGCTCGCCGTTGGACCGTTATGTGCTGTACTGCTCTGTTCAATGCTGCCATCTACCATCAATATCAGGTACACACACCTGGCACAAAAACAGCTGTACTACTGTGTTGCACACCATTGCATGTGAAAGAAATAGACATGCAGCAATTTGATGTGCCAAGGCAAATGTGTGACATGGCATGCAGCAATGTACACTACCACAACACCGCTGCTGAACAATTTGGTAGTAGATGGGCTTCCCCATGCCAGATGCTTAACATTTCCCAAGCTTCCTATCAGGCTTAGTAAGACTTACTTCAATGCAGATATCTCTTCAAGTAGTCGACACCACATCCATTTCCCACTACGTTGTGCAAGGGTCCATTCTGCTGCAGCACGCAATAGCCAATGCTGTCAACAATACTCTTGCCAACAGCGTTCCACTACTGCACTTGACTCTGCAAGCAGGGCTGAAACACTGGTAATAGGAAGCACCCCTTGCATATCAGTTCATTTGCCAGCTCATCCAATGTTGCATGGCTTTATCTCTTTTACACGGGCAATAGGAAGCACCCAGTGACCACAAGCAAGACCTGTGTGTATCTGTGGTCTGAAACAGCCACTAACACTGGTGTGCAAAAGGCAAAGAGGCAACGCAGCAGGTTGAGATGGTATGGCAGATGCGCTGGCATGTGATGGGGGCACCGACCAGGGGTGGTGCTTGTTCTCGCTTCGCTTGTCTCCGCTCTTGAACCAGCTACACACAAGTCTCACTACACCACAGTAACACCTGTGATAAATGTGAATCACCATAAGGTGACACTGGCCTTGCCAGAATTGACTGTATGACTGGAATTCGACCTACAATATGCAAGGAAATGCAAGCCCCAATTGGGGACAGACAACAGCACACACTATACACGATACAAACTGCAAGAATACTGGTACCCATCAAACAGTGTCCTAGGAATAAACTTCATACCATTGGGCCACTGAACCAACCATCTGCCATGCTTCCAGTGTGATTACTTGTATTTCTTGTAACAACAAACGCCTGTCGACTGGAGTTCTGTTGTGCCCAGGTATGCTGGTACCCCACATGCCTCACTAGGGCATTCAACAGCAGTGTTGTTGAGCCACATGCATGTTGATAGCCTGCTATGATAACATGGACTCACACAAGAATGTGAATGTATGCATAATGTCCTGCTGAATTCCATCGTCACCTCCATCGTCACCTTCCACACGGTTGACAATCATCAAGTCCTCCTTTACAGGGTTGCCAGACAGAGTCTGTCTTTGTATCTGTATGACACATGAACTCACATGTTGCTGATCACGAGTGATAACATGTGATAGGACTCAGAAGATTTTGTGGTGTGACAGCAACAGATGAGATTACGCCATGTCGAACCTGTGGCTGACCAACAATAGACCTCACTCTCGGGAGTGGTCAGACAGGTGCCGGCCTCTTCAAAATGTTGACCATGCATAGGACACACACACAAGAATCCATCCAAGATGCAACCAGGTGAAGACACAGCAGAGGTGCTTGGCAATGGCGTCACAAGAGCTCTGTCACCAGAGTGAGATCACCATTCATTTATTTCTAGTGAAACAAGCAACTCTTTGCTCTAGAAATGGTTATCCGGCACTTTGGAGACAGGAGGGGCCGCACATGTACAGCGCACCCCTAGACAAGTGCCGAGCAGTCCCTGACTAACAGCAGCATATTGGTGTCTGATGGTGTCTGTGATAGCTGGCGGTCAGGCATCAAAATCAACAAGTGTGTACATGTGCCTCCAGTGGGCACTCACAACTCCCAGCCAAGGCAGCAATTGCGCCCTGATCCATTGAAGTGGGTGGCGACCAGCGTGAAGCGCCATTTGGCCAACCAACCCCACACTTGCAGCCAATGTTTCATGTTTTGGGAAATTTGTGTCTGCATGATGCTCACACAAATGTACAGCTGGTGTAACCCTATGCAATCTTCATTGTGTCCATGCGTTGAGACTTAAACTGCATCAGGTGGGCTTGCAATACCGTAGATACAATGCAATGCACTAGTTAATATCAGTTTTGATCATTTTTCAACCTGCTCAACAGACGAAGTGCTTTAAAGCTCTACTTCTGGCCAATATCTTTTGTTGTGGGTATAGACTCAAGTAGGTGACTTGGCAGGCGAGCTTGTGGCTTCTTAATGCATGGAAGCAGACACTCTGCAACTTGCAGTATGAGCTGCCTTGAGTGCTTAAAAAATAGAAACATGCACCATAGAATGTAAGCGACAACGCAGATCAATGCGATGATCCCTGCAGCCTGCTGGTAGTCAATGCCAGCATCAGTGTCAACGCTGAACAAAGTGAGCGCTACGTAAGTGGTGAAGTACAAGCATAGGAACGCCAACAGCTGCATCCTGCTTAGTGTACTTGAAAAGTATGGCTTCAGCACGACATGAATTCCACAGTATGCACCAAAAGCACCATTCATCAGCAATGTAGCATAGTAAGGACCAAGTGTGTACCGGAAAGCGCTGACTGCACAAACAGCCGACATTAACAAACGAAGGACCGACTCAAACCAGAACCTGCTGGGTCTGAAGTTCCTGTACAAGAGGCCGTATCTTTCTTTGAAAGCAGGGTCTGACTCTGACGCTTCTGCGTGTGCACTCAACCACAGTACAATGGCAAGCGGCATGCCAATGCAGAAGACTGCTACACAGGGTATGCCCATGAACAGCGCCCATTTGATATGGTACCCTGACCAACAAGCTTGCTGCATATCACTGACCCAGTAACCATGACTGGCATCTGCGACAGCGTATTGAGGATAAGGGTCCACAGCCGAGTGCGCATTATCTAGTGGAATGCAGGCAAAGAATCCCAATGACATGCGCACCAGAAACGGATATGACACACTCAACACAACCAGAGCTGTGACTGGAAGCTGAGCTACCAGATTTGGCTTGGTCTGTAACCCCATTGTGCGAGAAACTTTGGCTGCAAGGCTCGGACGAGTAATGCAGGCGAGCAGGTGATACAGCACAGCTTTGCAACCCCACCACACAACATTGAGCACGACGACTGCGACAAGAATGGCTGGAGGTGCAAGCAGTGTTGCCAACTGGCGCATGATAGCTACAGGGATAGCAGTGATCTGGCCCAGGCTTTGCAAGACGCAGTCTAAGGATGCTGCTTGCCCACCAAATGCCCCGAACACGGCGCTGAAAGCCCTGAATAACGTCTCAAGCGTCTTAGGCCACTCAAGTGGTATACTGCTGATCAACAACAGATACTGACCTAGCATAATCACGACATGCAGCATGTGTGACGGTTTCAGATCGCTACTGCCACTCTGGTTATCCCTCCATGTTGCATGCGCAGTGATAGCCACCAGAGAAACAGAGAGAAGTGAAACAAGGATGTACACTGCCCAGATGCGAGTCAGTGAGCCACACAATGTGCAGTGAAAAGGGGCACTGGTAACATAGCCCGCAGAACACGATCCACAGAGGTTGCCTGCGTACCCTTCAGCACACTCACCACCGTACAGGCACACATCTTGCGTATGAGGACAGCGATGGAACTGTGTTGAGTTCTGGCTGGAGTGCCACCATCCTGCTGTTGGGATGAGAGCGGCACCTCCAGTGCAACTGGCCCCTGCTGCTGGACAAAGATCACACGACACGTTCTTGGGGTTTAATGAAAAAGTACCTGGCCTGCACACCTGACATAAAACTCGGAGCAGCGTTTCACCCAACACACAAACGTCCCTAGTCCAGACAACCGTGTCACTGCTCATATTTATGTTGGTGTTGTTGAACAGCAGCTGAGTGTTTCGCTCCGCGTCAATAGCTTGGCCCACTGGGGAGGTGTTGTTGATGATTGTGCACTTGCTTGTTGCATCCCCCATGATGAACCTGCCCCCATTACCAATAAAAGCAGCACCTCCAACGCTGGCACTGTTATCAGAAATTATGGAGTTGCCAGTGCATATCAAAGTAGCATTCTGCCCAGATACCATGACCCCCCCTCCTGAGTTGCGTACAGCTGAGTTGCCTTGAACAATGCTCCCACCTACAGTATAAAACCACCGCAGACAGTGCAAGCCGTTGCAGTATTTAGAAACAGGCCAGAGACAGTTGGCAGCTAGCACTTCTCAGTATAGCGATGTGTGCACTGGGTCGCACACTCTGGCAAAGCATGGTGCTGCTGCACAGAAGGGCCATAATACCTGCAACACATGTACAGTGTGGCAACACAACACTGCCAATATGCAGGCGGCACCACCAGCTGCCGCTTTTGTGCTTACCAGTGATGGTGACTACTGACTGGTCAGAGACAAATAGGCCGCCTCCACCATAGTTTCCAGTGCCAGTGTTATTGACCACTGCACTGCCATTAGTGATCAGAAGTGTAGAATTGTAGAAAATTGCAATGCCTGCACCACCTCCTTCTGCCACATTGTTAATAATAGTGCTGTTGGAGATCACAAGCTTTGCAGCGTCAACAACTGCAATGCCGCCGCCTGTTGGGTTACGTAGCAGATCAGCAGGCGTACAGTAGGGCAAGCATCAAACTCAGTGTTGTGGTAGCAGGTGTTCTCAAAGTAGCTGATGCACTCGCCGCCTCACAAGAGCAGTGTTGCCTGGCACGGCGGCAACAGCTGTGGGCGCTGCATTAGGGCATTGCTGTGCCAGCAGGGCTACCGAGCAGTGCCATACTGTCATGCAGAGCTGTTGCGTCATGCAGCAGCAACCGGTTGCCTTAGAATCATGCGCGGAGGCTTCATGTTCACAACATATGCGTAGCCGAAGCCGTCCACACACCTGCGTATGCTTTCAGCGCACTGTTGTTTGTCACAATTGAATGTTCTAGGTGCACTGTAGAGTTTTCAGCTGTCGCCAGACCACCGCCTGCGTAGTAACCATCAGCTATATTGCCAGAAAGAGTTGAGTCTTGGATGATGGCGTCAGCATATCCAAGCACAAGGATACCAGCACCACCTGCCGCCCTGCCGCCGGAGAAGTTGCTGTTTTTGACGAAGACTGTTGCATTGTCTCGTGCCAGTATACCAGAGCCGTAACTGTCTTTGACTACTAGCCCTTCAAAGGTAACATTGCTGCGGCCCAGGACACAGATGATGCCTTTCTCCTCCCCCAACGAGCCCTGGAGCTGCACTCTACTGACTTGGCTGAACTTGAATACTGCATTGGTATTGCAGATGGACAGAAGGCACCCCTCCACGCGACACGTATTGCTGGTTTCGATGCCCTCCTGTAAGGCTTTGCTCTTGACAACGCGCACAGCTGGACTGAACGATAGGTTGATACGCCCGTCGCAATCAACGTTTGCCTCGGCGACTTTGTTGTGTCCGGTCAGTCGCAGTCTGCATATCGTACTGTTACAAGTGACAATATGCGAGCAACCGAGCAAACACAGCAACAGCAAAAGTTGCCCCGTCATTAGGGCTGCCGTAAGTATATGAATCCTACAGAGTGTCGGGAGGTCAACGCATGCTTTATACTACGCAATCACATAGGCATCCTGACGCGTTGATAGGGTAGGGATCGAGATGGGCTGGGCTCTGTCACAGCGCCGAAAGGGACGAACCGCTTATTTCGCTCGCTGCAGATGGGTGTGATGACAACAAAATTCAGCTGTCAAAACCAGTTACAAGCTGTTTTAAAAAAGCAGCGTGTGGGCGGTAAACCAGCAAACCTCCTATCCAACAACACAGGCCCAGCGTGGAAAGCACCCTCAAGCAAACAGCATACATACTAAATACTCCATATGTGATTGAGATGACGCCGAGTGCTCGAGGCCGGACCTGTTTCCATGGAAACAATAATGCGGTCTGCCGAGTGAAAGCCAAATCTTTAAAGTGCCTTAGCAGTTCGAATAGATAAGCAAATCAAGGTTGTGTTGTGCGAGAGAAAAATAAATCATAATAACCAGTTTCCAGCTGTGCCTCAAGCTGCGTCAACCGATCATGGATAGTGACTCGGGCTGATTGGATAATTACATACTACATGCTCCCCGATGAATTCACTGCTCTGGTTTTCCTCTCTAGGTGTGACATAGCGCATTATTGTGCTGCAAGGGAGCGGTGGGCCAGCGGGAACCCACTAGGCTGCCTATGACTGTAATTCACTGCACAATACTGCGTGGCCTCCCATGATTGTCGTGGAGATTGCACCATAATTGCACCATTTGATAGTTCACCTGCTTGTACTCACCAGGCAGGTGTCGTATTTGTCGATCACTGAGTAACCTGTTGTTGGGCTCATATACCTGCGAGCATCGCAGACACCATGCGTATCAGACATTTATCATAAACAAGCACTGACTTGTATTGAGTGTGGTGGGCATGGTCACCGCAGGACTGCCCTTCCATCGTCTTTCATTTGGTCCCGTCAGGGCAGCTGCGAGGCTGCTATCGCCAAACCCCTGATGCTAATGGAAAACCCTACATGATTCCACTAGGCGTCTCTATATAGCCTTAGGGCTGCAGGAAACGAGTAGACCTGATGGCATCACTTAAGTACTTGTAGTGAAGAAAGAATCCACACTCAGCAGGATTTCAAGCGTTGAGCGTCGCAACGGCAATACAAACACGTGGGTCAATCCAAATCGGATGAAAACGTAGCAAGTGTATGTCGCAGCCGAGTCCAGCAGGAATATGGCCGGCGAGGACCAATAGGCCACATCGCTCAGCGGGATCGCCTGTTGTAATGCCTTTATTCAACCAATGCCCTGAAACCTTCTGGTGTCATCACAACGCAACATCTACAACGATGTCACCATCAGTGACGAAAACGTGAAAGCGAGCTAAGTGCACTTCCACGTGGATAATTAATGCAATGCAGGGCAATGGGATACAGCAGACCCCTTACCATCGTTCTGGTTGCATTCATCGCCGGTGCCTGTGCCACGGTGACGGCAGCTCAGGACTGTGACCAGTCTCAAGCTGAGACGATGTCGGTGAGTCTTGGTGGAGGGGCTCAGTTCCCGCATCTGCGGCAGATGTGGTCGGTCATCTGGCATCAGGAGCTGTTGACTGCTTTGTTACATCACCAGCAACAGCTCTTAGCGGTTGCTATGATTAGTCAGCTGCCAGCAGCATGGCTCAGCCGACAGCCTGTCGGACTCTGGGTTTGACATGCTCTAACACAGCCAGCTCATAGCACTGCTGTGGCACATGCACAGCCAACATTGCAGTGCACATAATTGAGAAACATGCTGCTGGAGGGCTCTGTGAGTGAACGCAGCACCAGTATGCCTGACAGCACTTCCTCTTGTGACCTCCAGCCTCCTGAATACTTCTCTGCAGCAGAGCCAATGTATCATATATGTACAGCCAGCGCTGCTGTGCTGTGAGGCTACGTGATGGCACTTGCATTGACTGCACTTCTGCTTTTGACTGTCATTTCCTGCAGTGCAATGTGCCATACTGGTGCCAGCTGCGAGTTGGAGGATTCCCTTTGTTCAACACAGCAACAAATGAGTGTATTTGCTTGCAACTCTGCAATGATGCGATTGGACAAGGAGAAGGCAGCAGCTGCAGCTCTCAAGTCGCTCCTTCTGGTGGCCGCTGGTACAGCATCACATTCAACAAACTGAATGGAGACAACAACTACAGGGGAACAGTGTACTGCGATCCCAGTGGTAGGTCTGGAGGCAACGGTGCCCGGCGCCTTTAGCAGGCTGCTGCAGTTTCTGCCTCCTCTTTGGAAGATATCACCAATGCTGCTGTTACACCAGACCCAACTGCAGTGCACAGGAAGTTGTTAACCATCAACAGGCTGGGTAATTACACAGCAAACACTATCATCGCACATTCTGGCATGTAAGCAGAGTGGCTGATGCATCATCATACTTAAGTTGGATATGTCATGGCATAGCATCGCTATATCTACTGTCAAGGCCTGTAGCATGTGTGCTTAAGTCAACCTCGAGTTGCATTTAATGCATTGCTAGCCAATAAGGTGGTGGCTACTGGGCCTGCTGCGGCTCAGCAGAGCCAAGCCCTGCCACCAGATGTCCAACATCTGACCTGACGGTCAGGCCAGTTTGAGGCAGGTTTTTCAAGTGCTGAGATGTAATGTGTAGTGAGAACAGCAGTGTCACCAACGAATGTCTAATTTCACAGAGCATTACACAGACTAAGACATGTCATACATTGAATCAACAAGTGCACTGTGTGACAAGGTCAACATTCTGCTTGCCGGCTAGTACCGTGAGCCGGGTGGACAGAAGGGTACAGGGCTGATTACTGTGTTCAGGCCTTGAGATGAATGCATGCATATGCGGGCTGTTGTGAGGGTTCCGTTGGCAGGGTCCCCATTATTGACCTACAATTTATCAAGCTTGACTGATGACTTCCCGAAACAAGGTTCATTCATTGCGATGCAAGATATGTGGAGGCATAGTACAATGTCATCTGACATTTGCAGAGCCGGCTTGCTGCAAATGCTTGGCGTGCCCTGTACCTACTTGACATGTGATAGTAGAGATACTATGTCTAACTGGCAGTTTCTGTTTCTACAATAAAGGTTGCAACGGTTGAGAGTCTTTGGCGGTTGTTTGTTTCTATCAGGAAAGCACTACAAGACTCAATATGGTCAACATGACAATTGCATGCACGTGCTGGTTGTTGTCAGGTGTGCCTCTAGCAAGATTGCTACGGCCCGTGTCAGTGACAATTGATAGGAGGTTGATTGATGTTTGAGCTTTACTGTCATCATCCTAGAGCAAGCTGATCATTCTAGGCAACATATGTACCAGAGAGGTACTACTATGGCCATTTGCAGCCAAGGACTGCATTGTGTCTCATTCACGTGTGAAAGGAGGATAGGATGTCGCATGGGATTGTTCCATGGCCATACATAAGTACTTCAACAACTCCAGCAGAGAGATTGACAAGGGTGAGAGCACTGCTTGGCATGGCAAAGAAGCATATGGTGCTTGTTGTGAGACTTGCAGCTGGCAAGGGTCTTGGGGATGACTGCTGATAGATAACCAAGCTGTGTCTAAGCTTGAGCGAGGATTTCATGAGGTCCAGGAACAAGTTTTGCGTTATTACCATGCAAGATGGGTGGAGGCGTAGTATACTTGATACTTGCAGAGCCAGCTGCAGCCGCTATACTCTATGGCAAATGGTTGGCGTCAAGCGCTGCACCGTACTTACTTGCTTCGTGATAGCAGACATAGCACTGGCAGTTCTTGTATATAAGATGGTTGCAATATCTGTGGCAGAGATACAGTTGCAGTGGGTGTGGCCAGTGAAAGCACTACACGGCCTAGCATATATATATCATATCATCAATATGACAATTCTATTGCCATGGCACTGCATGGCATGCATGCGCTGGTTGTTGTCGAATTTCTACCTCTGGCAAGGTTCAACGGGCTGTGCCATACCCATAATTACAGTTGATAGGAGGTCCGACTTGAGACAAATGTGAGCTTGACTGACAGTTTCCTGGAACATTGTCCAACCGTTGTCCCAACTGAGTGACTTGCCTGGCAAGATATGTGGATAAAGGACATGGTGGATGTTATGGCATGATTGGCATCAGCAGCCAGTAAATTGCATTGCACCTGATTGGCATGAAACAGGAGGCACAGAAGGTTCAGTGTCTATGCCGACTGGGCTATTGAAACATCTCCATCAGAAGTCATCAAGAGGGTCAAGGCACTATTAGACATCATTTAGCATTACAATGCATGCCATGTGACATGCTGCTTATAGTGAGGCGCTCCCCTGGCAAGGGTCTTGGGAATGGCTGCTGACAGCAGACGAAGGTATATACCTTAGTTCTAGGGATGGTCACCCCAACACACATCCAAATTCACAAGATGTATGGATCGGAAGCATGGCAAGTGTGACATCAGCAGCCAAGTGGCATCATATACCTACATTATATGCCATATTCGACTCTGCTGAGCCGACAAGGCAACCTGAGTGTATGAAGTCAGGGCTGCATTGTGTCCGGCACATATTCAGCAGTGCCACAAGGCCTCAGTGTAATGCTGCTTTGCTGTAGTTGTTAATCAGGGTCATGTACAGTGCTGTACCTGCTGCTTATGCAGTTTTCTCACGAAAAACTGACAAGAGTTGGAACTTGCACCAAGGCTTGGTGCAGTGATGCAGGTGCCGCTGCTTTGCAGTGGCTGTTGATCAGGTTCATGTGCAGCGGTGCACCTGCTGCCTATGCAGTGTTTTCACTGGGAACATACAAGAGTTGTGGGCCTGGTGCCCTGCACCGCGGTTGCCGCTGCCTTGAAGTGGCTGTTAATGAGGGTGATTTGCAGTGTTGATGAGGGTCATGTGCAGTGGTGCACCTGCTGCTTGCCGAGCGGCACTGCCAAATATAGTATTTTTGTAGGCCCTATGTTTGAAACTCTCAAACATCCTGTATGATACAGGATTCGTGGGCTTGGTGCAGATACGCAGTTGCCGCTGCTTTGCAGTGGCTGTCGATGAGGATTATGCAATGGTGCACCTGCTGCTTATGCAGTACTTTCACAGGAGACATATAGGATTTGTGGGCTGGCATGTCAGCCTGGTAGAACCTGACAGCTGACCATCATCAGTGAGCAACTGACCCAGCCTGCTGCGCAGGCAGAGGCAACCTGCTACAGCAATGCTATGCAGGAGATTATGCCATATATTGCCTTCAGTTGACCAAGCTCAACATGAGCCTCTTCTTGTACTCCAGCATAAAACAGCTTGCAGGTACAGCTTGCAGGTACTGTATAGTGAGCTGACTAGTGCGGCAGATTCTTGTTGAGTTCTAAACACTCAGTCTGCGGCATTAATACGGGTTTCTTGCCAATCAGCTTTCGCACTGGGTTGAAACGGTCATCGATTGTGATCAGTTGTCGCGCACGAGTGAGTTCACGCCCTACGCCAGGGCACATGGTGTGGCTATAGCAGAACATCGGTTCTTCAGGATACCGCAAGCAGATCCGTTGCCTCCCAACTCTGATCGCTGCCATGCCATTAATCGTCTGCCTGGCAACAAGAGTAGACCACGCAGAGCAGCAGTATGGCACTACACCAGAAGCTCCTCTATACAGTACTGCCAGCAGACAGGACATTTGTACCTTGCAGATGGTCGTATGCGCAAAGTAGAAGAGCATTGCCAGTAGCGACGTCCAGCAGAAAGTGCCGAGTTGTAGCAGACAGCAGGTGCGCACGTAAATGGTGCATGCGCCAGGTACGTGGGTTTCATGCACAGACAAACTGGCTGGCATTTGTAGTCGCGTTACATTCATCGCTCACCTCTGGTTGCCCAGGTATGCAGTACCCAATTATCAACAGCAGACCCATCACCTGCAGCTGCAGTCTACAACAGCGCCACTGCACCTCAAGCGCACATCAATGGAAACAAACAGCCCTTCAACTGGCTGCAATACTGGTATCCAGTGCATGTTGTAGACCAGATAGACCCCAGCAGGCCACATGCAGTTGAAGTGCTGGGAAAGCAGCTGGTGCTCTGGAGAGATGGCCAAGGCAACTGGCAGGCCATGGAGGACGCCTGCCCTCACAGGTGCGTTGGACATGTTGATGTGATCAACGGTTCAGCACTAGGTGACCCAGGAGTCCAGCATAGTTGTGCTAGGTGTCCATGATTTCTGTTCTATGTGAGGTGAAGAGTGCGTTTGTTGGTTATGGAAGATACTGCAGTACAGTTGATAACCTGTGCATGCAAGCTGTTCCGCTGCGCAGCGGAACAGCTTGTATTGCGAGCGCACAACTTCGTCGCCACAATGGCAACTAGCGCTGCATACTCTTTACACTGCTGCTTGTCCGCTGTGCCGCAGGCTCGCCCCATTGTCTGAAGGACGGTTGGAAGCAGATGGCACTCTGCAGTGCAGCTACCATGGTGCGAATGAAGCAGTTACACCTCATATGTGCTGCATTCGAGCAAGAGCTCCTGCAAGTGTACAAGCTTGAGGTGTTGCAAGCGGCTCATAGGGACCAGTTTTCCTGGTTCATGAGGCAGCCTATGCTTGCATTGTGGCGCACCAGCTGCAGCACAGCTACTAGCAGCTGGGGTTACTTGCCAAAGATAGACGGACAGCAGCAAAAGATGCCAGTATTAAGCGGAATTTATCCATAGACCTGGCACATTATACAACCTGCATCACCTTGATTTGCAGGCTGGAGGTTCAACAGCACAGGGAAGTGCACAGAAATTCCCCAGGTAGGCTGCAGATTCCTTGCCCTTAGGAACCTGGCAATACTGTAGGCTGAAGGGCCTCCACCTGCACAATAACACCTTTGGGAAACACAGGGAAGGGAAGAAGGGGGCGAGAGGATATACTTCATGGCCTTGAGGGGGCCGTGAGAGCATGCAGGGACAGGGGTAGTGGTGTTATTTTGCAGCTACCTATGGCAGTCTGTCATGTCGCCTGGCTTGCAATCTGGTCTGCCTGCAGGCCATTGATGAAAAAGCTAAATCGGTCGCCTGCAGTAGCAGCAGATCATGTGTAGCTCGATTTCCCCTCAAAGAAGAGTTTGGGTTGCTCTGGGTGTGGCCAACATCAGGGCCAGATGCAGAACTGCAAGCAGGTATAGCTTCAGGTTGCCAATATGTCATCGCACCGTGCCGTTATTAATTCTCTTTGCAGTATTGGAACAGATGCACGCCGTGGGTTCGCCATAGTCTGTGCGACGAGCCCAATAACTCTTGTGCATCTGCCCCAGTTGGTATGCTCACAGCAGTCCCCAGCACTGATCATAAAATGGATGACCTGTGACTGGATACACAGTGTTTACCTAGAGGCAACTGCTGAGTTCGTCAGCAATAGCGTTCCAAGGTTGTCGGCGCCATGCAGCAGGCATTGCTTTTGATGCAACTGAAAGAGTTCAACAATCTGCTGTTGTTGTCCTATCAAGCTGCACTTCATAGAGTGCCATCTTGCCTGTGTCCTGCAGCTGCTGCCCATCTGCCTGCTTCCAAGGCACTTCATGAGGCATGGGCAGCAGGCCGGCAACCGACCTGGTACAGGAGGCACCTGGCATACTCTTGGGATATTCTGGTGGAGAACCTGTCAGACCCATGTGAGTGGTTGTGGTTCACTCCGCATTACAGCCTACGGTGGCCGTTGCTGGCATGAGTGTACAGCAGCCCAGTGTGCAGCTGTCAACAGGCCTTGGGATGAACAAGTCAGCCACCTTTAACAGGTGCAGAACGTCTTGCCCTTCAGCCATGGTACCTTCATCAATGTTGGCACAAGAAGGAGCAATACCTCTCAAGAAAACCTTGCTTAAGTTCTTCTCCTGGTATGCTTGCAGCCCATCTGCCCTTCTCCCACCACAACCTGTTTCCTGGCCTCAAGCGCAGCAGTGCTGGGGCCATGCCCTTCTCCCTCGTGCAGCTGGCAACAGGCAACAGCCAGGAGGAAGTGGCAGAGCGGCCCAACTGGTGCATACCGCAGCAGGCACCCCTGGCAGCATACTCATATCCTGCAAGTGAGACGAACAGACTAGCAGCATATTTTTGCGTGGTGCAATCTGTCCTTCCAGAGGTGTAACATCATCACTTGCTCAATCTGCAAAACTGGTCACATGCAAACAGTGGGGGTGAGTTGATCATGCACCCTCTGCTTGTTGCTGAAACATCGAGGTCTGCTTCTGACTTCCTCAGTGCCCCAGAGGTCAACCTGCATAATGGGCAGGGTATATACCCAGATATATCTGCCCTGCCAGTCGCTCCCATGACCAATGCATGACACAGCAGTTGCCAAGCATATCTAATCCATATTGTAGTACACTGATTAATGTCTCAGGGCTGGCTCATATCCCCTCTGCTGCTGCTGTGAGCAGGTTTCACATCTGGTGGTATCGTGTCATTCACACCCCCTTGCTCTGTGATCTATGACAGCGCAGCAAATCCGGTTCAGACAGAACTGCTGGCCGTGCCGGTAGGCCCTGGCAGGGCATTGGTGTTCACTGCCGGAGTATCCACCAAGGAGGTTCCCAAGATGCAGCCCTCGGATGTGCTGAAAGCACTGCTCAGCAACCCCAGACAGGCATCTACAGTCTTTGCAAGGTATGTTGCTTGTCCAAGGCTCAGCTGCATAGAGGCATCACATCTGTGCATCTGTGACATGTGCTGTATGAGCAGTACTTGATTCATCAAGCCCTTGCCCTGCCCGGATGCATTGGCTGCAATGTCATTGGCATGCAATGAGTTCCAGTAATGTCTTCCTGCACGTCTTGCTCCTGCAGGGCAGTCATGCAGGGTCAGCCAAAGTACAAAAGTCATCTACGCAGCAACAAGCTGTTTGATCAAGACAGTGTGAGTGGCCAACAGAGCAGCAGCAGCAGCTTACCAGTTCAATAAGTGCTCTGTGAATCATGACAGCTGTAACCTGCTTTGTTATCAGCGAGGTGTGACTCTGGCTGCAAAGCTAATGTATGTGTACTAGCAGTTGCTGCTGGAAGCCACTCGTTCCTTGTGGCTTTATATGGCGTTTCTTTGGTTGGCTGGCACAGGCTCCACATGGTGGCCAGGGTTTCAGGGCACTGTGGAAATGTCACTTTTGATGTTTGTCTGGCTTCAGTATCTAGATCTTACTGGGCATAGAGTGCTGCTGCCTGCCTTTTCGTCTGGTCAGGTGTTCCTGCACAAGCAGGATGTGAAGCTGGCAACCAGTGACAAAAGCAGCTGGATGAAGGAGTATTACATGCCAGTCACATGCGATGGAGCAATTATTGCAGGTAAACAACGTTAGCCTGCTCCCCGTCCTGTGCACAGCAGGTGGGCAGCTGTTGCATCAGTAGCCAGGCTGACAGGCAGATCTTGTGTGCATGCGTTGTGAGTTATGAATGTGTACTGTGGGAGTGATCCCGCCTAGGAACCAACATTGACTGTGGATGTGAATCATGGCTAGCTCCTCTGGAGTCTCTTCTTACCTGCTGGAGTGTATGCTTTTGTCTGCTTTTATGCAGCTCGTAGATGGGCTGATGCTGCACTTCAGCAACACCTGTCTTCGTCAGATCCCAGTGATGCATCTTCTCCTTTGGCAGCAGACGTTCTGTCACTTTCACAGCGGACAGCAGCAGCAGCTGGCAGTCTCACAAAACAGCAGGTCAATGACAGATTCAACCAGCACACCAAGCACTGCCTGATTTGCCAACAAGCCATGAAGCAGTTGGAGCGCCAGGCAGCACGAGCAAAGTCAGCTGCAGCTGCATTGTTTGCAAGTTTAGTAGGTTGGATGGTAGGAGTGTCTCTACCAAAACTCTTCGAGGTATCTTCATCAATTGCTGCTGCTGTACCACCAGTTGCAGCAGCAGCTGTTGCATTAGTGCTTGCCCTAGGGGCTGCCGCAGCTGCTGCAGTCTCAGCAGCAGCAGAGAAAGAGTTGGAGCAGTTTGTTTATGTGGAGTACAACCATGCTGATAACCACTGAGGCCAACAGACATATGTCATGCATGGTGACAGATACTGGGAACTTTGGTGGCAAGATGTTGCCAGCATCTGACTGAGTTTGTACATGTACTGCGTATCAGTCCTGTGCTGCAGCAGCACTCCTGACAATTGGAGCAAAGGCACGACCAGCGCTGCTCTGAGTCATTGCTCCATTGATTACTGGCATGCCTTGATTGAGTTTGACATCATATGAGCAACTTCGCCGCGGCTCTAGCCAAGGTACGTAGCTATGGTACATGCACAGATGTGGTGTCTGTGGAGTGTCTGCTGTAACACTCCAACGTTGCCAACGATGGCAGTGCCATCTACGCTAAGTTGGCAAGCTAATACCGTACTCAAGAGACTTATGCCACGGTGACTAACCAAGTTGGGGGCTGAGGCATTTGAGTGTGAGGCACATAAGTGTTTTCACATAAGTGTTTTCAGACGGTGGTAGGATGCAAGAAACGGCCTCACTTATAACTAGTTTGCTTGAGTGTTGCCTGCTCCTGTTTCCACGAGCGATTGCCACTTCACGAGTGTCCGACACATGCGGTGCTTGTACTTGTGGCTGGACCAGCAGGAGCTACCCAGTGGGCTGCAGCGCTGCAGGTAGCTGCAGTCATGAGCATGATGGAATGATCATGCAGCTGTAGAGGTCATGGACCATACCAACACTTCCAGGACTAGCACCACGTTCCTACATAAAACATGAACCGCACTCAGCATATGCATGTAGGAGAGTAGTACTCGACCCCAACATCCACCAAAGCTGACTTGACCACTGCACACATACAGTCAATTAAACCGTCTCAGCTCAGCACAATCTGGAACACAGCGCTGTACAGATGTGTTAGCACAGTAACAATCACCACAACATGACACGGCACTGACAGTCAGCTGGAAACTATCTGGATCTCCGGTTATCAATGATTGTCCTGACCACACTGCACAACACAGCAGAAACAACAGGCCAACAGAAGTGTGTAACCAGTTGCCCAAGAAAGGACACACTGCAACCTCTACAATGTGAACAAGAAAAAAATAAACAATTCACAGCATGTAGCAAAGCTGACCTTATGTCCAACGACGTATGTGCGCCAAAACAATCAAGACACGCCATGCACTGAGGCATACAACTGCTTGAGGGTGGTCAAATGCCTTTAAAACACCACAGCTATCAAGTACAATATAAGAATAATAGCAGACAGGTCATCATGTACAACAACAATGGAGACTTGACAGACGCATGGCAGAACATGCTGCTGACCTCTGGTGTAAGTCTTGAAAGAAAAGGTCAGCAGCAATTGCGGCTGCTATTCCACTGGTATGTGCTCTCCACGGCCGCTAGCAGCTGCACTGCCAGTGCTGCTGTGCTGCCTATTCCTTGCTAGCAATCCTTTGTATTGGGCACCTTGAGCCCATCTGTCAATCTCTCTGGCACGCATGACTGGTAATGGATGACTCAAAGCCCTCGTTTGCGCATTGCGGAGGTACCAGCCCAACATGCTGCTGGTTGTGACTTCATCATAGGACCGAGCCTGCAGTCAGCCGGTGACACATGCCAGCAGCATTGCTGCTCACCACACAGGACTAAGAACCATGGAACCCTCTCTGGTGCACATGATATAACCAACATGCATCAAGGCATGAAGAGTGCATAATGCAGCAACCTCCCCCTGTCATATGTAGGATAACGAATGCCATAGCAGGATTACCACTGTTAGCCCACCTGCTGCAAGAAGGCATCCACACTAAGTTCATGGGCAAAGGTTGGGCTGCCTCCCGCCAGTTTCATCAGCGCACCAATGACCACAGTTGGGTCCTGAGCCACCAGCAGTGCTGCACGATCACATGTAAGCTCTGCTGCTCTCAGCCAGCGCAGGAGAGCATCCTCTACGGTGCCTGCACACAGCAGGGAAGAAAAGAGTAAAGCAAAGAACAGCGGGTTGCTGGTTTACATGGCCTGTGTGACTGGTGGCATGATGACTAATTACACTGGTGGCCTGCTGCTGGTCCTGAACAGCATGCAACAGCACAATTGCCCCTTTTCACTGATGCTAATGGCAAGCACACAAGTATGCTTGGCTTGCAGGCAATCCAACATGGTCACCATACATGCCAGGTAACTCTGTCACTGCCAGGTCATCAACGGTTGTCTGCTTACCTGATATTAATGGCAGCAGCGATACTGTTCCGCTGGCCAACACATTGGCGATTGTGAGCCACAGGCCATGATCACACTTCAAGTGCCCAAGTTCTGCAACAATGTGTGGAGGTGCAAACAGGCATGAAAGTGATAATTTGCCAAGGCCTAGTAGAGAGGTGGTGGAGCTAATGTTACCCAGGACACATGCTGCTGCTCTCTAGCACTGCCCACAATGGTCTGAACACTGCTGACACTCCAGGCTGCACACTGCTGTATCTGATACAATATACCTCACGCTGGTACTAACAAGTCGTTCACGGCACAGCTGGCTGGTCTATCCCCTGAAAATCACACTGGTTCTTGCATTCAACAGACCTAGATGCTTCATCCTGTGACACTACTTTCGCTGCGACATGTTCGATGTTACACTGGCAGCTTGGCGGACCTGGAGAAGAGGCAGCCCACCAGGATAGAGCCAAGAGCTGGCATGCACTGCCCCTACAGCTCACCATGCGCAATCACTGCCTGCAGCTCAGGCAATGTCAGCAGCTCCAGCAAGGATGTGTGCATCACGATGAATGGCTTGTGCCCTGCAATAGCCAGGGTATAGGCGTTTGGCATGGGGTTCTGACGCACGTACAGCTCAGGAGGCTCCATCTGAAGGACTTCTGCCTGCAAACAAAGATACTATGTTGGCAACTATACATTACGCGCACTGTCATAGTGGAGCCGGCCATGCGCTTGCTGATAAGAGCATTGACAGCACCACCAGCAGGTGCACTAACAACACTGCTACCCCTTGTGTCACCCAGGCCACACAACTTCTTGCTTTGAGTTCTGTGCAGTGGCTGTGCCTTGCAAGATCCTGTCGACTGGTTTGCTGTTGATATGCAACAATCAAACTGTGCAGCCTGTGCATTCTCTGCTGCATAACTGGGCTGCTGGCAGTGTGATCTGGCAATGCTTACCGCCTCAAGGAGGAGATTGTGTAATGTAGGTAATTGCTCTGGCCCTGTTTTGATAGAAGTTGCAATGTTTTCCAGCAACAGCACCTGCTCAGCTACTGGCCCTGTGGTACAAAACAGCCACTCAGGAAAAGGGATATTGCAGATTTGTGGTTGCCTGGGTAGAGACCGGGAGTGGCGCGTTTGGAATGCCATTGAGGTGGAAATATGCTGTGAACCTGCTGCAGATTCTGTGAAAAGTTCGGCCAAACGCAGGCGGTTGCACTCGACTGCTTTCGTCTGCATGCACCTGTTTCACAATTTTTGCTGTTGACTCAGAAGCCTGCATGCTGGGTCAATCGGTCTTGGTGCCGCTCAAGCATTACAGCATTAGGACTCTGGGAGTACGCAAGTGGATAAGTCACTTACCCATCAGCGTTTTGGCAATCAGTTCCATGCCGGGCAAGGCTCTCACTAGGCTTGTGTTTTGTTGGTCTAATGGGTGCCTGCATTTGGCAACAACCTCAACTCAGGTATTGCCCAGACCCAGAAGCCGCTGATGATGCCAATCTGTCATTGCTTGGTGCTGTTCGCTGGATGCGAATCACCTGAAGTCTTCAGCGCTAAGACCGATCAACCGCTTCACTCTGTGCTCCCTACTGACTGTGGGTGTTGAGTGCACTGGCTGGCCTGTATGTGCTGCATGCGCGAGCACAAGCCGCTCCCGGAGCTGTACATGACATAAATGTAGATATTGAGGCTTATAAGTCGCTGGAACGCCCGGGTTACGGGTGGCTATCGCTGATGAAGCTCTGAGCGTCACATCTACAGGCTGTCTTACTAAGCTGCCCACGCGGGCTGCTTCGTGATGCATGCCTGCAAGCAATGACAGGTGACTGAAGGGTAAACCTGCTCTACAAGGGTACGCGGACGTGAAGTTGGTTGGCGCACCACAACAGCGCCGTTGTACAATGCAGTGTCGATCTTATCTAGAATACTTGATGTATACTGCAGATGAAAACAGCCGAAAAGGGGCACGAGGTTTACAAGTTTGCTGCTGGCCTGACTACTGTATGTATCCTCCACTGGGACCCGAAAATGGTCTTGCCATGACAAGCACGAAACTATATCACCACGCGTTCTTTTATGGATTTGTATGCAGCGACGGAACCACAAGTCCCACCGCGCGACAGGGACCAGATCATACGCATGGGCAACACTCCCACTGGACCCCTACGAATGCCACCTGAAGATATTCTTGTCTTGTCTGCTGCACGTGTCTGGATGGGAGAGACGTGACACGTAGTGCTTAGTAAGTACATGCCATGCTGGTTTGCGCACAATTCCCCTGAAATCGCGTCATGGGTGACTGGTGTGATAGCACGCGAGTCGCGATATACACTGCATACAGACGAGCAAATTAATCCTAGGATTGCTCATACCATGTTATTGTGATCACGTGATCGTTATCATGTCACGCATGCACTGCGCAGTGCACACTGCAAAAACCTTCATTGGATTACTGATGGTAATCCACTGCGTTGAAGTGGAACATAGAGATCTGATTGCAATGGTCCAATCATGCAGCACATTTCATACAACAATAGACAGAGCTGCTTTTTGAAGTTTCATAGTAGCATGCCCCGGTAAATGGGCCCATTTGCAAGTTGGCTCGTCTGCCAGCTCATTTCAGATGAACTTCATCGGATGAAGTTTTGAAGTGTTGTGGACTGGGCTGATTTTCTCAGAGGCTGCATATCACAGGCTGATCACACTTGCTAATTTGCAGGATCTGTCCCCCTGTGAGAGGACTATGGCACTCAGTGGCTACAGCTACTAGCTCAACAGTGTCATCTCATTAGGTGGCAGTCAACAAGTGAAGCTCACGGCTGCTATGTCCTGCTGAGCCGCTTGGTTACAATGTATACATCATATACGTAGCAATTACCAACATTGCCACCAGCCATACACAGCCTTCCCACATGATGACACAGTGCATGACTATCATACCATGCATACCATACATACATACCATACCATAGAGCAGTATGCTCTGTCTGGCCATCATGATCAGATGTCTGAGAGCAACACTGTTGCTTGCAGTCAGTACCATACTGACTCGGCGAATCAGTACTGGATACACAGCCTTCCCAACAACCACTGTTGGTGTTCATGCGACAATACCACGATAGTCACTAATATACACAATATATTTGTTATGACAATCTATTTTCTGACAGGTACACATAGCATAGCAGCTCCGAGCTGTTCTCCCATGATGGGAGAAGCAAATTCTGCCGCTGTTTTCAACAAGCTTGTTCAGCAAGTGCAGCAGATCTAGCCGCCCTTTGTGCAAGGGGTGAGGCTGCCGTGAACTCTTTGCATGATAGTACTGAAATGGTGTTTGGTAATGGCTGCATGTTTCATCCAATGCAGCATGCAATTTGAGTGTGCTTGTGACTCGACAGTGGACTCAATGCAGACCCCATGGCACAGGAAAACCACAACCATATAGGCTGAATCAAATCTGTTTGCTAGGAGAAACGTGACTGCCAGCCTATGGCATAGCGAGTTACTCGCTATCAGAGTCTGACATCCATAGAGTCAGTGGCTTTCATATTGGAAATGTCAATATTGGTTGTTATCGTAGATTGCCTGCAATGCTTCTGTTACTAGTGCATGCTGCTTCAACAGTTGAGGTACACTGTGTGGTCTTGCCAGTCCAGAGGAAGGTCATACTGCATAAACTTCCTTCTACCAGCACACTTGTTTTCTGATGGCACATAAACAGTCAGGGCCTTGTTGCCGTCCCACACCCAGCTCCCATCACTCATCTCAGCATAGATGCCCATGACACCTGACACAGGCAGAAGGGTAGCAGGCACAACAGGTGGTCATGCATACCAGGCATTGGCACTCGCATTACCCCTTGCCAATGAAGGTTGCTAAGGAGCATTTGTAGTTTACAATCACCCTGGGGTGCCATATGCAAACATGACATGCGCAATGCTGAGTAGGTTGGCAGTGTCGAGCCTGTCGGTGTTGAGTGCTTCAGCACAGTTGATGCGCTTGCATCAAGCTCCTGTAGTGGATGCAGGCCTGCCTAGGCAGAGGTGCACACAAGGGTCAGTTACTGCTGAATGCCAATAACAGCATGGCGTACAATGAACCTTGTGGGCAACAGTTTGCTGAAAGTTACGTCGTAAACTGTCTATGCCGCAACTCACCTTCTGTTGTCGCAACTACGTACTTTGGGTCACAACCAGTGATGCTCCAATAGCCAATATTGTAAAAGTCAGCTGATTGCACGGGTTTGTATGACAGTGCAACTCTTGGGTATGGGGCGTTTGTGCTGTCGCTGCAGCTGCAGTTGCTGCGGAAGTAAATGCGCTTTATGTTGGCCTTCACTGCAGGCACAGCTGCCATGGGTGTTGCACCAGCTTGAGACGTACTGTCTATGGACAGTGGCTGCCCTAGAAAGGCGAGGCTCGACAACTGGGACTCGTCTATTCTGGTTTGATGTTGGATGGATATGGTTCCCTGCTGCGCCACAGGAGTTGCTGGTCTGGCTGCTGTCGCGCCATGGCACAATGTCAGCAGAGTGATTGCAACGACGTATAGCGTCGGCTTCACGTACAAAGAATTCATCTTGAAACGCTTACAGACTACTGTCAGCTGTGCAGGTGAGTCTGATTGTTGAGGGATTCTATGATAGCTATAGACTCGGTGTTGAAGGTGGCAAGCTTATTGACGCACGCGCGCACGTTTTGCATGATATGCAGCAACCAGAAGCGAGCAGCAGGGGCTAAAGGCTATATATTGTCCAACAGAGCTATTACCACATTGGAAGGATCGCGGCTGCGTTGCAAGCCCGCGAAGTGACAGGAAGGCAGCGGCAGCTGCTTCGTCCCAGCTGCCACTATGAAAACACCATTCTATTGGCCACGTAGCTAGCGCCTGACATTGCATTCGCAGCACCAAGAATGTGTGCCGGATGGTGACGTACCGTAGAATGTGCACTAATTTCACCAGACTACGACTGGCAGTGATACAGGGACTATTACTGGCGCCTTCAGAAGATGATTAACGAGGTGCTTGGACAACGAAATTTTGTCTACAAGCATAGACAATCCGGTGTCATAAAAATACGATAGTGTAAGATGACAAGTACGGGCCATGGAGCCTGCGCAGCTCGCAGCCGGCTGACGCACAGCAGATAAATCACTTTGGTGTAGTTTGGTTTATGACAAGTACGCTGCGCATGCTTCCTTCCTTGCATGACGCTTGCGCTACTTGGGTATCATGCACAGCGCTGACAAACCCAAAAATGTCAAATTTGAGGGATTCTTTTGATCAGGTGATAATCAGCGCTGACAAAGGATCTTGTTCTGATAGAACAGAAAGCAACTGACACATTTGCACGCAGTATGCTGGTGGAAGAATACAGCTTGCCTGTATGCAGGGTCCCCTACAATTTGATGTTAGGTATGTCCAGCCTAGCAGACTGGAGTGAAATACAATAAACAACCTCACTTGTTTGAAGTGCAGCTGGCGCTTCAGTAGTAATGCTTCCATGCTCCGTGCTTCCCACGCATTGAGGTGCTGATCACCTCGATGGTAGAACTCTGTCGATGGTAGAGTACACCACCGGTCTGCACACCATCTTATACCCTTTAGCACTTCCAGGACAGCATGTCATGGCTGACAAAGAATCTTTCTTGATAGACACAAATCAACAGGGTGCGGGACCCTGAGGCGCACACACCACACATCTATAAGTGTCCTAGATGTGTGAGTCTGTCAGTAATGGCCTGCTGGCACTATGACACACCTGGAGCCAGCCCGGTGTGTCAGGCCTACACCCACCAACTAGGCATTCTGCACTGACAAGCAGACCAAGCAGGTGCCAATAAGGACCTCAGGTGTGATGTGCAGCAAACTTTGCATAATACTTGACATCTCTGTGTGCTGTGTACCGCAAACATAATTGCAAGACATGCAGCCCCCACGGCACCAACATATCCTTGCTTCTGTGCTTCCTGTCAGCTGCAGTGGGGCACCTGGGGGATCTGAGCGCAGTACAGCAGCAACAATGACTCACTCCTGCGGCGGGAGTGTGGTAGTGCTGTTGCTTATGTACACCCCACAAATTGAGCCCCTCTGTGCTGGTGACACCAGCTCAGCACACAGCCGCAATACTATGGGACACAAACCTCTCCTATTGTACTGCAAATCTGGGAGGTGCAGATTGGTGCTCCCAGGTTGCAACACATGCAACAGAAAGTATTCTGTACCCTTTCCTGCACTTCATGAGCCATACCCAAGGCCTGAAGACAGGGATCCTTCAACATGGGCTTCAGATGCTCTACATACCAGGCATAACACACCAAATGCTGGTTACCCACATCAATAGCCCTATATCTAGCATAACAATGACACTGTAAAATGACCTGACCTGCATCAATTGCAGCAGGCAGCAGTTCATTGGAACGCACCACAGTCAGCTTTGCCTACTGAGCTGGCATGCCATTTCATGGTACCTGATTCGCTGAGCACCCCAGGTTAATATTTAGCCAGCAACGTACACATGCACAAGCATGTTGATATAGCAAGTGTTGACCTCGCACAGATACTGCTAGTGACAGATCTTGCAGCCAGCTCCCGTCATGGACACGGGTCCTAAGAACACAGCATCACTAAGTAGCTGTATATAGCTATAGCCTTGGTGCATTGACTGCGAATGCACAGTGAAGCAGCGATACCTGCCGTTCACTAAACGGCTGCAGCAGACGCCATGGTGATGCCATGGTCAATGCTGGCGTCTGGAAGCATGCTACTGGTACATAACTGATGGCAACTCACTATACGTGCTCCGATATGACAACATGTTCAGGACAAGTTAAAGCCTGTAATTCCTGATAAATAAGCCATCTGATGCTCCTCTGCTCTGCATGATACCAGCCCACACACTGCAAAGCAGCAAAACAACTAGACAAAATATTCCCACCTCAGCCCATGCAAGACCACCAGCAGGCACCACCACCATCAACAACAACAACAACAAGGGAATGCAGTTTCGACCGATAACAGCTGTATGATACGCATCACCAGCTACAATAATATTCGCTGAGGGTCTATCAGCGGCAAGTAGCCCACAAGAAGCTAATGCCAGACAGCCGCACAGAGTCACATGAACCATTGACTGCTGACTGCATAGGCAGGCATAATCCCCACCTTGCCACTGTACAGAAAGGATCAGTCCTGTGCACCTTCGCTCCACTATCACAAGGCAAGACCATGGCAGCTCGCACAAAGACAGCACAACTATAAATCACAAGATACCCGGGTGAGCGCATACCCCTTACAAGCTCTTATGCACAACAGTAAGAGGCACTCTCTGTCTGAACATGCTGACCTTGGAACTGCACCAGTAGATGCGAGGCATAGAGAATCATAGGCACCCTGGGTCAAGACAAGCTGGCGATACCAAGACTTGTGCGACCTGCTGCTGGCTATGGTGTTGCTTGGCTCCCTAGCACAAGCCCACCCCACATATGCAGAACGAGCTGCTTAGGGCTTGCACTTGCAGCAGCACAGCCAGTAGCACTTCTGTACTGTACTGAGTGCATGATGCAACAAATAACTTCATATGTGGAACTGAACATCATATAAGCGTCAGGTGTGGGTCAACCTCTTGACAGTGTATAGCAGAAACTGCCTAGGCCAGTTCATATGACCATGTTCCCTGCTGAATTGCCATCTGCCATGAGCCGACTGGTTCCTACAATGTACCTGCTACTTGAAGACTGGATCAATAATGCCTGGCAATGATTCCAAGTTGCATCAGGCAGCCTGCTGTTATCACTTCTTGATGGAATGAGTCCAAAACTGAGGGCTTACTTTTCGACACAGCCACACTATCCCATGTCGCAGCAGCTGGTGTGACTTAGCACGACCCAGCTATCTATGCATATGATCTGGCATCATCCAGATTCGTGATGCGCACTCCTTCAACCTGAGCTTGTCTGCTTCGGCACAATCAGCAGGGCTGCTGAAGCAGGCGGCATGTACACCTTGTACTGCAGCAAGTTGCTGCCCTTCTCCTGTGTAGTCCTCTGCGGCTGCTCCTTGTAGATGATCTCACCTGCTGGGTAGCCAAAGGGTTGACCCGTCAGGGTGTAGGTCATGTTGCCTAAGCTTACACCCCACTCATCACTGAGCCCACGCTTGCCCAGCAGCCTGATCAGCTTGCCATGTGAGTATCCCCAATCTGGAAGCTGTACGTAGACGCCAGTGCCAGCAGTTGCGTGCTTATTGATGATGACTACCCTTGCAACCCCTGATTTGTCGTCTTCTAGTGGCCAGACCTTGATCTTAGTACCAGGTTTGTTCATCGTCTGTTGACCTATGAGGTGAGAGCCAGAGCCTAAGGCCATCTGGAACAGCAGGTAGGCATAGTAAGTAGGCTTGACAATGCTTGCACCAGAGGCCTGCCGCAAGAGCGCTGCATACACTGCCAGTCCATCACCCCAGTGAAGATTGATACCCACTGCACCGGTGTTTGCAACTTCAAATGCTCCGTCTAAGGTCCAGAGTGCAGCTGCTAAGCTGTCACTGAGACCTGAGCGCCCGCTGTTGCTTATTGTGTTCATCTCAGCCACACGCAGGTCTTTACCATATCTGCAGGTGAACAGAAGCAGTGGTGCAAGAGCACCACCAGCACTTGTTAGCCCAACAGATGGTGCACCCAGGGGGAAGAAGGGACAGGCAGGGGGCGCAACGCATATTGAAGCTAATGCGTCCTACACAGGCAAACGAGTGGGAAGGGTGACAGTGGAGTATGCTGGAAGCGCACTCTACAGCTGCTGGCAGGCACACACAGCGCAGACAACTGGCTAATGTTCTCCCAACAATGCTGCGGAGTAATCGCTTACTTCCTGCTTATTGCTACCAGCTTTTGTAGGTTGGCCATCTCAGCCCTGACGGGGCCCTCATCCAAGAGCGTTGTAACTGTATTGGGTGTCTCCTTTGTAGCTTTATACCAGTGAACAGTCACCAGATTCATCCATTGGTAGTTGACCCTGTAGTCAACAAGGCGCACAAAAAAGGTCAGAGCAGCAGCGGCTATGCGCGACAGCAGAGCTACTCCTGCAAGTAGAAATTCACTATACATTGCACAGAGTGTTGCTGCACACCACAGATCAAAAAAAGCTTGCAATGTACTCACTGCCTCATTGCAAGATGAAGTAACACTTACTGCAAAAACCAGTCCATGGTGCTGGGATACATGTTGACGTGGCCCCATGCCGGCCCGGCAAATCTTCCATAGACGCATGTTGAATACACATCAGTCTTCTGGCAGGTAACTGCCATCACAAACTTTTCCCACTCATTCACAAAGCAGCAAGCAATGTAATCCTTTGCCGACTTGCCGTCTCGGCCTTCATAGAAGTTCGGCTGCAACATCACACAACAGCAGCTTCATAGCTGAGGAGCAAAAAACAGACCTATGGCCGTTGCTGTCAAACGACAGCACTCTGCCTCAAGAAGAATCTTAATGCAGCACAGCTCATGGCAGCAGGCTGCAGGCTGCCTAGGCTGTAAACTGGCAGTAATATAGGAGCAGTGAAGGTATCTGCGTGTCGCTGCCCTGTGCTAAGAATGTGGCGGCTGCCTTAAAACACCTCCAGTTACACCTGCAGCTCACCTCATTGCCAACCTCAAAGGACTGTATGGCATACGACGGAATGTTCTCAAAGATGGCTTGCATCTGTTGCTTGGCAAACTGTACATCCTTTTTGTAAAAGTTCAAACCAAATATAAACATCATGCCTGCAGACAAGCAGAAGGCCGCATCGGTTGCCTGCTCGGAAGCTTAAACCGCATGTTTAGCTGCTCAATAGCTGCAAATTTGGACCATCATGCTACTCACAGCCTGCTGCTACTGAAAGCAAATGTCTGCAGGTGGCCGCAGCCAGCCAACACACAAAAGTGATTGCACTGTTGGTAATCTGCACACTTGGCAAACCTGTGTTGTCAACTGCTGCAAGGAAGGGCACATGTTTGATGCATATGTCGGTGTAACTGTACTGACCTGTGGAGTATTGCAACTGCTTGAGGCCCTGCCATGTTTCTGGAGAGGGCAATGTGGTTTGTTTGTCTGTGCTGCCACCACCCACTCTCAGCACCAATGGGCCACCCCCATATGCAGTGAGGTCCCTGATTAATTGAAGATACGAGCCCCCTTTGGTGTAGAATTCCTCCAGGTTTGTCCACTCATGGCTAATCCCCAAGAAAGTGCTTGGGATGCTGAAATCATTTCTCTTTGCTGGGTCCAGGTTGGATGTTATCCAAATACCCGTCTTGCACTCTGAGCACTGTCCTGGTCGCACGCTCACAGCATTTGGCTGTAAAGGCTGCATTAACCTACGTCCATGTTGGCTGAATGTGCTGCTGCCATGCCTTTGCACTGCTTGCAAAACGTCCTCTGGAACCTGGCGGCAGGCAAGCATTGTATGCATCAAGTAGGGCCGGATCTGATGGCCAGTAAGAAGAAGAAGAAGCTGAAAAATACAGCTTTGGGGCTGCATTTGAACCTCAATATCGCGCTGCACTAAGGGGCGACCAACACGTACAAATTGGCACTGGCTGATGGGACACCACAACAATTCTGGTTAAGACAGCCAGGTTCCCTGCATGCAAAAGGTCTCTACTGCTGTTACGTTTGGTTCTGATGTATCTGGCCCACTATCGTACCGGCTCATCGTCTATCCAGCGTCCCAGGAGCAAAGGGTCCGAGAGAGATGGCGTCGAAGACTGAGCGACTGCGATATATGATTGCCAGCGGCGCAACATACTATTGTCAGCACATGATATTCTTAAGAAGAGAGCCTGTGTGCATTGCAGTGACATGCAAGCAAGGAGGTGATCTCTACGATGACAGAAATTGAGTCGGTGACAGCTGATCATCAATACAAAATATCATGTTTACCAATAAGTCCAGACACTGCCAGTATCACCCTGATCAGGCCACCTATCCTGGTCTGCGAGATAATGGCGCCACTGGCCATGTCAACTAATTCCGCGTGGCTGCGGTCCCAGCAACAAAATTCTACAATATAAGAGCGTTGTGACAGCAGGCGGGACGCTGCCCACTTTATCAAGGCCACAAAACCGAACAGCAAGAAAAACGCAAGGACCTACGGCAGTGCCTCAACGCAAGCTAGCAGATGATGATTTGCGGTGGACTGATACAGCTGTTGAATTCACTATGCGAAGCAGGCGCTGGGGGATTAGCTAGTAATTCCAGCGATTATGACTGTTATACAAAGTCCACTGTGCTGCCGTCTGGAGCGCTTCACTTCAAGCGCGAGACACCAGACGCATGAGTACAATATTGCCTGTACCGTCTTTCTGTGCCCACTTCCAAAGCTGTGCCAACACTGGTTTGGGGTGTCTCAACCTGACAAGAATCACCGCACGCTGGCCCAGGGCGCGGCTCTTTGTTTGAAGTCTCAGCTGCTCTAACACAGATGAGCATACTGCAGTTCTTGACAGCTAAGGTTGCCCGCACCCGTCTACCTCAGTGGCTGTCACCAGCAGTTGGCAGCACAGTCTCAGCCCATCTGTGCAGTCTCCCTGCTGGGGAACACGGCCCCCGTCAGGATGAGGACCGCCAGTGGATACCCCATGAAGCAGCACCCTCCTCAACCGTTGCTGGACGCCGTGCCGCCGGCACAGTTGAGGCTGCCATTCAGTCTGTGCTGCTGACAGACGGGGTCATACGTGAACACCTGATCCTTCGCTATGGGCTCAGCATCCACAGAGTCCGGGTTGCAAATGACAGACGCACCATATACATCTTGTGGGACGCAAATGTTGGCAAGGCAAAGGAGTGTGAGCAGGCTTTGCAGAGGAATGCTTTCAGACTTCGACGCGAGCTGGCGAAAGTATTGCAACACAAGTTCACTCCATACTTGGAGTTCAGGCATAACAAACTGAAACCATCTAAAGCAGCAGCAGCCACGGCCATGGACCAACTTGAGCAGGAGCTTCAAGCTACAGCAGCACAGTCAGCACCTGACCAGGATATAGAAGCTGCAATAGCACGGTTGCAGCAGTTGACACAAGATGAGCTGCATCCCAGCTAAAGTAAAGTGTATTTAGAATGCAAAACAGCAGCTTGGTTCGTCTAAATCATGCAGCAACTGCAGATGCAGCTGGCGCAGCCTGATGCAGAGCAGTTTGGTAGTTGTGCAGTCACTGTTGTTGTCAGTGCCACTACCAGGTTTCGGGCATCCGCTTAGCCATGCAAGGACACCAAAGTAGACAGCCCAACACAGATACTAAAGCATGATGTGCAGCTTGGCATCAGACACTAGGTTGTATGTCGGCAACAGCATGGCACTCGCAGCAGCTCTCGGCACCCCAGACACAATGTCAGCTTCAGACCACATCAGCCCTGTCGGTGCACTACTGGTATCTAGAAGGACATGAGAGCCCAGAGCAGTTCAGGTTGGTGCACGGATACTTGTCAATAGCAGCAGCTTTGGGTGATACCTTTCAAAATGCTGATATACAATGTTTGGGCTCATCCAAGTATGCACCGCAAGGTTCTGTAGTATGAAGGAGCGCTTATCTAATCCCACTTTGCTGATGTCGAGCCTGCACAAATTGGTCAAGCCTGCTTTGCAATTGCACGGTCTGCAAAATGCGCTTGTTGTGTTCTCTCTGCTGCACCCGCTTCAACTCTAACAACACCACCCAGATTAATGTGAAATGCCTGCTGATCAGCCTTGGCGCTGGTATATCATGACAAGTTGTGCTGTCATGCTTGCAGGTTGTGCAGGCAAGGCAGATGGCTTTGGAGCAGTAACAGCTGTTGAGCGTTTAGTGAAGCTGTCATGGCTCAAGGAGATGCACCATCTAATGGTCTTCAGCGGGATGATTTGTGCCAGCACTTATGCATGCATTACTGGTTCAAGAGAGGTGCTGTGGGTTTCACAGTGCTGTCGGGGTAATTATGAGAGAAGTAGTGATTGTTTGTATCTACCTACGTGGTGCTGTGCATGGATTGGATTGGATTTTGGCCGTTGAGCAGTTGCTGAGCAGTCGGTTCTGTTGGCGGTTCAGCAGCGGTGATATCATTAGCCTGTCACGTGGGTCGTTTATAGACGTCGCAACTCAGGTACACGGCAAGACATTAATGGGTAAATTCTGCTGCAATTGCTGCCGCTGATAGTATATGTATCTTCAGGCCGCTTATCCCAGACGACAGGTGTACTCAGTGAATTCAAGCGAGGACAGCACAGGGGTCCAAGCCTGATTTCGTCTTTTGAGATCCGTTTACAGCGTGTCAAACGTGTCGAGTGAGATGTCAGCTTGGGGCACCTGTGCCAAACGAGGAATTCGCTAAACGAGGTAACGGATGATGACCCGACAACAGGCTCCAGCCTTCAGGGAGTTTGCGTCTGCGTCTGCATTTATTTTATATATGTGACGTTCTTCTGGCTGCAAGCTGCGCTGAGCGCTTCAAGCGTTATCTTCGTTTGACTGCTCACTGCAGCTGGCGTGCTGGTCCTGCAGGGACAATCTGAGGCAGCAGTGCTGAGACAGCAGTGAGAATGGAGGAGGCATATAGTTACACCACAGGTGGGCGTCTTGCCATCTGCAGATACTGGTACCTGCGGCTCCAATCTCCATATCTCCAAGGTTTACAGACTGCAGCTCCTCTTGCTGGAATAGCATAGGTCATAATATAGGTTTACAGCCGTGCAATGGCCATAGAATGATTGCTGCTTGCTTCTCATTGCATGGCACATATATATATGCTGATGTGATGTGCCACAACGGGATTGATAGCCCTGTATGAACCACCAGATGCCTCCAATCAAGAGCCCATTGCCCCTTGGTTGTGAATGCAGGAATCAGGTCAAGCAACCCATTTGTTATCAGCTCTCCCTGGGGAGCCCACAGCACTCTCAGCCACCAGCAGCAGCAGTCTATGCATCAACCCCCTCCATCACCCTTCATTTCCAATAACCCCTTTGCGCAGCTTAGCAGCAGCAGCAATCAACATCCTGGCGGACAGTGGCAATCAAGCACCTGTGTGCCTGAGCAGCATATGCCTTCTGTTGACAGCAGCAGCAGCCAGCACAGAGACAGTTTTCCAGAACTGTATGCAGGGATGCATCATGGAGAAGCAGCAGTAGATGTACATGGGGCTGCACAGGAACGCCCACCTGTGCACTTCCTGGCAGCTGCTGCAGCTGCGCATGGGGCATGTTACAGTCCTCCAACACCAGCTCATGCCCTTGCAGGCCCTAGCAGTGGGCATCCTGCAGTCCAACCACAGCACCCTGCAGCTCCTTGGCAGCAGCAAGATCAGCCAAGATGGCAAATGTCAGCCGCCAGGGCACTGGCAAGTGAAGGAGCAACAGTCAGTATGCCTCAACAGTCATACTACATGCAGCAACGCAGCCCTGGTGCAGCAATAGGTCCTGCATTGCAACAGAGCAGCACTTACCCTGCACCAGCAGACATGTACAACCCAGATGATCCTACCCTTCATGTACAGCTTGTCACCAGTGGGGGGAGTTATGGCAGTGCAGGCGCTGCCGCTACCGTCCCTGAAGTTGCATCTCCGCCATGCACGCCCAACAGTGCAGCCAGCATCAGCCCCTTGCAGCAGCAATGGCAACAAGTGCAGCAGCAGCAACAGATGCTGCAGCAGTCACGGCAGACATTAGTTGCGCTTGGCACCGACATGAGGCATGGCCAAGGCTACCAATCAAACCCCCTGAGACCTGTGAATGCACTCAACAACCATCAGTTACCGCCAGGCCGCCGCCAGGCCGCAGGGAAACCGATTTTGTCTGCAGCAGTGCCAGCAGTAGTTCAAGGCCTGCCCAATGATGCTTCACTTTCGTCACAAGGCGATGCTCAGCAGTCCACCAGGCCCGAACTCCAGCAGCAGCTGGGCAGCCAGTCAGACCTTCAACAGCCTTGGGCATATGTAGCTCAACAGAGTGCAAAAGGATGGCCCTTGGGGGCTACCTGTGACCCCAGCGTGGCAAACACACCGTCGATGCCAGCAATAGCAGGTACAGAGCAGCTTACCAACAGACATTCTCCACGTCTTTCAGTACAGGCCAAGCCACATCAGCTGCTGCAGCAACCTAAGTCTCTGCAGTCAACCCAGATGTTGCTACACCAGCTGCAACAAGGTGATGCGCAGGCAACACAGCTGCTACCTGTTTCTACATTTGACAGCCACAACAGCATCAGCAGCTCAGGTCACACTGCAGCACCGTCAGCTGGATTTTCCTTGGCTGGTGATTCTAACTCCGTAGAGTATGGGCATCCTGCCACCAGCTCAACAGCATATGTCAGCTCCGGCACAAGGGCTGCAGCATCAGCAATGCAGGAGGGCAGGCCAGGGCAGTCAGATTTAGACTGCTTTTGTAGGCATACGGGCTTGCCCGAGTTGCAAGACTCGGTCATGAGGGGTGCAGACCCCGGCTCTAGCATCATGCCTGCCACACCATTTGCAGCCTCAGCACAAGGAATCTTTAATCACCATGGAGGCAGCAGCGCAGGTGATGGCTTGCAGTCAGCTATTGGCAGTGCTTCATTCGCACGGCCTGCAACAGGCCAGCAGCAAGGAGGTGAAGGTCATGACATGATGAACCTGGCAGCTGTTGCTGCAAGGCTGCAGCTGGTTCAGCACCAGCAGCATGACAAGCGATTTGTCGTCCGACAGGAGGCAGCAGGTGCACTTGCAGTACAGCAGCAGTTGACTGCTCTAGGTAGTCAAGCGCCCAGTCCTGCAGAGGGGTGTAGGGACACGAGTAGCGTGAGTATCTGGCCTGACAGTAGGCAAGTGTCATACCCCTATGCTGCTGCCGGAGCACCAGCCTTCACCGGTATGATTCCTATGATGGTGCCTGCCATGTTTGCTGCACCTGCGGCTGTCACGCATCCGTTGCAGGCATCAAGCCCATTCGCGGGACAGGTGCCAGTACCAGTGCCAATGGCAGCAGCAGTTGCCGCAGCAATGCAGGGCTATGGGGCCTGGTTGGACCCCCGCATCATGCAAGCTGTTGCTGCTGCATCTGCGTATAGTTTCTATCCAACAAGTGCTGTGCCCACCGCAGAAACAGCTGCATCATCAGGGGCATTCAGTGAGGCGCCAGCTGCTGCAGCAGGTCGGATGGATGTGGATTATGAGTACGTTTACGGCACAGAAGGCAGTTTTGACAGAAAACAGTCTCCTGCTGAGTTGCAAGTTGTGGCAGATAGGACATCCAGCAGCAGTGACAATCAGACAGACGCACGCAGGACCCCAGCAGATGCATTGCTGACGTCAACTCCATCTCACTGCCTGAACAGCAGAAGATCCAGTTACTTCAGCAGTTACCATCAGCAAGGATCATGGGATGCAACTAGTACTTTACAGTTCCCTTTCAACATGGCACATTGGATGTTTGGAGGCCTGTTTGCTAGGAGCTCTAGGGCGGCTCAGGGGCAGGCCACTGCAGGAGATGGAGCCGCACACCAACCAACAGCAGCTGCAGGTCCACTTGCAGTAGTGAGGGGCACGAGCCAGGGACTAGCAGTCAGAGCTGTAGATGCTGCAGCACAGAGCGTCATGTTTGTTGGAAACAGCACCGCAGCAGTAGTGCAGACTTTGATGATGGCATTGGTCTGGTATGGACACTATCAGCTGGTGCTTGTGCTGTACATCTTGTTAGGCATGACAGCATCAGTCATTGCAACGCAGCGAGCGATGTGGCGGGCAGGCAGTCTGGTACTTGATACAGCAATGTTGCTTGCAGGCTTCACCATACGTGAAGCTCAGCTGTTCACATCAGCAGTCACAAAAGTAGCCTGGAGTGATATCCAACAACTGCCAACTCAGCTGCTTGACCAGCCATGGCTGCAGCTGCAGCAACAGAGCAAGGGGCAAGGCGCAGCAGCTGCGGTGCTGCAGCAGCTGCCTGACCCTGAGTCACTGCAGAACAAGGGCTTGCTGGGATCTGTTCAAGACTTGCTGCTGCTGAGCACTAACAGCTTCTCAAGCTCCAGCGGCAATATTGCTGCTTCCTTTGTAAATTGCCTGCCTGCACCAGCAGCCAGAGAGGAGGCAGCATCAGCAGTCAACTATCCACCTGCAGGAGCCAAGCTCACAGGCGCTCGGGGCAGCAGCTGGTTTGGTAGCAGAAGCAGAAGCAACAGCATGCAGAGTTTGCAAGATGCTGATGATGCCAAGGCAGCAGCATCTTCTGGTGCAGGAGGCCTAGTCCTGTCTAGGCTGGGCTCTTCAGTGCCGGGCGCCTCTAAGCCGCATGGGATGGCTTTTTTATCAGAAAGGCAGCCCATGATGGGCCCATTGATCATTGCAGATAGTTTATCTGTCATCTCTGGTATGTGGGTGGGATTGGGGCTGAAATTCTGGGGTCTAGCAACCATCAGAGTGCCTTACGAAACAGCAAAAATCTGGTGCTCTGCCACCTGGTACGGGGCTAGAACGGGGTTGGCGCTTAGCAGAGCAGCAGGTTACTACGTCTTGCAGCTGATCTGGTGTATACTACACATGTCCCTCATCATAGCAGCGCATGCCAGGTCACATTTGCACCTACCTTATGGTGCAGCGCTAGCAGCGGTAGGGCCTGTTGTCCACCGAGCCTGCATAGTGAGCGGTCAAGCAGTGCTGCTGTCCTGGAAGCATCTAGGTGGCCCATTGCTTGCTGCAGCTGGCTCGAAGCTCCATGCAGCAGCAGGGGCTGTTCCTGGGGGCATCCTTGGGCTGCAGATGCTGCAGGCAGTGTTAAGCATTTGGGGTTCTGCAGTGTATGCTGCACTGCACGGAGCTGGGAGTGCTGCTCACTGGCTGCTGACAGCAGATGATGAGGCACTTCAGGGAGTCAGCATCCAGCAGGTCATATTGCAGGGCTTGGGAATTACCTTATCAGCAGCAGCATGGTTTAGCGGGCAGCTCTTTGTTCAGGCAGAGAGGATGCTGGCGGTCGTGGCAACCAGGATCTTGCAGGGTGCTCCTCCTGTGGCCCAGGCTGCTGTTTGGGGATCAGCAAGTATGTTGAAGCGGCTGGTGGTGGAGGTCTCTCAGCAGTCGTGCCTTCTTGTTGCACAACTGTATCATGCATGGATACTGCAACAGCAGCAAAGTGTGGTTTGAAGGAAAAAGTGATCCCGGGTGCAGTCAGCAGGCCTCATGAGGCTTGATCAGGTTGCAAACCACGAGTTGAGGCGCATCATGCAGGCTGATGAACCTGGCAGCAGTCCACTTGATAATCAATGCATGCTTTCATGATGTTTTCCTAATGTGGGCAAACTTGCCCACATTGATATGTAATAATATGTATTCTACCAGAAAAGCAGCGCCACCATCAATGTGGCTGGCAGCCGTCGTGACATGGCTGCTTGACTGTACAGTTGTTGCACGACTTGCGTATCACATGCAGGGCCTTCTCTCCAAGCCAAATTGTTTCATAATTATGCAAGATTTGCCAGTGACAATGATCACCAAACCATGATGCACTCTTAGTGCACCAACTGAGGCCATGATCGCCATTTGCTCGATTCAATCGACGGTGGCAGTGCACCAACCTTCTAGACCTCGACAAGTAGTGCACGTGCAGTGAGCACATGGCAATGTACACAGGCTGCTTTACGACCGTGGCAGCAGTAGTAGCAGTAGTTACCCTTTCTGAACGATGTATGTTAATCAGCAAGCACCACAAGGTAGGTGCAGATGTGGACTGTCAGGAGACCCCGACAATGCTTGACCAGCGCTGGTCTTGACCAAGATCTTGGTCTAGACCCTGACAATTGATCAATTTACAAGTCAGTCACCGTGGTGAACACTGCCAAAGCACACCCACTGGCACGGTGTGCCTTGGCATATGGTAGGCAACTGATCCAGTTGCAGGTACCTCTGGACATGAATCAACATACATATGTCAAGGAGTCTACTCTTGGGGGCAACCCCTAACTTAGTGGCAGTGCCACTCGCTATTCCACATTGCTGGGGATTAAGAAGGCCAGATCAACCAAAAACTTCAAGGTGACCCAGGATTGACAGCAGGTACACTGTGGCATTCCCTATGGGATGCTTTGCAGCATCTGCAGTGCTTAAGCTTGTGTGTTGAAACGTTTTGGTACCACTGATCAGTGGCATAAACAGATAGCATCGACAAATGACAAAATTGCTGTATGTGATTGATCAGTAGAGGGTGAAATACGTGAGAGATGTGTTGACAAAACCAACGACTTTTGACCACCACAACATGGTATGTGACATGCTTGACCACACATTAGCAGACTTGTCTGTACGGGATGTGCTGCTGCCTGTTCAATAAGAGGACAGCACATTCAGAGCACCTCTCAAGCAGCACTGTGCATGCACTCAGCTGCTGCCTGCACTGTCTGCCCTAACTGTAAGCAATTTTATCTGCAATAAGCTCTGTTCAAAGCAAAATCCTGCCCAGGCCCCTTGCAATGAAGGGATTGCTGGAAGGCATGCTCAGTGTCCTGCCATCATCTTCTGGATCTCCAGGTCCGGGTGCTTGGTGTCAGCTCCCTTGATGTCAAACTTCTCAACCAGCAATGCAGTGGCCTCAGGGGTGAGGAAAGCGGGAAGGTTGGGGCCCTAGCGAGAAAGAATAGTACACGCAACAGAGCAAAATGAGCTGCCAATACTTGTGTGAGAGGTAACACCATAGGCCATGTGAGGGATCCCTCTGTGACCCGGCTGTGCAGAAACACAAAGAAAGCGACGTCGACAATGGGAGGGACACTGCCACGTCTGCCCCTACGAATTATGCCATGGCCCAATGACCGCATGCTTTCAGGCTGAAAGCCACAGGTGCTACAACAGCAACAGCACACTCAAGCTACAGTGGATAGCCGCAGTCTGGACTTCCAGAATATTTGGAATGCCAGAGGGGCACACAGAGAAGGGGGCCAGCCTGCTACTCACCAGCCTGATGTTTTTGACACCCAGATTCAGTAGTGTCAGCAGCACCGCTACTGCCTTCTGCTCAAACCAGCTGATATCCAGTGACAGTGGCAAGCTGTTGACGTCTGTGTTGAGGGCCTTGGCAAGCTCAGTGGCAACCACCAGGGCAGAGTAGGCGTCATTGCACTGCAGCAATGTCAACAACAGCAACAGATTGAGTGTCAGCTACCCTGAACCTAATTGCTGTCAACACAGCTCGGGCACTGGTGAAGCTGTTGCAGCCAAGAGCAGCGGCGGCCGTACTCATGCAGCAGTCCATACCTGTCCCATATCCAGCAGGCGTGGCAGACCATTCGCCAGGTTGCCCAACTCCTGGTCATAGAATCTGTACTTGGCGCAGCCCAGTGTGAGCACCATGGTGTCGTCGGGCAGGCCCTTGACAACATCCGTGTAGTACTTCCTGCTGGACTCAGCACCGTCACAACCTCCGACAAGGAAGATGTGGCTCAGCTGGCCTTGCTGGACAGCATCCAGCACAGCAGCTGCAAGCAGGACAAAGCACAGAGGAGTCAGCAGCGATACAGCCTGTGATCTGTGCGCACCCTGGTACTATGATCACAAGGCTTTTTGCCACTGCCGCACTTACAGCAAGGAAGAGCCCTCTAAGCATGTACCGGCCAACCCCATCCTGTGGCTTACCTGCTGCCCCAAGTGTAGCGTTGTGTCCAAAGCCAACGGTGACGAACTTTGGCTCAGTTGGCTCATGAGCGAAGCCTGGCATCTCCTTGGCCTTGTTGATGAGCACACTGAAGTCCTTGTGGCCTGGAGTGCCATCAATGTGGCTGCTGGCGGCCACACCAACCTCACCAGTGGTCCACAGCCTGTCAGCATAGCTGGCTGGCGGGTCAATGATGCAGTTGGTGGTCATCAGGATGGAGCCAGGGAACTCGGCAAAGTCGCGCTTCTGTCGGTACCATGCGCCACCATAGTTACCAGCCAGGTGCTTGTACTTGTGCAGCTCGGGGTAGCCGTGACCTGGCAGCATCTCACCGTGTGTGTAGATGTTGATGCCCTGTGGAACAAAGGGCAGCAGCAATGTCAGTGTCCATTTTCTTATCGATGAGGGATTAATACAACCTGGTTTCTCTGCATGACAAGCTCCATGCCTACTGAATCAGCAAGGAACCATCTTGGACAGAAACAAGTGCAGAGTGCATGTATATGCATATATATGCAATACGATTGCTAGAACCTCTGGTACCAGCATTGCAGATGAGCTCCTCTCAAAGACCAGCCAAGTGCTGCCCGCCTGACTACTCACCGTGCCCTCTGTCTGCTTGAGCAGGTCCTCCAGGTCATGCATGTCATGACCGCTGATGAGGATTGCCTTGCCCTTCACAGGTGTGATGCGCACCTGGGTGGGGGTGGGGTGGCCATACCTGGTAACACCATGCCATGAGGTGGAACAGCAGGCAAACGCTGTAAGACAAGCCATGCAGAGTCTGCAGGATGCTCAATGCATTTGGCTGCAGCAGTGCAAGAAGGTCCAGCTGACGCAGCAAGCATACAAGCAGAAGTGTTGTCCACACCCTCACGAGACAGTTACTCCTAGCAAGCGCACTCAATCAGTTGGTGACAGCAACAGACAGCAGGCAGTAGCAAACCACCACCTACCGGCTGGTGTGTCCATCATCCAGCAGTGCCATGACCTTGAAGTTGACTTCGCCCAGCCTCATGCACATGCCCAGCACATTGTTGGCGTCAGCTGCTGACTCACTGGCCAAGAAGGCAAGCACCTCCTCAAAGGTGTCATCCAGTGTAGGGTCCACCTTGCCCAACATTTCAGCATGGTGTGCGTATGCGGCAACACCCTTGAGGCCATAGGTCAGCAGCTCATGCAGACCCAGCAGAGTTGCGTTCTCTGGACCCATCACCTCACGGCGGTGGAGCAGGGACACCTGAAGAGCACGCAATGGATGTAATCATCATAACGCCAAAGCAGCAGCTCTCCAGTTGGATGGATAAAAAGCATCAGTTTATGTGTGGCTCATGAGCCCTGGAGTGGCAGCAGTTGCAAGGAAAGGAGCAACGGCAGCAAGTACTGCAGCTGTACAGCAGGTTGACAACGTACAAAGTCCTGCAAGGACTGCTCACCTCTTCTCCCAGCTTTTCCAGCGTCTCAGCATTGATGGGCTTGTTGCCGAGTGCAGTACGCAGGCTGAAATCCATCGGGTTGCCTTGCAGGTCAAACCAGGGCAGTGCTGCAGCGCTGGGGCGGCCCTTCACACCTGCCTGGGCCAGCTTGTTTCTGATGAGGTTGAGATAGTCATCTGCCTTGGTGATGTACTCCACAAAGCGCTCTGCGTCAAAGTTGACCTATGATCAGGTACAGAAAGGGGAAGGCGCGTCACACAGCATATGAGGATGAGGCATCTTCACAGGCAGTGGAAGAGAGGGCAGCAAAGGGCAGTTGGAGGAGGGTGAACTACTGCAGCAATATTCACTGACGATACTTGCAAATAATCATTGACAGTACTTGCAAGGATTGGAGGGATCAGGGTGCTTGTGTAAATGGACCCAGTCTAGGTTTGCAACATGTGTTTAGCTTACATTTGTGAGAGTTGAGAAGATGGCCGCCTTGACGAAGCTGTCCACTTCTGGTGTGGGTAAGTTGGTCTTGGTGTGGGCGAAGTTGGCCCAGGCGCCCAGACCCCTGCAGCAGCAGTCATAAACAAAGGTCAGGAGCTGTAACATGTTGTGCAACTGGGGTTGGACACATCCGTGCATGCCGCCATGGCTCAGGAGCACTGCAGCATTCATGCGGTTCCTGCATGCGAGGCCCATGTTCCCAGTCAAGCACGCACGATAATGATGATACAATTGGCGTCATAAACCACCAGCTGCAACGGTCGTGGCACAAACTGTGGCACCAAGCACCACGCAAACTCACTTGAGCTGGTAGATCAGCAAGTCCTGCATGATTGCGACCTGAGTTGTCTTGCCACACACTCCAATCTTTGTGCAACCAGTGTTGTGCAGTGTTTGCTCGCACTGCGCTCAAGAACACACGACATTGTCGGAGGACGGGACTTGCAGGGAGAGAGTGGAGAGCAAGGAGGGATCTGACGTTTGCTGACCTGGTAGCAGAACATTGACTCTTGACTGTGTGCTGCCTTGTTCATCTCTGCTACGCGCACAGAGACCGTGGGTCGCGAGCTAGAGACATTCCGCATGGCTGGGCGAACTGGGGGCATGGGACGGCAGACAGGCATAGTCCATTGATTTGTGTTGTTCACTGCCGTCTGGACCCTCATGTTGAGCATTGCAGACATACTGCGTGGAGGGATGACTGTTTGGTAAGCTCTGCGCAGACGCGTTTGACGGAACCAACTCGTTTTTCTTTCGGAGACCAAATAAGCATGTTGCTTGCTCTGCAGTTGACAGAAGGGACTATATCGTCTCACGCTTGCGCGCGCATGTGACACTTGTCAGTTCACGTCTCCAAGTGGCCCTTTGGCGGTCAAACATCCCCGATCGCTCTTATCGCATCTTGAGTCTGCTTAAAATGTTGATAGATTATGTTTTGCATGCCGAATATCCCCCGGGTTGAGCTGGTCTTCAAGGATACTCGTGCGGCAATGCAGCTGCAAAGGCCGTCCCGCACCAAGCGGCTAAGGATCCTGGAATTGCAATTAACGCAAGCGATCTTAATCCACTACAGAGGAGTACACGCGCTTTTGTTGCCGTTTTCCTCATTGCGTGAGTCACTCACTGAGTCACCCCTAAGAAGAAGGACAGGATTTTGCAATAGTCCACCATGCATTTCATTTTGAGGACATTCATGGCTGGCCCTGCTGCAACCCAGCATAGTCTTGAGTACACGTTCAATACCATATGTGCACAACAGGCACCACAACCCAAATGGCAAACCCACACAGTTAATGATGGGCATGGCAGCCTCACTGTACAGCAGTGCAAAGTTCACGGCCCTGTACATACATCAAGGGGTACTATAAGGAATAGGAAGGAGAAGAATCCTATACACGGGGCTATATCGTCTCATCCCTGGCATCAACCCTTGTCATGAACGGATACGCTGCAGTTGTGCGTGATAAGGAGCCACGCTATGTTGACTGTCATTGCTCACAAACTTGGCCAACTTGGACCGGATCCTTCATACATTGCTCAATATGCTGTTCACCCTTTGCTGCAGCAGTCTAGCCCAATACTGCTGCAGAACCTGCTGCGCTGCAGAGCTATCCAGCACCCTGTACAGCAACAACTGCTGCTGCTGCTGTTGGACTCCTGCGGCTGTTGCAGTCACAGCCATATTGTGGCCCTTTGGGTTGCCACCGACCGGTGAAGAAACCACAATACTCCTTGAAGCAACAGTAACAGCAGCTGCTCCCGCAGCTTCTGGTGCAACCTTGGCTGAGTTCTCCGCCACCATGGTATGCACCGGCTGCTGCTGCTGTTCTGCCACCAGCAGTCCAAACCTTTGCAGCTCCTGCAAAGCTTCCTGAACGTTAAAGCACACCTACAGGCAACCACATGGCAGTGGCTCTCAATGTTGCTCTGTAACAGCAGTCTGGTGACTAGTGAGATGCTTTGAAACTCGGAGCAGATGTTTGTACCAGGCAGCTGTGGCACTCTTACTGTTCCTGCAGAGGCAATAATCACATCCTCACTATGCAATAGTCATAGCAAGCAGCAGTAGCATAAACCTCTTGTGCTGTTATTGTGCCTGCACCAAACAGAACCATAGCCCACACCACTTCTAGATGCCTGTGCGCAGATACAATACCTGCAGTTGCAATTCATCCTCCAGCAGTTTCTCTGCAGCTTCTGCCACGTCATCAGCAGTCATGGCCCTCTCACTCCCACATAACAACACATACACCAGTGCAGCCTGCTTGAACTGCTGCAGACCAGCAGCAGTAGCCAGGTACTCCAGGCCCCCCTCACCACCTGATACTGTGCGCTCTGCCAGCAGCTGGGCAATGATGGACTTGTACCGGTCACCCATGCGCAGGTAGCCAAGAGTGATCCGGAATATCCAGACTGAAAGAGACGCAAGTGTGAGGAGCTGGAGTATGATGCTGGTGTACTTGGCTTGAGCCAGGGCTGCTCCAATACCTGCAAGTACATGACACAACACAGCAGTTGATAAGCCGTTTACTTGGACTCCCAGTGCTTGGCCCAACCTGGTCAGCAGTCAGTCCCTACTGCTTCAGCTCTGCATGTTCTGTAACAGGACGGAGGACAATATGCAGCGTGCATTGCCCATTACATTGTCACATATGAATTTCTACTATGCCAAAATCTTGTGCCCATGCCACATTGTGACTTGCAACGCCCCTGTTGAATTACGCTGCCCGTATTGATTCATATATACATGCATACATACATGCCTGCCTGCCTGCCTGCAAGAACAGTACTCTGCTGATAGGGCTGCCGCAAGCACAGCAGCAGCAGCAGCAGCAGCAGCAGCAGCACTGACCTGCTAGTCCAAACAGGTCCAGTCTGAGCAGGTCCAGGGGCCTGAACTGCAGCAGCTTGTCAGGGAACACAACCTGCCAGCTGGGCAGAGGGATGTCCCGGTACACCTGGTGCTCCACAACAGCAGCACAAGTCACAGCAATGAGGACACAACCCCTCCTTGCACAGGAGCTTTCATAGGCCTCCTGCTGGTTGTAACATGCTCAACCATCAACTGTTCATCATTCACACACACAAAATGCGGAATGGGTGAGCCTTGAGCACTTCAACCAACCTGCAGTTGGATTGGGGTCCTCCTGGTTGCTGTTGTTGGTGTCTTGTTCCCTGTGATTCGCTCCTTCAGCTCCCTCCAGCGGTCTCTGCGAGGTTTCTTGCGGTACACCACCAGCAGCTGCCGGAATGTCGGCTCTACTACCTCAACAGGCTGCAGCAGCGCATCAAGTAAGCCAGCTCTGCTGCCCGATGCAGCAGCAGGAGTGGTTGCCTGGTCCCACATGTCATGGCTGTCAACGCTGCTGATGCTGCTGCCATCTGCAGGCGTCAGGCCGGCATGCCTCTCCTTTGGGGTATGAGAAGAGTTTGCGCCCTGGGTGTTGGTGCTGGGGGCTCGAGTGCCCAGCCACTGTAAGCGGGGTTCTATCACGGGGTCCATGATGTCTGGCAGGGTTGCTTTCTCAATGTACAAGGGTTTTAGGCGCTGGGGCTCACTGAGCGGGAAGGCCTGCCGGATGGCAGAGCAAGTAAGGTGATGTGCTGAGTGTTGATGTCTGAAGACGACCATGGGCACAGTGAGTGCTGGTGCTGTCATGTGAGCTTTCCATGGCCAACATGCAGAGGTGGAACTTCATATTGGTCAACAAAAAGTCATGCTACTACAGGCGTTATGTCACTGCTGAGCGCTCTCACTTGCTGGAAAAAATGAAGTGCCACAGGCATGTATAAGAACGCCTCATTTGATGCTTGAGGAGCAAGCATCGGCGGTTTTCTGAAGCAAAGCCAGATAATTCAGTGGCATGAATTCAATCAGCCACACTCCCGCCTGGCTCAGCCTGACTGCAGCTGCAGCACCCCACCTCATCAAATCGCTCCAAAGGAATCACATCCATTCGTGGTATGATGCCCCAATCACTCAGAGTGTGAGCGATGACCACGATGCGCTCTTGAATCCTCAACCGGAGATTAGACAAGATGCGCTGCTGCTGTCGCTGTCTTTCTTGCTGAACCTGCTGCTTGCGGGCTCGCACCTGCCGCCGCCACTGCTCCTGCTGTTGCTGTAGCTGTGAATGGCTTGTTTTGCTGCTGCTGCTGCTGCTGTGGCTACTGCTGTGGCTGCCTGCAGTCGCGTTTCCAGGTTGGTAGTTGAGCTGGTTTGGCTTGCTGCTCGTCCCATTGCTGCTGTCCTTGTTGACACTGCTGTCAGCCTGGTCGCTGCTGCCGCTGCTATCTCCACTGCCTACTGCATCATTCTGCTGATCATGTTCTGAATAGAGATATAAACGTCCAAAAGCATCTGTTCTTGGTCGCTGCTGCGCCCGCTGCCGCCGCCGCCGTCCCTCGCCCTGCCGCCGCTGCTGTCCCACGTTGCTGGTGGTCGTGTACTGCCTGCCTGCCACAGCAGCTAGAGCAGCAGCAATGCCAGTGAGCTGATCCTGATCTGAAGGCTGCTGTTGCTGCTGATGCTGCACCACGTCACCAGCCTCTTTCCTTACCTGCTGCAGTTGCTGCTGAGGGTGCATGGCCTGGTATCCAGTCTCAAGTTTTGCCAGTTCTTGTGGGGCTGGTTGCAAGTCCAGCCTGTGTTGTTGTTGTTGTTGTTGATGTTGTGTGTCTCTGCTGACTGTCTGATGTGGTTTGACCTGCTCCCACACTGCTGCTCCCACACGGCTGAGGCCACCCAGAAGACGTTTCACCAGCAGCAGCTGCAGGTAGTCAAGCTTCTGCAGCAGCCAGCGGCCACGCTGTTTTTCAGAGCTGTAGCCACGCCTGTATGCAGGTGAGGGAAACGCACAGACATGTATGCTCAACAGTGTTCATCTGACCTGAGGACCATCAGTACATGCAGCGCAGCATCTGTTGCATGAGCACTTGATCACACAGGCAGAGTGATACCTCATCATACAGTATGGACTTCAACAGCAGTAAACACAACACAAAGGCATGCTGTACATAATGCTGGCTTCTTTCACCTCAGCACCAACAGGCTTCTTGTCTGCTCGGGTAGCTGAACTGCTGTGCCCCTCACACCACCGCCACTGCTGCTGCTGCTGCTGCCAGGGATGCCCAAGTTGTTGGTGATGAACTGACTATCAAGCTGCTCAGTGTTGGCCTTTACAAACAACTGCCACAGGAAGTCTGCACGCAACATAGCAAGGGTACAGCAGTGTGGATGTGTACCACAGGAACCAGCCTCAGATCAACAAAACGGTCTTGTTCTGTGGGCTGGACACAGTCATGAAATGAAAATAACATATGACAACACCGTTAATTAGCACAGTGCACATCAAGACCACTGCTTCTGCTCCTAGGTCCTGCTGCTGCTGCTACTGTAAGTTCAGTACTGGATGCTACAATGCAGGAAGGCTTCTCGTGACCTGCTGTCGATGCCATCCATTGCTGCAAGGGATTTGAAGATGCTGCAATGTGGCATGTGCTGCTGATGCAGCTGTGGGTGGACACTACTGAGCATGCTACTCGCAGGGTGCTGCTAGCTCCCTTGCGCCTTGTGCACTGCTACTTTGGCGGCACCGCGGGTGATGTGTTTGTGACATGTGTGTGGCTGGCACTGGGAGCTCCAGGTATCTACATACAGTTGGATTGCTGCTCCCGCACCTGTGTTGAGTGAGATGGCCAGCTGCACATCCCTCTCACTGAGAGGTACAAAGCCAGCTCTGTGGGCCAACAGAAGCAGCAGCTGCAGGAACACCGCATCAGCAGCATCAGCAGCATCAGCAGCATCAGCAGCATCAGCAGCATCAGCAGCATCAGCAGCATCAGCAGCATCAGCAGCATCAGCAGCATCAGCAGCATCCTGCTCTTCATTGTTACAAACATCTACGTCAGTCGCTGCCGTCCCCTTGGCTGGTGTCCCAGGACTACGGACACTGCCAACGGTGCTGCTACCTGTTTCCTGCTCGTGTCTCAGGGACTGTTGCTGCCGCTGATGAAGCTGTCCAGAGCCGTCTACACTGCTTTCAGGACTGCCGCTCCTGCTTTTCCTTCGCCTGCTCCTCACTGCTGCAACAGCATCAATGCCTAAACCCAGCACAGAAGCTCTCAGGTGCTCATACTGCTGCTCATGCTGCTGCTGGGGATATTGCTGCTGCTGCTGCTGAGGAGGAGGATGCTGCTGCTGCTGGGTGTACCTGTCTCTGTTGCTGGCGCTGCTGGTGCTGCTGACGGCATTCTGCTGTTTGCTTGGAGCTGTTGTGTCCTCAGCTGAGCCTGGAGAAAGGTTTGCGTCCTGAAAGGCTGTCAGCAACTGTCCTGCCAGACCCTGATACTCAACCCTGAGCATGAATTTGACGTACAGCAGGCAGCAGACACACCAGCACATTCTGGACTTGGCTAAATGATGGACAGCTGCTGGCCCTCTGCAGTTCAACACGTGTCCTGCAGTGCTGTTGCATCATGGGACACTGGTGGCTTGATTGTACAGATGCCAAGGTGAAAATGACCGATGCCGATTCATGCTGCTTGCACGTTGACGCAGACAGCCCTTAAATTCTACAATGTCCAATGCAGTCTGGTCTTTCAGTGGCATCAGTTGCTGTGATCACCCGTAGATGGACTCCAATGTTGCCAGCACCACAGAGAGAGCCGGCCACTTTTCATCAGGAGTGACATCCTGCATGCGTCATCATACGGACGTTCACAGCATCAATCAAGCAGGGGTGGTGCAAGCAGGTGCACATATGCTGTCTGATGAAGCCTGCCGCAGCTGCTGAAGGCATGCTGTTAGGCTACCCTGCCAAAGCTTCAATTGTCGCAGCTGCATAGTAAGCCTTCATCATAGCTGTTTTCTGATGCTCAGGCATACTCTGATTGCGTTAGTATTGCTCGATCACTGCCTCGTGTATGCTGGGCTGACTCATAAATTGATTTACTGCCTTTCAGGGCAATGTTGCATCATGCAATGCCCCAGCCCATTGCCAGCACATGGAGCCCAATTCTGTTCTGTAGTTTTCTACCTGAATGAGCTGCCAGGTTGCTGCCCTGTTGGCTCTAATGTAAGAATCATGCTGTACTCTTACGCGAGTAGGCCAGAAAGGAGCAGCACCTGCAAAATGGCAGCAACTCTGTGATGGACCAAGGGGTGCAGAGATCATTACAGGCGCCCTTCAACACGGTGAGTGCCGTATATACCGTGTGCAACATCCATATGTGCTGTAAAGATGTCACGTGATCGCATTGCGCTGACAACCTGCGATCTGACAACGACCGAGTGAAGTTATCATCTGTCTCTGCTGCAACTCACCACTGGTGGCAGGGTCGTCGTTGGGCGTCTTCAGAGAGGTGATAGCTCTGGATACAATGGGTTGCCTGCGTTCGCGGCATACTTGATCCGCACGACGGTTCCTTGCAGTTGTGTACTGACGCTGCGTTCCAGCACCGCCGATCAGCGCTTTCATTGCATGTATTCTCCTGCCACGCCTCAGCTATTGTTAGCTTGCAAATGCAGCATTGTCGACCAGCCTCACTGCATGCAGGCTGGAGGCCCTGGACAATCAACACAGGGCTGTAACTGGTACTGTCGTTCATTTTCGAGTTTGACTTCTTGGACAAGGGTACACACTTCAAACGTCGTAGCACTCATAGATCGACACCATTTGCTGCTGCATGGTTATTGAGTTGCCCTGCCCCTGACAGCACTTGCACAGTGAGGCATGCATGTGTGTGCTGTGCGGGAGGGCATGCCCATCAACAGTTCAGCAATGATAAATGCTTGTGACGCTTGCTAGCAGTAGACTGCTGAGCATGTCTGCCACCCAGCTTGGGTACACAATCTCGGCGTTGTCTAGCAGGGTCTTTACGCCACCCATTCTCACAGGCAGTCGTAAACACAATGTAAATAGCAACATTCGGACCTATGCAGCTGCCTCGGGCTCTGACGGCGCCTCGGAGTTCGTCGACTTGGCTACTGTTCTCTCCAAAGTACGGCAGGCCATTCGAGGCAGTAACCCCCTGGAACATGCAAAGAGCAGAAACGTAAGTTATACTACCGCATTGGGCTGGGCAGAGGCACGCCGTTGAATCACTGGAGCAAGCAGAGGGGGTCCACAGGAAACCTAGTGCATACAGGTCAAGGTTCTGCAACTTTTTTGGCCAGGGCCATGGTTTTGCCGTGCCAGCAACCTGACCAATGGAGAAGAAGCTGGCGCAATTTGACCAACTTCAAGCCATATCAAAAATCTTTATTTGCCCTACTTTTGATTTGCAGGCCATGGCTTTTGGCATGGGCAAACACATGGGCTGTGACGTTAGCTGGACCTTCATTTGGAGGCCCGATGGGGCTTTTTATGAAGAGGTTGGTCTTTTGCCATGGCAAAATCTGGCATCAAATATATTTGACATTACATTGGCCCCCTTGAAACCCAGGGTGCAGGTCACGCAAAAAGATGACTGGCTGCTTGAACACCTTATGCAGTACATCATTACAGGCACAGATGCTGCTGCTGACGGAGGATGCAAGCAGCAATTGGAGCTAAGCATTCTGCAAGCAGTAGTGAGAGCTAAGCATTCACCATTGCAGTGGACACTGTCTAGTGCTTCCTGATCTGGGCCAGCAATAAGTTGACCAGACAGCAGATGTCACTGCATCCCACATATCTTTCAGTAGCCACAGCCACATTATGTCAGCTGTCTGTGAAATCCCCCAAGCCTGTTTCTGCTGATGTACGACACCGCACCTGCTTGCCCTTAGTCTTTATTGCTTGATGCGGCTGGTGCTGCGCTGCGTTTCTGTCTCTCTCTACAGATTCGCAGCCGTCACCTGACATACAAGTGGGGTTTTGATGGCGGGGCAGGCAGCCCTTGCTGGGAGGTGTGCATCACTGCCAGCATCGGCATCAGCAGGGCTGCAGCTGCCAGCAGAGTAATGCCAAGAAAGCACCTGCAGCAGCTGCAGTAACGTCGTTCCGACAGGAGCAGAAGTGCTAGAATCCAGTGTCTGAGCTTGATGCCCTTCCGTGTGTCATGTTTTTTGGCCTGAAAAGCAGGCAAAGCATTGCAGCACACACCATTATCCTGCACGGCACCGGGCAGCACAGGGCATTCCTAGAATCCAACAGCAGCAACAGGCCCAGCAATGGATGAGATGATGTGCTGGTCTGCACACATGCTGCTCTCCCCCATTGTGACCTGCAGGTTGACCCCACTGGTGTGGCCAAGGTCCTGCAGCGAGATGACTATGAGGCAACTCTGCTGACAGCATTCCTCAAGTCTGGCTGCTGGCTGTTGCCTGATGTGGCGGACCAGTGGCTTGACATGGAGCTTGAGGACGGCACCACGAAACACAAGCAGCTGGTGTCTCAATACAAGGTCAGGCAGGTTGCTGCCAGCAGCCATAGAACTAGCAGTACAGCAGTGCCTGCATCTCCTGCTCCCCAAACTTTTTTTAAATCTTAGCACCCCATCAGCACCTCCCCACCTGGTGAGTTGTTGACGTGTGTGCTGCTTTGTGCTGCTTGCTGCTGCAGCCACTGGTTAGTATGCCACCTGTGGCAACGCTAGTGCAGCCGTCAGGTGTTGTAGCAGCAGCAGCGCAGCCAGATCTGGCAGACAGCGGCCAACAGCAACAACAGGACTATGGGTTTATCGAGCAGCTTGGGCAGCGGCTGCTGCAACAACAGCAGCAGCAACAGCAGCAGCAGGAGGAGGGTGCATTGACTGTGTCTCCTGTCCCTGAGCCTGTATATCTGGCAGTGAAGCTCAAGGGAGGCAGGGTGAGAAGATTTGGCCCTTGCTACAGCTTGCCTCATTGTTGTGTGAAGCCCACTGCCACTTGCTGTATGTTATACAAGTATCCTGTGAGCTTTTCACTAGTGACAGCTGTCATGTGGTGCTGGCCGACTCCCCAAACATGCAAGCTGGTGGCCCTGTTGCTGAAAGTTTGCTGTGTGGCGCTTCCGCTGCTTGAGTTTTAGCTAGTTGCCATATTTGCTGATGTGTGTGCTGTGCGCTGGTCTCTGCCCATGCAGCTGCTTGCGCGTGTGTGCATCAACAGCAGCACTGGTCAGCCCATAGGGTACAGCCACCCTTTGTGCAGTGATGCAGAAAAGTGGAGGTTTGGTGACTGGGTCAACTGGGCCAACGTCACCAGAAGTCAACTTGACACCAGCAGCAGCAGCAGCAGCAGCAGCAGCAGTGAACACGGTGCTGACAACCCAGAGTGAGTGGAGCTGTCGCCCGGTGGATCTGTCCTGGTCAGTGGATGGATTTGGGTTTGCATGTGCTTGAAGCGCTTTGGAACCTTCCTGTGATGCAAGTGAAGCACTGCTATTTGCTGCTGGACTACTGATGGTCAACGCAGCTGTGTCATCAATGCGGCTGCTGCTCGATGTGTTGTGCAGCGTGTACTACCCGCGTTCAATTGTGCACAAGCTCCACCAGGATTGTCAGCACTGGTACAGCACACACGGGGCAACGTCACGGGGCACTGACATTCAGCGTGCGTATCAGATGCCGGCATCACCAAAAGTGCCAATAGATGCTCAGTACCTGCAGAGATACTCGGAGAGAGTACCGGTGAGAGTTCTTTGAAGGTGCCCGACAGCAGCAGGATGTGCTGCATTGCAAGCTCATTCCGCTGCACTCACTTGGAGGCTCAAGAGGCTGATCAATGCAGTGCTGACGTGTGGGAAAGAGATTGAGCCCATGCAGTAGGCCCCAAACGGGTTGAGCATGGCAACACAGCGGGTCATATGTGCGCTCCCTGGGACATGCATATATTTGACTCTCAGGCGGTATGCATGTGACAGCTGCTGACAGAAATCAGCCAGGGGCTGATGTAGTCAATGTGCATACTGCTGTACTGTTCTGTGCAGATCTGGCAAACAGCTGGTGGTCATATTTTGGCTGAATGTCACATCAACGGCAAGAAGGCTGGTTGGATGGTGCTCGATACGGGTGCTAGTGGCCTTGTAATTGAGCCGTCCGTGGCAGAGCAGTTTGGCCTGCCAATGTTTGGTGATCTCAGGATAGCAGCAGTCAATGGCAAGGTAGGCGTCTAGCAAGGTTGTCTCCCTCAAGGCTACCTACCTCGTTGAACAGCCTGCGCCTGTCAAAGACTGTGGCATGATATAGGTGCTTTCCTTTTTGTGTTGGTGGAGCTTAAGCGTGCAGGCTTGGCTGTGTGCAACCTGCACCGAGCCATTTGTAATTGTTGTTGAGTGGTCCCCTTGTGGGTCACGTCTGCCTGTGTCATGTTGTTCAGGTTGGTACGCGGTTCCGGCGAGTGTCTCAGCTGCGCATTGGTCCTCTGCTGCTGAGTGATCCGGTCATGATGGAGATGAAGGTCAGCAACCTGGTCAGTGACTTCCATGATAGGGTGGTGGGCATAGCAGGTGGGTGAGGCGCCGGGTGCAGAGCTGAACACCATGGCGGCAGCTTGCTGCATGCCTGAATGCTGTCTCTCTACTGCATCAGCGGAATGTCTCAGCTGATAGCTTGCTGATCTGCCAGGACCATGCCGACTTCATGGGCGTGCTGCTCTGTGCCGCTGAAGGACACAGTACCAGCAGCAGCAGCACTTTGCAGGTGTTCACCACCTTCACATACATCACATGCTGTGTGGGGCTTTCCAGGTATGAAATATTGGTCAAACAGCTTGCTCAAGCAGAGGGTAACCTGCTATCTCAAGCATGCACGGCTGCTGCTGTTGCTCTTCTACCTGCAGGGTTTGATGTATTTCGGCGTTGCCGCATCACCCTCCCCTGCCACCGCACACGCATGGGGCTCATCAAAGCCCTGGGATACTATGGCAAAGTACACCCTTATGTTGGGAACATCCCAACATCTGCTGATGCTGAACGTACCCAAAACACCTCTGAGATGCAACAGCGCTGGTGGGAGTTCAACAACTACCAGATGGTGCAACAGAACACAACTGACGCAGTACATGCAGCAGAAGCTGGGCACTCAGTAGCACCGAGACGCACCGGTGGCACAACAGCAGCAGCGGCAGTCACTCCTGCGACTGTCAATCAGCAGCAGCAGCAGCGTCAGAAGCCGCTGAGCCGGCGGCGGAAAAAGGTGTCAAGCAGTAGCACTGCACTGCAGGCGGTGTCAGGAACAGCAGCAGCAGCGGCAGTGGCCCAGGTAGAGGGCAGCCCACAACAGCTTGGACCCAGTGTCCAGCAGCAGCAAGTGCAGCAGCAGGATGTTGGTGTTGTTGCTCGTGTCCCTGAGCTGCCTCGCAAGTACTTCTTCTGGCAGCATGCGCTGATAGAGATGCTCCTGCAGCGGCCTGATGCTCAGGCGCTACAAGATGGGTACGTCTGGCAGGAGATGATCATGGTGAGCTGTCAGAAGAGGCATGCTGCATCAGATGTCCCCTCCAGCAAGAGCTGGCCGACAGATCATCATGTGGAATTACATTATGGCTCCAGTGTCTGTAGCCAGGTGCAAAGTCATTGTGTGTCTCAAAGCTTGATCTGCCTTACCAAGCTGTCTCAGAAGTCTAGGTGCATGGGTGGCTTGGGGCGTCAGCGTGTGTGCAGCTAAACACCCAGGTGCTGTTGTCCCTGCAGATTGCGAGCCTGCCCCATGTAGAGCTTGAGTTTGTTGTTCCGACCACTGGCAAGCGTCACAAGAGCCTATTTCTGCTGGACACTGGTGCTGGCGGCGCTGAGATGATGTTCCACAGCAGAGCAGCAAATGAGCTGGGACTCCTTAAAGAGGGAAAGGTGGGAACAATGGCTCACAGCCTCGCACCACAGGATGCATGTGCAGCTACCAGCATGCACCCGGCATGCTGGTAGCTGCACATGCATCTGTATCAGTGCATATGTCCTGGTAGGAAGCCTTGCAGCTGTCAGCCACCTCCCTGCTGGTCAGCCTTCTTGATGCTGCTGTTTGTGATGTTGTTCGTGCAGAACCAACCCTTCCGTCTTGTGACAGGAGTTGGCGCAGGCGGTGTGGGTTCATTGTTTGCTCAACCGGGCACAATGCCTGAGGTGGTCATTCGTGGTCAGTATGGCGGCTCTGCCGGCGTCACGGGCACTCTGGTGTTGGATGATGTAAAAGCACTGTTCAGCAGGGTTGGTGGGTTGGATATCAGCTTGTATGCCGCTGGCATGATATGCATTGATCTGCTGAACAGGACACAGACTGTCATCGATTACACCAACAAGAGGATTGGATGGAAGGTGCCATCCGGGGATGTCGGAGACAGCACCTAGATGAGGTGGCTTGGTGGTACCGTTGCCACAGAGTATACACATCATTTGCCTGATCTGGCTAATGGTGGGAGGTCAGTGCAGCTTCAAAACAATCTGTAGCGACGAATAAGCAGCAAACCATCAGTATAACAGCAGTAATTGCATCTCTCAACAGCAGCCATGCAATGTATCGGCATCACACTCCAATAGCGGTAATTACATGTTCTGCAATGAGAGACGGCACTGCTGTCAAGTTCATGCTGCCGTTGTTGCTTATGGACTAAGCAAGCAGTTGCTTGAGCGCCATGCGTGTGCAGGGGTTGAGAGTTGGTTTGTGTAGGACAGCGCTCTGTACAAAATACATGTCACGTCTGTCACATAACAGAGTTCATTATTAATGGCATCGTCAATGGCGCTTCAACAGCCTTCATCGTGCCTTCTAGACCCATTGTTCTGTGCATTGTCTTGCACATTGGCCCAGCCATTCAGTATCGAGGTTTTCCAGCCAGGCGGTGGCGGCCGCGCCTGTAGGGTGAATTGGAGTGTGCAGTGTGTAGGTGCTTCTTGTGCAGCAGAACAGGGTATTTCTCAATCAGGCACGTGTTATGTCTGGTATATTCGGCCTGGTGTCCCAGCTGCCAGCGTCAGCAGCACTCTTGGTGTTGGACAATTCAGCAGAGCTGATAGTGCAGGGATGAAAGGCAGTAGGTTTCTGTACTTTTGTGTTACAGACACTAGAGTGTCTCCAGATTTCAGCTGGCTACATCTCGTCTAACATACCCTAGGCCTGCATACAATTAAGCTATCTCTGTTAAGCTATCTCTCTAATCTATAGCTGAGAGCTTCATGGCATGAAGCCATGACGAGTTGGCAAAGCCCTGCAAAGTCCTGCGAACACCTACCAGTCTGCATTTCACATGAGCAACTTCAGCCCGCTGGCTTCACTTTGCAACCATCAGGGCTCTACTGAGAGAGCAGCTGCCCTTGCATCGATGTCCATGCTGCATTGTGAGCAGTCATTGCTCATTCAGGCTGAATGCCACAACTGGCAGTTGTGAGAACATCAGTGAGGCTGGCAGCTGCTCAGGTGGTTGCCAGCTTCTTCTTCAGCACCACCTGGTAGCCTTTGTGGAGGATATCAAGCTGGTGGGCATGTACCGCCAGGAAGGCGTCGATGCCCTCCTGCAATTATTATAATGGAGACAAAGGCATGCGCTTCAATTGACAGCAAGTTTCAGAAACCCCAGTTACTTGGGAAAAGGTGATTATTAAATATGTATAGCAATGCCAACTGAGTGTGTCCATGCCTGGCATGCATTGACCCAGCCTGTGCTGGCCAGGACTGGCATGGTGACTCACAACAGTGACTTGTTTGCTTCACTGCTGTCCTGCCGCAGTGGACAGTCCACTCACCTTAGGGTGGCAGACCATGTTGTCCCTGTACCGATCCCACTCATAATCATCAAACACCATCAGCCCCCCAGGCTGAACCAGGGGCCAGGCCAGCACAGCATCCATCAACACGTCCACACGCATGTGGGAGCCATCAATGTACACCAAGTCAAACAGGCAACCAGGGGAGGGGCCCACTGCTGCTGCTGCCAGCTCCAGCGGAGCCAGAGTGGCTGTGCAGGGTTCTGCAGTTTTGCCCGCTGTGCGCTGTGCTGAAGCTTCACCCAACCCACCACTGCAGGAAACATCATGCTGCTGCTCGGTGCTGGTCAGCAGCAGCCTTGGCAGTGCTGTAGCTGAAGTTTCATGCAGCAGCTGAACTTTTTCTGCTCCAGATACTGCGGTGGAGTACAGAGTGTGCACTGTGTCATCTGGAAGTGCAGGGGCCTCTAGTGCAGGTCCTGAAGTGTCTGTACTTGGCACAGACACAGCTGAAGACGCTGTTGCTCCCACCAAATGAGCAGCAGCAGTGCCCAGACCTCCTGCTGCTGCCACGTTCCTCAACCAGGATGCCTTGTTTCTAGCGAACTGTGGGTACAGCTTGTCAAAAGGATCAATGGCCACTACCTTGGAGTCTGGTTGGCTGGCAATCTTCATCAAAATGTAGCATGTGCTGCGTCCCTCCCACAACCCCACCTCCAGAACCCTCACAGGCCTGCTGCTGGACCCCTGAGGGACAGAGGGGTTAGTGTAGGGTATGACATGCTCTTCCCATGCTGGAGCATGAGGATCAAACCAGACATCTGTGAACCTAAACCCTGCTGCAGCATCTAGCCTGATGCCCGCCAGGTCAAGGTTGGGATCTGGAGGATTGGTAAAGGTGCTGAAAACTGGGTGCAAGCCACCATGCCATGGCGTTGCGGCCGTGTCAACTGCTGCCGATGAGGATGCTGATGCAGCATTTCTATAAGTGTCAATGCTGCTTGTGCATGCCACACCTGCTTCCGGAACAGGGCCTGCTGCTATTTGCAGGAGTTGTCCAACAGAGTCAAAGAACTTCTGCTTGTTGAAGCTGCTGCTGCTGCCGCTAGCAGTGTTGTGACTGGCTTTGGTAGCGAAGTGGGCATCAACCCAACTAGCTAGCTCCATCAGCTCATCTACGGCAGCTGACTCAAGATCCCCCTGTGAAAACAATATTATGAGGTTCACGATGACAGCGCACATGCTCAGTCAACATTTGATAAGTGGCATACTAGCTCAGTGAGTGTAGTGCTGGTTGGCAGCAGTGCTGTGGTCCTGTAACGTGGTTGACCAGTCATGATGTGATACTATCACAGTCAAAGCAACCATGGCTGCTGCAGCACTGCTTCTTGGAGAATCAACTGGGCAATGTCGTGACACACGGCCACATGAAGCATTCTGGCAGACCACTATGATTGAATTTTGCATGAGCAACACTGAAAGAGCCCTCATGAGTCCGTAATGATGGATCGCACTGGCATATGATTACAGCTTGCAAGTTGCAAGCTGCTTTTTCAATGTCCGACACCGGGTGCAACTGCCCACCACAGCAGTGCATGTGCCGCACTGCGGTACGATACGGTATGGTTGCTGTCTCACCTGCTGGGCCCTCATCCCCTGCCAGTGTGTCTTGTTCAGGAAATGGTAGAACAGCTGCTGGTGTGGATGAGTACAGATAAATTCCCAGGGCTTGGTGGGCACAGTCACCCAGGGGTTTAGCAGTTCAAAAGGCTTGGGCTTTGGAGTGCCTGGGCAGTGATGGCAGGACACTTATCTGATATGTGTAGTACACGATATATCAGCACCTGAGCTGGCACTGGGCCGGCAACACTCAGTATAAGGGGCAAATGAAGTTATGCTATCAGGAAGATAGCACTGCCCAAGGCTTGGGCCCCAGGCCAGGCTTGCATGAATGCTGTCAGTGGCATCGGCAGAGTGCTGGCAGCTGGGAAACAGGCTTTGATCCAGGCTTCAGGGACTCAATAGGCTGGTACCACTGGGCATGAGCACATGCACACAATGCAGTGATGACTGCTTGAGGTGCTGGTGCATACTGTGATCTGATATGTTGTGCAGCCAGCACTCCTTGCGGGGCCAGAGGCATTGCCATACAATGGTTTCTCCTTGCCATCACATCAACAATTATTGTAATGCACTGCGAGGTCGGCGAGTCACAACCATCAGTTGTTGCTGAGCCAGTGACAGCAACCTGCTGCTTCACAGTCACTTCACGGTGTCCTTGCCATTGATCCAGCACTACTGATGATCACTGGTCATTTGCAAGCATTGCAGGTGAAAGACTTTCACCTGTGAAGTGGATGATTGCCGGGCTTGCTTCCAGCTGATAGGCTTGTTCAAGGGTGAACAGTGCTGGTTTGCCAGGCCCATGCTCACAGCAGCGGTCCATGAGGTAGGAACCAATGCCCTGCAAGAGACATGACACAACACTGTGTTGAAGATACTCCGATTTACCACAGGATGTAGTAGTATGTGACCACCTGGTCACTAGTGCTGCACTGCCAAGTAGGTAGGGCCTGCACTGCCTCTGCACTGGTAGTGGCCTGGTCCGGTGCTGGGGGATGCTGGGTCATGGGTCAGCAACCAACATGGCAGTCACAAAACGTCTTGAAGATGACAGTGTGCTCAATGAATGTAATCTAAGCAGTTGACTGACCAAATGACTCAAGTGGACTCGAGTTGACTTCTAAGAAAACAGCCTGGCTGTGTAAACTTGCCATCGCTGCTGTTGATTGTGGCTGGCTCACCTGCACATTCCACTTAGGGCTAAGCTCTAACCAGCCACCTTCATCTCCAGTCACCAGGTTCAGCACATCCTGATCAGCATATGGCAAATTCTCACCGATCCTGCAGCACTCTCTGGCCTGTAATGCTGTGCTGCTGCTGCTGCTGCTGGTGTTTTTAAAACGCTTGTCAGCGTGCTGGCCACTGCCACTGCCGGCGGCAGTGCCACTGCAAGCTGTGGTACCGCCACTGTCACTGCCAAGGCCGCTTCCTGGCAGGCTGCCGTCGCCGCTGCCCGGCAAAGTGGTGCTGCCAACCGTGTCTAGCCTGAGTAGTTGCTCAATCTTGGGCGATATCCTCTCTTGGAAGCTGGGAACATGCAGCAGAAGAACGCCAGCATTGAAGTACTTTGCAGGATTCACATCAGTGTCACCTGAAGGTTGCTGTCCCCAGCCTAAGGGTTGAAGCTTTGCATGTCCACAGGGCAGTCCAAAGTCCCTCACAGCAGCCAGCACAGGCGGGCGCTTCCCTTGGTCATGGAGCTCGACCTGGGCCTGCAGGCCAGCAATGCAACATCCGTGAAGCATAACCAGACACTGATGACTAGCAGCATGCTTGGAGCAAGCAGTAGCTGCTATCTGCACTCATCAGCAAACATTGCGCAGCGGTGCAGTAAGGACGTCACATAGCAGCAGATGCCGTTGAATGTGCAGCTCCTTCCGGCGGCCTGAGACATGTGCTTGCCGAGTGCACTGAGTCGGCTGTGCAGTCAAAACAGAGCAGTGAGTTCTGTCACCCAGTGCTGATGGCATCAGTGCAATGTGTCACACCCAGCAGGAGTCATCTTACCTGGATCCATGCATCCCAGATCTGACCTATATCTGTGCCAGGTGCCACCAGTACATCGCTGTCTAGGTACAGCAGCAGACCATGATCATCCACAGCTGTACTTGGTAGCAGTTCTGGCAGGAACAGTCTTGCCCATGTTACTGAAGATGCATAACCCATAGGTGCTGGTAGTTGTGACAAAAGCTCCCCAACAGGGCCCGTTAATGTAGGCGCAACGATGTGGATAAGGACCCCTGGAGGTTGCACAGCCTTTTTGCTGCTGCTGATGGTGGTAAAGTCCATCCTTGGCTGGTTAAACATATCTTGTATCCTGAGAAGCCATCTCTTGGACTGCTTGCTGATGCCGAAGTCTAATATCCAGATCTCCGCTGGACGATTGAAGTTGTGCAACGAATCCGCGACTGACTGCACTGCTGCTGCTAGTCCCACGGAGTAGGCCTCGTCAGCCGTGAGGGTTATGTGCAACGGAGTTGCAGCATGAGCTGGCATCATCGCACAGAACTTGTCCGGCGCGCCTTGATGGGCCAGCTGTGGTACCACATCCACCGGTGGATCAAGGGGATCAGTACTGATCACTAGTGGCGCCAGACGGGCAGTTGCACTCCCTTGGTAATCGAGCTCCACCGACAACATGCATTTGGTTTGGGTTCTATTGATGCCTGCAGTGAATTGTGGCAAGCTGATGTGACGATGAGTTGTCCCACGGACCTGGCACGGCCAAGGTCAGCTGGCCCGTCACGGTTCCGCGAAACCGATCGATGTTGCGTAATACTATAACAGCGGCCGCCCTGGCACATCCGGGCTGCAACGGTGGTACCAAGCTACTAATTACAAGGGAGGGATGACAGCAAACCATTCCCAAACGCCCTGGTCACACCGCCTCTTTCCGCGTACCATGGTTGGTCAGCTGTACAGCATGTTCGAACAGCTTGACACCATCAGAGTTCAAATTTAGTACATTATCGGTCCTTCAACCAGTGCAATGTGCTGAGATTTTGGTAAGGAATACAGAGTACTCAGCTTGAAGGAACCTGAACCCAGTACACCTGTACGTGCTTCCTACAGCAAACTTGCGGCAAGAAGGAACCTGAACCCAGTACACCTGTACGTGCTTCCTACAGCAAGCTTGCGGCAAGCTTGCTGTAGGACTCCTACAACCAAGCAATCGATTTGGTCTGTACGGACCCACATGTGGGTCTTGAGGCCCGACACACTATTGAATACAGAAGACTGCAATCCAACAGCTTACAGCCATGGACACAGCAGGATTATTTGTTCAGCATCTCCAATGGCATACCAATTGGTACTTGCAAGTTGGCTTCTTGAAGACCAACTAGCCAATGCCGTGACCTAATTCCTATATACTCGGCATAGCTCTGCCGACACAGGGCCAAAATGGTACACTGCCAGTGCCTGTCAAGGCTTAAGATTACACCATCAATGGCCAAAGTCACTTATTATACTATGTATTGGCTTGGAAGCACTGCCGTGGTTACTGTGTAGGCAACTAAACATAATGTAAAACTCAATTTCAGTTCCTGTTGACAACATGTATTAGTCACACTGTGGCCATGTGCATACAGAGATGGCACAGGAAGAGGACCAAGCCCTGCTGATGCCACATTGAAATTGCTTCCATCTGATGCTGCACTTGTATTGTATTGGCAGCACTGTTTGTGAGCAGGAAAGGTAATTACACAAGACTTGTGTTGCACTTGTAAGTGTACCTGTTGAGGAACCTGAGTAGAGTCTCCTCAAGCTCCTTGACAGCTACAATCTTCTGTACCTTTCCTGCTGCGTGGCACACTGCATAGTATGCAGCAAGTATAGCCAGCAACTTGCCGCAGTATGATGGCAACGTGGCACCACTTGCACATGTTATCATTTATGCTGCCACAAGCCGCTAAGCAGAAACTGAGTCATGCTGTCCTGCATCACGTGATGCACCACTGAGATCCTTCAAGTTGAACTGCCCCCAAGACCATCAGCAGAGCCAGAAACAGCACTGAGCGGCAGGGCCAACTGAAGTGGCATGGTCTACTGGGTAACCACACATATGAACATATTGCACAAATATTTGTCAATGTGACTGCGATTGTCTTCTGGCAATAACCGACTCAAAGAAGGCTGGAACTATGCTACATTGCACAAACTTCGGCAACAAACTGAGTACTCCCAAAGCATTACCACAAGTAATGCATACTCATGCTTGCATACAATGGAATGAAAACAACCGCATAATGAAAGCACATAGTTGTGCGCATTGCGGATGCCATATCGTGCAGCACGGGTTAAATTTGTAGCAAGCCACATCAAGGCACTATGCACCCTTGTCAACATCCTTCAAAGGCTCAGCACGCATCCGTTATTATTGCTGCAACTTGTGCAGCCACATTCAGCTCCAAGAGAAGTGTGAAGGGTGGCAGACCACACATCATCATCAAGGCATGCACGTCATGGCACCATTAGTGCCTGTGTACAAACCGAGAACTATGAACACAGGGCGCCGGTATGCAAAATTGGCAAGCAGGGCGGCACAAAAAACAATCCATATACTTCAAGCTGTCCTTCATGTCAAGCGTACAAAATTACACATGATCCTGCACATTGTGATCACGATCAACGGGCAAGGCCAGCAACAGATGGCAACTTCCAACATACCCACGTATGTGCAGGCCAGATAGTCCTGAGCATACAGCATTCTTCCAAAGAGCACCCCAAAAGCACAGCAGCAAAGAGGCTGTTGAAGCCTTAAGCTTTACAGATGGTTTCAGGCCAGGGACCCATTGCTGTCATTGCATGATTGAAGCCTGCCAATCTTGCGTGCATCTCCCATGGCAGCTGATCAGGACCACAAACCATCCTCTTGTAAGACAACTACTGCAGGAAAGGGCCCACCTGCCTGCCAACACACTCTGACCAGCCCCCATAGACCACCTTAGAACCAGAACCCAAACCCAAAACCTCTGCGTGATCTCCCAAACCCTCCTCCGCACGTGAGGTTGCTTACATTGCCACTGGCGTACGTGTATGTGCACTGCACATGTGCACCATCTACCAGGTCACATGCCTTGGCAGCGCCCCCAGTGGGCCTGCTCTGTGCATCACACAGAATCAGAGAACTCATCTTGGAGTGAGACACCTTGCCAAACCTGCGGCGCAGCAGCTGCTTGAGCTCCTTCACCCCCGCACCTGATGGGAGCTGTACGGTGCAAGTGCCATCCCCTGCCTTGCCGCCGCGGGCGCCAGTAATGTGGATGTTACGTATGCAATTGAGGGCTGCCTGCTTGCGCTGCGCTGCTGTCATGTTGGGGAGGGATCAGGAGCAGCAAACAGGCGAGGAGGTGCAGCAGCAGACCTGGGTGCAACAGCAGCACCAGCAGCGAATGCTGCACCTCTGCCAGTCTGCTGTTTCTGCTTCTTTTTGCTGTTTCTGTCATCATCTGAATCCTGGTCTGCGCTGTAATCTGCATCTGAGTAATCATCAGCGTAATCAGCTGGCTCCTGACCTGCCTGGTGACCATCCTGGTCATATTCATCATCCCCTTCGCACTGAATGTTCTCTTTGTTCCTGATCATCATCATCATCATCATCAGAGTCCAGCAGGACGACTTCGTCTGCAGGCGATCCCCGGCTTTTACGCTTTCTGCCTGAAGTTCTGGCTCCTGCTGCTGGTGCTGACGCTGCTGCTGGAGGTTTGCGAGCTGCAGATGCTTCGTTTGACTTGCGCCTGGCAGCAGCAGCACCACCAACACCAGCTGCTGCTGTGGGGTTCACCACCTCTGACGTCAGCGCCCTCTGCTGTGCTGCTGCAATCGGGTTGCTGCGTTTCTCAAAGGGTGGCATCTTGGCCACAAATGCAGCTGCTGTGTACAAGGTTTCACTGGAAGCCTCATTCCCTGCAGCCAGCCAGCAGTAGAGCATGCCATTCAAGTGAATAGGCAAGTGGTTCTGCACTTGGCAACACATCAACTGAGGATCAGCACTGACAGGATAGTCAGAGTTCACAGCACATGGCCACTGCTGAAGTGCTGTGGCGCATGCAGCGTGTGACATTGCTGAAAGCAGGTTCAAACAGCATCACTGTATCACATGACTGGGCGACTGCTGTTTCAAGCAATGGACTGTGAAGAATAGTTGGAACTGAACTTGAGTGGTCATACCCAGGATGCCTCAATCCCAGCTGTCCCTACAAAGGACTTGAAGGATGTATATGGAATAATACAGACTTGTCAAACTGTTGAAAGCCATAGACACGAGTGTCAGGCCACTTACCAAAGTAACCCTCACAGCTGTAGTACGCCTCCACCCACTTTCTCTGAGCTGCTTTGTGTGAGCCAATCCAGTCGGCGTCCTCTCCAACAACCTCTGCCACTGTACCAGCACAGAAGCCCGCTATGCTGTCATCATCACAGCCCTTGCCCATGAAGCAACTCTCAATGCGTGTGCGGTAGCCAAAGCTAGATGCATCCTTCTTGGTGGACATCTTGTTGAGTACACTGCAGGAGAGATCACAGATCAATGTCATTCATGACAAAGCTGTAGTACTGTGGTGGCATTTGAGTGGCCGCCAGCTGCCAAACTAGCCGACGGCCAACTGCATCTGGGTCAATGCTGTTGGTGCAGGTGCAGGCCAGTGCCGGTTGCCAAGCAAGGCATTCATGCATGAAGTAACGCAAGCAGTGTGTTTCTGCCAGTGCTGTGGATGTGGTCAGTGCAAGCCACTTACAGATCTCTCTCCAGGAACTCCATTTGCAGCAGCCGCACACACTGCACCTTCAGCCCAAGCGCAGCCATCACTGCAGCAACTACAGCATCTTCATTCTTCAGTTTGAGCTTGGCAGCATAAGCTGCTGAGCCACCAGCAGTCAGCTTGGCTTGTGACTGCGCCAGGGCTGACTCCTCGTACAGGTGCCTGTGTGCCAGCGATTGCATGTGGGAATTGTATTATCAGAAGTATTAAGCTCACCAAGCCATGTGGCGGTTGACTGCAGATAGTGCATGCAGGAGAACAGCAATGTGTGAACTGCTGAGAACAGCAATGTGTGAACTGCTGTAGGTGTTGATGAAACAGAATTACCAGCTGACACAGTGATAAGACACTAGGTGTCAGCTACTTGCACTTGAAGCCAATCGCTCCGCCTTCTGCCATCCATTCCGGGTCAATCAGGGCAGCCTTGAGTTTGCTGGAAAACCCACTTGCACGTGTCAACAGCGCATCCGCATTGGGGTTTGGGGCTGTGTCCCTGTGGAGCATAGACAGGATGGCTTGCGCAAGAACCCTGATGTTGTCTTCATTAGCATGTCAATTCAGCAGGCTGCGTTCTTGTGCACCTGCAGTGCTGAACTCACACCTGGATGTGTCATGCATTGATCTCACACCCTTTGATCCTGGATATGTCATTGATGACCGCACTGTGACTTGAACATTATCAAGATCTGCTCTGCACAAAGCCCATCTGCGGTTCAAACCCCATCTAGTAGAATCGCCGACTCTCTCACCTGTGCAGTGTGTAGGTGAGTGTGATGCGGTGACCCTCAGTTACTGGCAACACCTCATGTTTGACGTCATCAAAGAAAGCTGCCCATTGCAGCCCTGTCTGAGGCACGTGCTGCAGTGCCCGCTGCTGTGCTGCCTGCGGATTTGCAAACATTTGCATGCCATGGCTGGAGGGCTGCAGGGTCCTGCCCTAGTCCATTGTAACCGTGCTTTCTCCATGAGCAAGGGTCAGTTGCCCTGCAGTGCAGCCACACAGCCTTTGCAATGAAGGCAGTCTCGCTGAATACGCTGGTCAGGCTTGCATTCGCTGCATGCAGGCAATGCTTGTGGCCGCTTCACAATAGCGCAAAGAAAGCTAGAGCGAGTTGAGGCCACCTATATGCTGCTATCTGTGTCTACAGTGCATTTCACGTTCCAGATCACTAATGTTCGTTCAAACACTGGCAACACGTTAACCAAGTCCCGTCATGTCAATATCTGGGCCGCTCATGCTGCTGCTGTGCTTGTGGCTGTGCAGGAGCTGGAGTGACCTTCAAGTTGTTGGCTGCACACTACATTGCAGCAGTGCTTATACAACCGATAATCATGCCGTCAGCTCAGTAGCAAAGTGGAATGAAGCGTTTTTTTGGCACAAGGTGTTGATTTATCTGCCGGTGTCTTGACCCACCTGCTGTGAATGGCACAGGCAGTGCCACCACCAGGGTGCCAAAGCAGGTTGCAGCATCACCCCTAGGAGTGTCCTTGTGGGCCTTGAAGAAGCCACCAGCTCTCATGATGTTCAGCTTGTACAGCTCAGCACTCACAGCACCTGCCTCAGGTACTAGGGCCAGGCGGATCTACAACAGAGGGTGCAGAGGTTAACAGGTCGGCACAGGCTGCAGTGCATCCTCCTGGCAGATGCAGGTGAAGGCATGTGAGAGCAGGCTGTACTCTTATCTACGCACCTTGCTGCTAAGGTGATGCTTGTTTAGACGATACCGCCGGTGCAGCCATCCAGGTTGCAGAGCTGCTGTTGTTTTGGCAAGCACACTGCAGGCCTGCTATTGTATGCCAACTGCTACTGGCTAACCTTCTCAAGGATACCCTCTGCTGCTGGATCAAAGTTTGATTGGAACTCGTTGGCAGTGAGCTCCTTTGCCACTCTCGCAGAAGGGTCCATGATTGTTTCTGAGCCTTTGCCGAAAGCGCTGTGCCGAGCAGCTGAAAACATGCCTGGGACTTCGCAGCAGCGTCTGCGTTGCTCATTGGAAATTCGCATATATTCTCGCCAATTGTCAGTTTGATGGAACGCTTGGCAACGCCAGCTAGGTACAAGCGGCTTTCGATGGCGTCGATGGCTTGTGTCAGCTCTCTGTCGTGTAGGACCACCATTTCGGTGCTAAACACTAATGACGCTGTAACAACCGTTCGTGAATGATCTGAATTTCCCTGTCAGTTGATGTGCCTGATTACGAGGTGAATGTCGGTGTTTGCGGTGTGCAGCACAAACAAAACTGTTGAATGAAATCAAGCGCCTGGCAAAAGGGTCATCATTCTGTTAAAAAATCACAAAAAAAATCAGAAGCCTGTGAGTGGACATTGGGGGCTCCTCAACAATTGGCCCAGTACAGGTTGAAACAGTTCAAACACAAAAACCTTGTCAGGGCTCTCTTCGCGCCTTTATTGCGCGTGGTGCGCATGCATTACGTGAGTGCTCATGGGCCAATTGGACGCTTTCATTACACATCACAGCGCCTTTTTTAAACAACAGGCAAGCTGGTGGCTGGCAAGGCAGAAACTCCAAGTTCTGAATTGAATCCATCAAGCGTGCATGGCCGCTTTGTACTTGTTATCTCAAATATTATATAAAGTACGCGTAGTCGTGATCACCTGCAACCCCCTGTGGATGTCAGGGGGTGACACTGCTGTAATCTCAAAACCAGTTGATACACGTACGCATGTAACAGCAGCTGACATCAGAATCATTTAAAGAAAACAAGGATCCGTCACATACATCAAGGAATGGGATGCTGCCATGAATGATTACGGTGGTGCTGAGCAGCATAGTGCTGGTTTTGTGCTGATCAGGCCTGGATTGTGTGCATCTGCACACCTGTTGCCTGGATCAGCCTCATATCAACTCATTATACAGTGCTGCAAAGGCCATTCACATAGTGTTGATGTCAACAACAAACCTGGCTATCAGCAGCGTTAGTCAAAATACAGCCTGAGCTGATTGAGCGTTGATAAGGCAATGCATCGATGCCATGGGGCCCATATGGGCAATCTGGAGATCCAGAGCTCAAGTACCCGCCGGGATGGCATCTAGCAGCCCCGGCTGTGCCCAGCTGGCTCAGTTGAGCTTGTATATCAACTGAGATCAGATACTGTGCACATGAGCCTGGAATCGGCTGGCTTCCGGGCAGGCACAAGTGCTTGTGTACTTGTGTAACTAACACTATGACTGACCCAATATGGCATGGGCTGTAAATTTCTACATGATGCAGGACTAGGCTTCAATCTGTCAGAGCGAGGCTTGAATCTGTCAGAGCGGCGGCTGAATCAGCTTGGAGCAGCGCTGCCACCTGCTAGCAACCAGTGTGACAAGCTGGGTTGCAGTTTGCAGGCGCTGGTTAGAGATTGTTAGGTTGTTTTCAGACAGATTGTCGGCGTCCATGACACGGGTCCAAGCTACTGCATTGCGCTTGTTCATGCCATGGACAGTGGCGAATGCCTCTGATGACCTTCAAGGCAGTGCTGGGCATCTGATCAGACTCATGAACTACCTGCAGCTGTACTTGAGTGTTAACGAAGCTAATTCCAGTGCAGCTGAAAGATACTGTAGTGGACTTGACTGCGTGATCAGTTAATCATTGATAATAATTAATCATTGATCTGGCTCCTTCAGAGCATGATACGCGTTGCACGTGTTGCTGTGGACCACTGCCTACAGCTCACAGCTAGCAGCGCTGCTCAACTCAGTTTCAGCTCGCTATGTCCTGGTCCGAGCAAGACGTGCGAGGAAATGCTGACAATGATGCCCCAAGTTTTATCAGTACCTGCTGCAGCATGCCCCTTTCATCCACTTCAATGCCTTCCCAAAGTAGGTGTTAGATCGCTGATGACGCATCTCGTTGTGGCCACAACGCCATGGCGTGCCTGCTTTTGCAGCATGTCTACACCCTTGAGTTTCTTTACATCAAAGCATAACCTTACCTCTGCGTTACAAGGACTCCACACGTTGTATCTCACATACGTCTGGGCTTGCTAACCTGTGCGCTGTGATTAGGGCAACTACAGTAAACAGCATGGAGGTAATAGGCGCGGGATGGGGCCGCACAGGCACTATGTCGCTGAAGGTCAGTATCAGTCAGACGTCCGGTTCTGGCACTCATTGCCAGTATATTGCGCTTGTCATGCAGTATCAGGTTACGGATCAGATGCAGCAGCAGTAAGAGGAAGCTAGAGTGATATAAACGCCGTCGCTGCTTAGCCGCGGCATGTTGTCCAATATTTCACCAAAACATCCGGGGCCCAGCCTGGTGTATATATATATAAGTTACCCATTGACCATAGCAATCCTGCCATCGGCCCCGCGCCCCATTTCAGAAGCGGACAGGTGGTGTATGTGCGGTCAACCTTGATATCAGGTGGTTGCATTGCCTCTGTGGCAATATTCGAGCACCTGTGCAATGCTTCTAAGGAGCCCCGCCACCACGCACGTGTACATATTGCTGCTGTTCCAGGTGGCGCTTGAAATATTGGGATTGCCCTGTTATCACATGATGGAGGTTAGAAAGCCGGAAAATAAGGGCCATGATAAGCTGTGGCTTCAAGCAGCTAATGGTGGGTTCAAGCTGCATTCTGCCATGCAATCAGCTGGGTGATGTGTTCTGTCAGCAGCTCCTGGAAATAACCAACCGACCGCTTTTCCTGGTTGTAGACTACAACCCCTTGCTGTAGTGATCATCACTCATGAGCTCAGGCCCTGCGTACCTGTAGCACAATGCTGTCTAAAGCGATGTTCACTGCTAAATGGCGACCAGGCAGGCAGCTATTCATTGTCCGCTCTGCATCCTTGCAAATGTTGCCCCCCATTTGCCTGTAGGTGAACTGCCTGATTTTGACATGCTGCTATCAAGTTACAAAGCTGTTGTGGACTGGCCAGGTGCAGCTTTCTACAAGCAGCTCATGGAGAGATACCCCGATGCCAAGGTGATGTTTAGCAAGAGTTCTCCTGTGACCAACTGCAGACTTGCTGGCTCATGTGCCGCCAGTTAGTGCAGGGCCTTAGCTCCAAAGGCAGCACACCATACTGCCTGTGCTGTCATGCACATGTAGTTACTTGTGCTGGGCCTTGCAGGTCATCCTGACTACACGTGATCCAGCTGCCTGGTACAAGAGTGCACTTGACAGCATTTGGGCACTGTGCCAGGTGAGTGTGGCTTTGTCAAACTGTGGGACAGACATGCTTCTGATATTCAGGACCACAAAGACGTACAACTTGTCTGTTTCATGGGACATATGCTGCGTATTCCTTTTCCACAGATATCTGACAGGGTTATCAGCAAGTTGTTGATGCAGGTCAATGGATTGGGCAACTTGTGCAAACTCAACACAGTCATAGCCATGCCGCCTATTTGCACCAGCATTTGTAGTCAACTTACCCTACAGGCCATGAGTGTTGCAAGCCCTGCCATTGCACCCCAAATATCTTGGGTTTGTCCCTTGAAAGCGTACCTCTTTATCAGGACTCTGCGGCATACATGCTTGGTATGAACGTTGTGCTGTCTGCACAGATACTGAACAAAAGGCCCTGGTACGTCAAAGCTCTAGACCCTGGGCCTAACACCCGCATGAAGATGGTGAACAAGGTAGTCTGGGATGGGGACTTGGAGGGGTGCTTTGGCAAGGATCCAGACAGGGCCAAACAGTTGTTTGTGGCACACAATGAGGAGGTTGTGAAGGTGGGCAAGCAGCTCCAGGTTGACTCGGCGACTGCAATGGTTCCCGCTGTGCTGCCCATGGAGGTGTCATGATGATAGACCTGTTGAAGATTATGTATCGTGTGCGTATGCAACAGCTGCAGCAAAATCACTAATGGCTGGACCCAGCATCATTGTGAGCAGCGCTTCTTGCCTGACAGAGTGAGGGTCAACAAGCTGCTGCTGCTGTGGCAACCACCCCTCTGTTCTCAGAACAGCAGGCTGCTGGCAGTGGCCAGCAGTGGGTGAGATATACCACACACAAGTGCATTGGGTGCTCTCCTGCTGTTTGCTTCAGGTTGTTCCTGCTGGTCGCCTGCTTGTGTTCGAGGTCAGTCAGGGTTGGGGCCCGCTGTGTGACTTCCTAGGAAAACCAGTGCCACAACAACCATTCCCACATGTCAACGAGGCAAAGGTGGGACAGAAGAAACCAGGCAATGCAATTGCATCACATGCTGCAGCCTGGGTTACAGCTGTGACATGAGAGATAAGTCTTAGTATTGCACAACAAAACTGTTCCCATGCATGTTGGCCTGCTTAGTCAACTGCAAGTCCCTGAATGCTAGAAATTGCTGGTCCGCACTACCTGCAGAATTGGAAGAAGACAAAGGCCGACACGCAACAGGGCGTTGATAAATTCGCCTATGGAGTACCTGCGCTTGCGGCTGCCGTGCTGGCAGGGGGTGTGATGGCAGTCAAGTACATGCAGCAGCAGCGCCTATGGTGAGTGCATTCGCCACGAGTCAACTTGACCTGCAGAGGATCTATTTGACCAGTGACTGACGTTTCATTGTTGGGTACAGTGGCCCTGGAGGCGAGCGTTTCATAATAACTCACCACAGCCCAGACCTATCTGAGGTGTCAGTTGTCCACTGGTCAAGCTTCTGTGGTATTGCAGTGCATGCTGAAAAAGCCATTACAGCAATGAACATGACAACGCTCAAATCTACTGGATGAGTGCTGACGGTGATCTTAATCAATCTGTTGTGAACAAACTTTGCGGGACCTCAGGGCTTGTGCTTGCTAAGCAAAGCAGGCTGAACGCAGGCAGGACTGGGTTGCAGGGCTGGCCAATTGGTTGCAACCAATTGGTTGTGAATGTTACATCACTTCAATCACTCTGTATTCCGTGCAGATGCATCGCCTTGCCTGGCCCTGCTCTGGACGGAGCCTGCTGATGGTGTACCTGGAATGTGATGCGTCATCAATTTGTTAGGAGCCTCTTTCAAGCATGGCTTCCTTGATGTGAATGTATGTTTCAATGCTGCATGACTCTGTTGGTGCGGTGCTGCTTTTCCACAAGTCATGCTCATGCCATGTCTATAGGTCGTTGTTGTTCAAAGCATTGCAGCTGTAACTCTGCACATACCGCTTGAGGAGCCCATGCATTTTGCCTGTTGATTATCCTGGACGTACACACAGGTGCCAGACGGTTGTATTGTCAGAAGTGTGCTCATGGGCTGGCAAATATTGGGTCTCTGCCTCTCATGATTGTCCGCATGTCTGTCGGTGGTTACAGTGAACAGTGTCTGTTGGCATGATGCTGCACAGTTTCTGCTCTTATAACAGCAGCCCACCATTCTATGCACACCCACCACCTCGCCTTGCAGACGGATGTCATGTAGTGGTATTCCTGGTTACAGGGCACATGCTTTGCTGAATTTACTGCTCTGCAGCATAGCCGTTGCAATCTTAATGTTGATAATCCTGCTTTTGGTCTTCTTGGTGATCTTTGGAATATTTTACATCCACGCTGCCTCAGGGTAAAGACTAAAGTCAGTCAGCAGCTGCAGGTGTGATGGTGCTGTTCCTGACAAGTTCTCAACAGATTCTAATGTTGCTTGTACGCAATTGTAGGAGCTCTCAGAGTGTGTACTTCAGCCTGTTAACAACCTTGACCGTTCCAGGCTACGTAGCACCAAGGTGCATATACATTAGGTGCTTGCTGATGAACTTTTAATGGCAGCACCTGCAATGTGTTATACTCCGATTGAGGAACATTCTCAGCGACACAGAAATTGTGCTGCTGTGCTGACTTGCTCTTGCTCTTTTGGTTGACTTTCTTCACTGAGTGCAATGTCTGTTTCTGAGTTTTGCCCAGAGCAAGTTGCTCCCACTAGTCTATGAGAGGCTGGGGGACAGTCATTTTGTTGTTTGGGGATCCACTGGAACTTCTTATGGTGCAAATCATCACCTCCATGCACGCCAACTATCCAGGCAGTGATATGTCAAGTGGATATACACTGTGGTTTTCTTGGTGCATGAAATGGAAGAGACTGCAGGCAGCTATATCCAGGGGAAATATACATGCTGCTAAATAGATGATGGTAGGAGAAATGACCCAGGAAATCCTAATCCTATATTCAGGGTACTTGCAAGCAGGGGTTTCATGTTGTGAAAGCATGGGGGGACTGATGGTCATGAGTAAGATCATGGGGGTTCAAGTGATGGGGCTGGGGTGCTGCCTAGAGTACTGCAGGATACTGCTGATACGAGATTTGAGATGTGTCACATAGTATGGAGCTGGGTGAGAATATACCTCTGGAATTCAGCCAGAGGGCTCAGATGCCTAACTGCCCTATGGAGCTGATCATGAATGAAGTTGGGTTCTTGGGTCGCCACGATTGACGTGATTGAACGTGTCAAACTGGCCACACCTGGGCTACAGCTGCTGGGCATATTGGTATCAGAGTTGTGAAGGAGGCTGTTGGTGGTGTGGAGACAGGACAGCCGGTGTATAGGAGCGCACCTATTGGTCATGATCATATTGTGTCGGCGGTGTTTACCATCAGCCAATACTTGGTATAATGGTCAAAGCAGCCTGTCGTTTGTGCTGGCCAGCAGCAGCGGCGGCGGCGGCAGCTGCTGCAAGTCGAGTGGTCTCACCGTGCACATTGTACTGTCATAGTACACCGGGTGGTTAAAGTGTTGTGCAATTATTTGTGTATCGTCGACAAGTGTGTGCATCCAAGTTGTTTACAAATGTCAGTACTGGTTGTGCGTCGCTTTTCACCTGTACAAGCTGCCCTGCGAGGGCCTGGCAGTTAGGTCAAGGGCAATAACTGGTAGTTGTTACAATCTCCGGAGATCCCTGATGGTAGCTCTGATCAGCAGTCGACCATGGGAGGCAATATGGTTGATGCTAATCTCGTGCTCAGCACATACTGTCAAATATATTATTGTTTAATGGGCTGTTCCAATAACAGTGATCACATGTGTTGTAACATCAAATGTGTGATTGCAGTAGCTAATTAGCCCAGCGTTTTGCAAAAGAGCCTTGAAGGCACCCCCTACCCGGAGGGTGTCTAATCTGGGTGTGTGTTGGTGTAGAGGAGGGGGGCACCAAGTACTACTTCTCCCAAGGGCCCTGCGCTTCAGCTGGAAAGGGTGACCTTTCTTCCCTCCTGCCACATGTAGCCCATGTCATTCAGCACAATACTCATCAGAGGTATCCTGGCAACGGACAGATCTGTTCTCCTAGCGTGTTGGGAATCGAGAGCTTGACCGCTTTAGCTGCACAACATGTGTACTACACAGGTACCTAGTAGGTACGCTATGCAAGTAGCGTATAGACGCTGGATGAATCGTTCCAATGATGGACAACATCGTCCCACGTACCAAACTTTGAAGCTCTCTACCTGTGCCATGCCTATGTATACAACCAGTGCCACTGAATGAGTCCTACCCCAACACATGAGCCAACGCATCAATGCAGTAACAAACACCTGGAGCAGCCGACGGCAGTCAAGCAACACCCAAGTCAGACCAGTAGTAGTACTTCCACTCTTGTCTGAGAACTCTAAAGGAAATTTGCAACAATAGGCAGCATCAAGCATGATGGAGATTTACTAACAGTGCAACGAGAGCAGCTGGAATGCAAGGCAGCACTGCCGTTGCAGCCAATATCAGCTGTTATAATAGCAACACAAGCATCATCCATGATCATCCTTGGATCATGCATGCATGGCACGTTGAGCATAATGAAAATGCTACCGTGATCGGATGTTGCCTAGTTGCCTGCTACAGGTTTTAACTTGCTGCATGGCTTAATTTCTTCTACAGGAACAAGCCCTATCAAGTAAATGGATAAGTGTGACTGTCCAGGACTGCCAATACAGAGCACATGTGCGCACGGTATAAAGGAAACATCTGCCGACTGATATCGGAGTAATCAGTACTGTGCAAGTGGAGCACCGCCAGATGTCTGAAAGGCTTTATAATGCTGCAATGAATGCACCAATTTGTGCTGTAATGGAGCACAGCTGATTCAGATTAGCACTAGCCTGCTGGTCTGCCAGAGCTCTCAAGTGATCAAATGAATGGGAGGTTCCAGACCCCTTCAGCTACTCTCAAGGCTAAGCAGTCCTTACAAGAACCAAAGCAGGGATGATGGACATCAGTGCAGCGTGACACTGAGCCAGCAGATGCATATGACGAGCTGTGGCTGGTGCAACTGTAATGACCATACCATACCATACAACCTGGCCCCAGAGGGGCACCCCGGAGGAGCCAACACAGTCGCTCATGGGGGATACAAAACATCATCATAATTATCAACACAATTGAACCAGTTCTCACTATGAAGTGACCAAAATTCATCCAAGACTTTGAGTGACGCCTCAACTTCTGGCATTGAGACTCTAGATGCCATCGGGCTGCACTAATTACTGCACACAACACAACAAGGGAATGCAGATGCTAGTATTCAGGGTCGTTGTTGCTGTGTTGCAGATATACATAATATAACAACTGATATGACAGGACTTGCCAACAAAAGTGGAGGTCAGCATACAGCTGCCAGTAGATGCAATTGGATGAAGCTACAGTCCAGAGGTAGCAAATAACGGAGCGGCAACCTGTACAACTGTTTACTGGGTCCTCAGCACTTGGAGGTTGCATCAAGCAACTCTGATTTCACAGTCACGTGCAGCTCATCACACAGCCAGGCGTGCAAGGCAAATAGGTGTTTTGTGCAATGACCAAAATAGTCAGGCTAGGATGCCTGTAAGGCAGGGAAGCATGCTGAATAACCTATACAAAACGTCAAAGTGTTGGTTGGACAATGCATTCAAGCAACACAACCCGATCTGTGCACAATAGGTGTAAGCTGTTGCTTTGTCACACCAATGTAAACAGCCCATGGTGGCTCTGCTGAGACTCTGTGCTGAGAAGTACATGAAGCAGAAATCTCCCAAGCATAGGACAAATGGCACAGAAACAATGGTGTGTCAAAGATGAAGTTCATGGAGAAGAATGGACTCAAGACAAGCAACCCACTACAGCCGTGACTTGATGTATGCAGGTGCCTGATGGCAACCCATCCGTCTCGTGTAGTCTGTCCTGTGAAACCTCAACATGTTTTGCTGCCTTGTTTGGATTCATATTCACACGCAGCGTCCATACAGCACCTGGCAGCCCTGAGATATCTGGCAGTGACCGTCAGTGGTGCCGCACCAACCCCACTTGCTGCAGCACTGACTGTTCAAGCAGCATCCTGCTGCCGCACCACAGGCCCCACCAGGCCCAGTTGTATACCTACTGCAGCCAGTTGGAGTTGGAGAAGGCCTGCAACAGCAACAAGATTGCCAATATCCCAGGGAGTTGGAATCCAGAGATTATTGAAGCGTATAGCGGCATCTCAATGCCATGGTGGCACATTTCAGCAAAGGCAGTGGTGGGTGCAGTGCGTCTATGGTTGGAGTGATGGCTAATCAAGGTACATACCAAAGCTAAAATTGTTCACTTGAGTGACAATGAGTGAAATTGCTTGGATTGCGCAATAGATATTGGGCTGGGGCTGCGGCTTGGTCGACGGCTGGGATTGAGTACCATCACAGATGCTAGCCTTTATGTTTTACACCAAAAAAGCACGAAGTATGAGGCACAGCTTGGGCCCGCCATGCTACAGTGTATATGTTGCCAGCCAATCGATCCTGTTGGGCAGCCTAGCTGCTGGACACTGGTGTAGGTTGGAGTGCATCCAATCAGCACCACCTGCTGGGTGCTGCAGTCTGTGATACACCAATGACAGCTGCAGGTGGCTGAGAGTAATCACAAAACCTGAACCCTGAATTGCACAAATGACTCACGAGGTTTTGGTGCTTGGGCTGGGGCTGGGCTTAGGGCTTGGTGATGAGGTGGCAGGAGGAGGAGGAGGCGGGCTGCTTGTGGCTCCAGTGCACGCACCATAGCCTGATTGACACCCATTACTGATGAGACAGTGGGCGTCTGTCAGACCACACCAGCCATACTGCAAGCAGCAGGTACAACAGAACAGCATGCATACAGTTGGCACCTCATGTGGGCAGCACTCCACCAGCTGCCAGCTGTCGGACAGTCCAGCAGGCTGCTGCAGGTAGGCTCTTCCATGCATGGCAGGGTGTCACCAACCACACAGATGTCACATGCATAGTGCAAAGCATCCATCACCTACCTGACTGCAGCATTGCCCTGATGAGCAGCAAATGCCGTTGCCTGGCCCACAAGCACCACCAGGACCAGCATATCCACTGCATATGCCACCAGCAGGAGGCGGAGTAGCAGGAGGTGGTGTGCTGCCAGCTGGTGGTGATGGAGGGGAGCTTTCTGATGAACATGTGGTGGCCATGGCTATGGGCAGGGGGGTGGAGCAGCTGCCAAGGTTGTATGCAGTGCAGACGGCTTGAGCAATCTGCTGGGAGTTGGGGCAGGCACTGGTCTTGTGCAATGACCCTGTATGAAGCAAACTTATGGACAAGCATTAGAGTAAGAAGCAAGATCTAAGCTGCTCACATTCGGAGCCTTTGCAGTCTGGTTGTCAGATGGAGGCATTTGAGCAGCCATAGTGCAGCAGTGTTAATAACCACGAATGATAGCTCCAGAAAACTCACACAGCATGATGCCGTACTGAGCACCACCAGCGTTGTCTCTTGCAAAGTTTGCTCTTTGTGTCACCTCCGGCAGTGTGATCACATTACCACCCCATGCCTCGGGGGGGACCTGCATTGAACACAAATAGACAGCAGTACAGCTTGTGTTGCCGGTATTCTAGCTGTAGATACTGGATGTTGAGAGCAGTACTGAGCTGATGGTGTGCAAACATCTGGAATGATCAATCCATTTTGCAAGCCTTGGGTATAGTGCTGTCTGGAACAATAATTTGTACTATGTGCAGTGCACCACAACATCAGCACTACTGTGACTGCCGTCATCAGTAATTTACGCCGGATGATTGCCTGCAGCAGCAACGCATTCAATGGCAGAGTTTGCCAAGCTTCACCCAGTTCCACTCTACTCTCCTACTCACCTGCACACCAACAGCCACGGCTTGTGCCTTCCAGTACACTCTATGTGCCAGGTAAGACTCAGAGGCATTAAACCCTGTGGTCTGGATGTTGCCTGCATCGTATGTCATAATGTTGATGAGGTCCAGCTGCTGTCCAGCTCCTGACTTGGCCAGGGCCAGGTTGACACCCTTGTAGGCAGAACCAGAGGGCTGGGAGCTCACAAACGCACCCTCGCCGTACATGCCAACGTGCCTGCGTGTTGGCCCCAGCACCAAAAACACACACCGTTGTCTGGCGCCTCACATATGCGTTGTGCCCGCACATGTGCTAGTATGCGTCCCATCTGCACATAACCTTCTGGTGCTGAGCCTGAGCCGCTGGCTGCAGTGTATGTGTGGGACTGGTATCCAGAGATGCAGCTCAGACACTACACACAAGCCACAATGCCTGCCAGCCCATGTAGTGAACTTACCACGTGGCTGTGGACAGGATATATTGGCCCTTTGGCAGCTGCATGCGCAGTGCTGCAGTCACAGACACAATCTGTGTGTCTGTAGAGCAGCTGATGGTGCCACCTGTTGTGGTGCAACTGGTGGAGGGCTCATAGTCAATGTCAACACCTGAAACAGCAAAGAATACAATATTGTCAGGTATGCAGATGTGCAGTAGAGCAACGTTAGCATCTGGCAGCCCACAATCAAAAGTATATACTGCTGTGGTGGTTGCACACCAGATGGTAGCTTTCTTTGTGACTGCTTTGACAGGCAGACTCTGTGTTATGATCATCACATATGGTAACGCATTGCGTATTGAATAGCTCACCGTCAAACCCAAGATCATCTACCAGGTCTTTAACACACTGCACATTTAATGTAGCCCAGTTGTAGTATGTTGCTCCACCAACAGCCAGCAGAACCTTGGTGTTGCCATTGGTAGCAGCCTTGAGAGCAGCAATACCGGCCTTCACCACAGAGCCTGAGCTGGAGAAGTCCAGGCCCGTCCCTGAGAGAGTCAGGCTGCCCTTGGTGTACTGACAGTCAGGCTTGGCAAAGCTGACAATAACCACATTGATATAACCTGCAGGCAAAGTCAGCAGCTTGTGAGTAATACTCTGGCCATAGCTTTGGCTGAGGGCTCACCACTCAATAAGCACCAGACACGCACAATTCCTTTGTTGCCCATATGATGCAATGTGGAGTAGAGCTGTGCCTTTGCCGTGACAGCAGAACCCACCAGGAATCTTTGCCAGGTCCATGTTGGCGCCTGCACTTGCATATGCTGCACTCCAAGTCTGGTAGTAGACAACGTTGAGTGGTCCTGAGGGGAGCAGGCTGGGACCATCAGGTGGAGGAGGACTGTTACCAGCAGGGGAAGTGCCAGGGCTGGGTATCATTGGTGGCTGAGATGGAGGGGGTGATGGTGATGGCGGTGAAGCAGGGGATGGAGGAACAGGCGTAGTTGTCCCACTAGCTGTAATTTGGATGTCAGCGCAATTGATGAAGAACTCTGCTGTGGAGGCAGTGGCATCACACCAAGGTGGCCGACCACCATAGACAGCGTTGACACCATCAGCGTAGACTCCGCAATAGGTGTGGTCACAGTTTGGTTCAATGCAATTCTGCATGGCAAAGTACTTCCACTGCAGGACGCAGCCATTGTCACAGGAGACGGTGGGTGGCAGCTGATAGGAGACCATGTAGGTCATTTGGGTGGTGAGCAACCAGGTGTCTCTCTGCCCGTTGTCCACCCTGCAGGCGGCCAAGGCATTGCATCACAATCAGCCTGAGCACAGTAGTCATTGCCACATGCATGTTGATGCGCAAGCACATGCTGTGACCTTGTGTGCTACGCAACAGGGTGCGTGTCACAGCATGATAAGCTCAGAGCACTGCAAAGAGGGGGCATACTGCAGTGCGATGCAAACAGAGCAGGTAACTTATCTGCAGGCAGTGCCCCTCTGCAGCACTTTTTATGGCCCAGCATGTATTCGATACAATCGAGTCCATCTGGCATTCTTGGCTGGATCACCTTGTCAGGTAGTTGTTGCCAAAGCAGGCCTCGTCAAGGTTGGTGCTCCTGGGACACACCCGGAAGTAAAATTTGCCACCATGGTTGGCTGTCAACACAACATGAAGCTGCACCACATCACCCTGGGTATATGTGGCTGCAACACAGCCAACATCAGGATGGTGCTTTGAGTGTAAAGTATCCATACCCAACCCTGTGGGGTTACCTGTTGGCTGTTGGTCGTGTATCCCCCAGCATGCAGGCTGAAACATGCGAAGATGTATACGATGGACACACAAGCTGTATATAGTACTAGCTTACGAAACTCTATGGTCATTGCTCAGCCAACACAAATTTGCACTATGCAAGCAGCAGGCACCACAGTATTCTGCCAACACACCAACCACCTGCTGGTGCCAACCCTCAAGTGAACTGCTAGCTTCACCTTGTATGGGTGATGGTGCAGCAACAAAGTTGCTGTTCGTTCCCTGAAAGGGATCTCCACATACACCTGCGTGCATGTTGGTGCATAAGTGCTTAGTGGTTTGATGGCAGTAGGAAGAAGCGCAGCATGAAGTTTCTAGCGGACAGCACGATCATCGTTCTTGAGTGGAGGCCCAGCAGCTGGTGTAGATAACAAAAACGCTACTGTTATTGTTGATTCGGCTTATGTACACAACTTCAACTGAACAGACTGTACAGGCGCAGTCCAGTACTGTTGTGCCCCGAAGTGGCGTCGACGCAGATCAACCTGCCAGCTGAGATCACTGATCCACGATTAATAACTGCATAGGTGCTCTATTTAGCTGTCTGCTGGTTGGGTAGTGTCCCTATGGCGCATACCTGGACCATCGCTGTTTCCGAGCCCAAGGCCATTGCCACTCATTTCATCGTAAAACAGGCCTTGCTGACGTGCATATAGGTTGCGAGATGTAGGCACAGCCAAGTACCCATGAGCATCAGCATCGTTGAGTAACCAGCATGTGAACACCAGCACAGCTATGCATGCATGGATAGCCATCCTTGGTCCTGGATCTTCACGCCTGACTTAAGGCTAAGACTGGGAATAGCGTCGAGAAGCCCAACCCACAGAGATGCGACCACAACTATAATTGGGTACAATCGGGCGTTTAGCTAATATTAACGCAATGGAAAAGCAGCATGCGGGTCCAGAGGACGGAGTTTGAATTTGTTGTGGTTGCAGGACCATTCGACTAAGAGGCACCCAAGTACAAGTAGTGGAAGTGCGAGTTGAACTTCTCCGGTTTCGAACCGTCTGCAATTGCTCTCAGAGTCAGGAGTAACAGGACCTGAACAGATCTCGCTTTGTAAACCAGTATTATAAGCAGCACGAATGTGCCGTTGCGGCACTGAGAAGTTGAGTACTGCCTGGCTCAGCCTGCAGGCAAAAGTCACTTACTTGGGAACGCTTGATCGTAGTCCACTGCTCCAGACGTCTTTCAAAATATAGAGTCCTGCTGATGGTGAGTTCATCCCCGTCCATCGTCAGCATGCATGCAAAGTAAGGTGATCAGTCTGAGGACATGCACAAGCAACAGCTGCAACATGTTCCCCTTGCCTGGGTCTCGCCGGTGGACCACTATATACTAGGCTGCGCTGATCAATTGAGTGCACTGCTGCCATCCTCCTTCAATCACCTGGCAAAACTAACTCGAGCGTCAGCACGTCTTATATTGGATCATCGTGTTGTCCAACATGGTCATGACGTTGAGCACAGCTACCAGCGAAAGGTCCAGCATCATCGGCACCGCGCTCTTGACTGTTGCTCGCCCTGCAAACCTCGCTTGAGACATGATCCGACTGCAGGTACTCACAGCCGGGGTTAAGACTAAGATAGCACTGATACAATGCAGATAAAATATATTACAGAATGTGCTAGGCACAGGTCTCATGCCTCGGGCATGGTCTTGATCACAAGGTCTTCTGCAGTAACCCCCCACTGGCAGGCATCCTCAGACATGTGGATGTGACATGGGGATGTACATCCTCAAGCAGCAGTAGTTATCTGTCATTACCTCGCTGAGGAAGCTAGGTGCAGCTTGAGAGTTGGTGCAAAGGGTTAATTTTGAACTTCAATAATATTCGCATCCACCTTCAAATTTCAACTGCGTAGTTGTATACCTATTTGAATGCACTGTAAAAGAAATCTGAGAAGAAAATAAAGAAAGCAGCATGTTGAATTGCTGCCGGGCAAAGCCATTGACATGCAGCAAGTTGACGTGCTATGGCAAATGAGTGACATATGTGATGCATCTGTGGCAGGATCCTGTCAGCTGTATGCGTCAGCTAGGCGTATGGCAGCAGCATGACTCGTGTGACTTGCTTCTGCAGTGCCCAGTGGGCACGTGGTGACCGTGCGCTGTCAGTGACTGCACAGCAGCATGACTTAAGTGAACTGCTTCTGATAAAGCTAACACTGTCAATCAATCATGCATGCATGATATCCATATGGATGCATCGCTGTGGCTGCAACCATGGAAGTGCTTACATCATGTCAGGTGCTAGGCTACTTACATCATGTCAGGTGCTAGGCTGCTTACATCATGTCAGGTGCTAGTAGCACCTGGACAGCTTACCAGCTCTGGAGATCTGTAGCAGAGCTACAGTAGAACTCTCAGAGATGGGTCATCATTATTATGACATCATACACTGCTTATGTGAGGCTCACATCGTTGAACCGAAGCAGTTAATCAAGCCAACTTTGGCCAAGTGCTTGCAGGCTGCAACAGCTGCTGCATTGGTTTTTTGTACCTTTGTACCTTTGTACCTTTTGTTTTGCACTGTACGCAATTGATTGGGTGATAAGACACGATGTTCTCATGAGCAACATGCAACAGCACTGCTGCACCAATCAGCGGTCATCAGCGTTTGATGTTTGCACACTTGCAGCTGCAGCGCTAGCGCTAGCATAGACAGGCGCTTCATCCTGCCAGGCCCTGTCACAGATGCACTGTCCTTTGGCATGAGGGGTAGTTTTGCACATTGCTGTGTCGCGACGTCTGCTTTGCCACGCGCTCCAGGCCAGGCATATTCGCGCCGAGTGACGGGAATCATTGCAGGGATCTAGCAGTACTACGCATGAGTGACTCTGTGGACACTTGCGGAATTGTGGCAGGCTCAAAGCCTGTGCCTATGCTATTTGCTGGTGCGTCTGTTTGGTCATTGTTCGCAGAAGTGACTATCTTGGATCCCCCCTGTGGGAGCCAGCAGCGAAGGCAGCGAAGCTTCCTTCATCAAGATGGCGCGTGCCTTAGGTTCATTGTTTGTATCGTTGATCTGCCTTGTGGCATCTGCAACAGCCAGCAGAGACCAGACTTTCAGGCGTTCACTGACTGCCCGCAGCCTGACAGTCTCCATCGAGCCCAACGCAAAGCCTGAGACTGTAAAGTTCGACAAATCACTGCAGATAGGCTCTCCGGACATTGCAACAAATGACTCCAGAGTTGCTAAGGCAGCTCCTGGCTGTGAGGTCCCTGAGCAGGTGATCACGTGTGATGGCCGCGCAACATGCAAAGGCAGAGGATCAATCCTCGTACCGTGTATGGTACAGCACATACACTTTGCATGGCGTGCCATGTTTCTCCCTGCGCGACAGGTTGTCCTGCTGCTGCTACTAGTACTGCCGTTGTCTCTTTCGTCACCGCTGTGTTCACACATGCGCACTCCGTCATCGTATGCAAGCATAAGACTGCCAAATCGCAACACAACTATCTCGTCCATTGCCACACCATATGCAGGTTCACTTGACCTACTGGAGCAGCACCTCAGTTCTGGTCAGCTGGGCAACATGCGATGCCCAGATGGCTCAGAAGAAGATTACCAAGCCAAAACCATCAGGCAACAGCACAGTGATGTATGGAACCAGCAGCAGCCAGCTCAACAAGTCAGCTGTTGGTGTGGTCACCAACTACGTATATGACTACAGTGCACTGGGACAGCCCTCATATGCGTCACCCGTGTTGCACCATGTGCTGCTCAAAGGTACAGTGCATCGTCATTGCTGTTTATTTGTTTGGATTGCCTAAAACAAATACCTATCACATGTGGAGGTTTGTAAATTGATCCTCAGTCACTGCAAAATGACCTGTGCAGGCCTTGCCATTAGATGACATGCTCATATGGTGTTACATCAGAAACGGCGGTGCCTTTGAGCCACCGGAACAGCCCGTGAACAAGCGGCACACACAAATAGTAGCATGCATTGTCACAACTCTCCACAAGGTCACGACTTCAGCGGCTGTATCCTGTGCCTGTGCAGATCTGCAGCCGGGTGTCACCTACTTCTACAGCCTTGCACCAGCTGGGAAGGTCTACAACTTCACGGTGAGGTTTGTGATCTCAACATGCTGCACACGTGTTTGAGACACACTGTAGGGTGTGCAAGCAAGCAATAAGCACCAGCCATGTAGGACCAGTCAAACAGACATCAGTATACCCAAACACAATAGCAGCACTACTGTGATAGACAGCTTTGTCGTACTGGACACCCGAGGTTGCTTATGCATCTCAAACCTTGCCTTTCATTGTAGTTACAAGAGCTGTTGATTGAAGTTCAAGGTATTGTTGCTGATCATTTTGTGTCTACGTGTGTCCCTGCAGTTGCCAAAGCCCTCTTTCCCTGTGAAGATTGGTGTGATGGCTGACCCCGGTCAGACCTACAACACCTCGGTCATGTTGGATCACTTGAAGGCCACAAACCCCCAGCTGGCAATACTAGTCGGGGACTTCACATATGCTGATGAGTGGCTCACTGTTGACAAGAGGCTGCCAGATGAGTTGGATGGAAAGTACACATGTGAGTGTGACAAGGCAACATGCACCCAGAGTTGGCCATCCTGCTTTTGGGCCTGACACTACACTGGAACAATCTACTCTGGTGTTTGTCTTCATAGGCAGTGCTGCTGTTGCCTGTATTGCTGCTTTAAAGTAGTTGTAATGGGCAAGTCCATAGCTTAAACTCAACAGCGCTCTTTTTGGACAAACCAACAAAGGCCACTGTGAGCTTTCATTGCTACCATTCAGACTGCTCTGGCATGCCATTGTGCCAGCACATGATGAATGCTGTGCTGCCTGTGCTGCCTGTGCTGCAGACCAGCCCAAGTGGGACACCTGGGGCAGACTGTTTGAGCCACTGCTGGCTTATGTGCCCGTTATACATGCAAATGGAAACCACGAGGTAAACGCCAGGGACACAATGATGACTGTGCCATTGGCCTGCGTCTCCCCAGCACCGGGGTTATGGCAAGCACTGCTACTTCACAGCTCCCAGCCTGTCAGCCACCATGTTTTTCTGGGTGGCAGGGGATGAGACAGGTTGCTTGCAGCTTATCAGCTGTCTTTGACTGCTAATTCTAGGACTGATGCTGTGTGACCAACCTGTGCAGATTGAGCAGCAGCCGAGTGGCGTGCGCAACACTGCCTACAACTACCGCTACCCTGTACCACAGAAGTCGGCAGACGGTGAGTGGTACAGAGAGGGGGTGGTATAGTGAGACATCTTTTCTGTGCAGTGCATCATTCCAGTGGCTGTAGCATCATGTTTGTGTCCTTCAACAAAACCCCCGCTGCCGCTCCTGCAGCTCCCACGAGCTTCAAGGGCACCTCCATGTCCAACCCCTACACCAACCTGTACTATGCCGTTGAGCTGCCGGGTGTGTTCAAGTCAATCACCCTCACAAGCTACAGCATCGAACAGAAGAAGAACGGCTACCACAATGAGCAGGAGCAGTTCGCATGGCTGGAGCAGGAACTGAAAAATGTGAGTTTTTGTGACAGGTCTTCATGCACTACACAGCTGGGATCTGTATCGTGGCGATGGTGCCGTGTTGAGAGTAGGAGCACCTGGCAAGTTGCTTGTGTGCAGGGTAGGTGCTGTCTGTGCTTGAACAGGCAGCCTGACTGTCACCAATGACTCTTTGTGCTGCTGCTTCTGATGCAGACTGACCGCAGTGCCACTCCCTGGTTGATTGTGCTGATTCATGCCCCCTGGTACAACACCTACAGTGGACACTTCAAGGAGAACGACTGCATGAGGCAAAGCTATGAGTGGATCATGACAAAGTACAATGTGGACATAATGCTCTTTGGGCATGTGCATGCTTATGAGAGGACTAAGCCAGTGAAGGACTACAAGGTATGGGGCATCTCACTCGACTGCATGTAGGGCAGGCCATTGTCTGGCACTGCACACAAGCACCACATAAGGTGGACAAAAACTTGCACTCTACTTTGGACTCGATAGGCCATGCCCAGCACAGCAACATTGGTAGCAGACAACAGCAAACCTGTGGGTGCGTGGCAGTCTCACCAGCAAGTCCTAACTGGGGCAGCGTGAAACGTCTGTGGTGCAGCATCCAGGTGGTCACAGACACCTTGGGAATGTGAAACACAATTACCACTGCCACTGCTGCTGCCGTCACTGCTAGGTTGATAACTGTGGACCAGTGCACATTACCATTGGTGATGGAGGGAATATCGAGGTGGGTTGGTTGATTGCTATGAGCGGCTCAGCAGCTTATCACATGATTGCGCAAGCACAAGTCTGCATGGTGAAAAACATCACAGCTTAGCGGGGCCACTGCACACCACCTACTGGGTTTACACAGGAGGGTCCTGTGTGGGCCTGCACATGTCAACAGAGACAAAGCACATCAGCTCATGGTGTGTCGCCAAGCTCTGCTGGGGTGCCTGAGATCTGCTGCGCCACTCTAGCAGATGCAGGGCTACAATAGCGAGCTGCTGTGGAGCATTTGCTGACACCACACCAACCAGTGTTCACTGTGTGCTGGCTGCAGGGCATGTACAAGGACTTCATTGACACCATCCAGCCACCTAAAGCCTACTGCAGTAACCCCAAGTCAGGCAAGCAGTTCCCAAGCTACCAGCCCCAGCAGTGCCTGAGTTTCCAGGATGGCAAGTACTGCCCAACCCAGCAGCCAGCATGGAGCGCTTACAGGGAGCCATCATTTGGTCACGGAACGCTTGAGCTGCTGAACGCTACCCATGCTACCTGGACCTGGACTAAGAACCAATGGCCCGTGTTCAATGTGGCGGACAAGGTCACAATCATCAGACAGGACAAGGCAGTGGGAACCTGCTAGGTGGTGAAGTGACACATGTCCTATGTTGGTGCTATTGATAGTATCTGCTTACCAGGGCTCTGGGCTGTGGGGTTTCCTTGGGCAAAATTGCCATCATGAGGCATTTTGATGATAATAGCTATGCAAAGTAGAGTTACTCTTATCTTTATATAATTCAGTACCACCTTGGGGAATCATTGAATGATTTACACGTTCCTATAGTGGCTCAGTGCACTGAATGCAGAGTTCTGGCAATCGTTGCAACATCACTTCTTCTACCTGTGATCAAACAATGACATGCTGCCCTTCACTGTTGTGATATGATGCCCTTCACTGTTGTGCATGAGGTATACTCTGTTGTTCATTCCGTGTTCATTGATGCTGGCGTGCCGTCCGAAAATTGGCTGCGGCTTGTTTATGGCAGCATGCTGCAATCCGGCTGCAGGAAATCTGTGCTAATGATGCAGTGAATTAAGAAGTGATGCATGATGCAATACTATTATGAGCGACCCCGACTATTGCCGCACAGCACCTCTTGGCAGCTCAGTTTGCTGCTTTCTTCGTCTTGTCTGATATATGGCATGCTTGGAAATGAAAGTTCATGCTGCAGTCTCTCCCTGCAGTCTCTCCCTGCAGCGGGACATGCATAAACATAACACATCAGACAAGGACCGCGTCCTCCAACATTTCTAGCGAGTGACTTGATTTCAGCATTCCGCCTGCATTGGCTGCCTGGTTATGCAGGGCTCCTCACAGTCTATTGCGGAAGTGTCAAGTTGACAACAGCCTGGGCAAAGCAACAGGTGCAATTGCACTAGTAGCTGTCGAGTCCAACTGCATTGCAGGCCCTTCAAGCAGTAGTGACATAGACGCAACCAGTGTTGTGCTACCTGTCAATGGTTTGAGTGCCCTGCTGTGATGTCATATTCAGTGACACATCAGTGGAGTGGTGTCAGTCTTAGTGCTAGGCTCAGGTCTGCCTGTAAAAGTGCTGTGCTGCAGCAAGCTGCAGCCTGCTGTAATAAGTGCCGCTTGTGATGACCACGAATGCTTGTACCACTTATTACACCACTTCTAAACTGAATACTGCAGCTGTCTGACACATGACATCTCGGTGGCAGCTGGATGGACAGCCAGGACAGCCGAGGCAGGCATGAGCATGATACCAGGGTGGCGCCCCCAACGCATGTCAGCGCATTTGCCATAGCATCTCAACCTGTTGCATGGCTTAATTTCTTTTACATGACATCTTGATACGTATTCTATACGTACATCTTGATCTGTATACAGGTTCAGCCATTGGTTATCCAGCATCATGTCAAGCAGGATAAACTCTATACCTGACACTCGATTTCTTTCAAATGACGTAGCTGGGCGATCTCCTCAACCGACTTTCTCAGCCCCGTGATTGAGGCATTGCATACATTCTTTTGTGATTGTGTCAGGATCCTTCCTAGGAAGCGATCCGGTGCGTCAAATCACGGTATACGTACTGACACACTCAACTCAAAGCTGGTGACAACATCGCCAAACGTCACATAAGCCGCATTAGGAACCTTACTCAAACGCTCACTCAATGTTGGGCAGGCGCACAAACAACCCGTGGAGTCACGGAAGGGATCAGACCTCCGTGATGGGCTGGTTTATTGCAAAGTGCCATCACACAAGTGCTTAACCATAAGGTCATGTCTTTGGCGCGTGGAAAATTGCCTTCATCTCCGCTTGGCCGTGTTAACACGCATTCCCGTTATCTGCAGTTCAAACTCAACGGAACCTCATCTGCTCGTTTCTGCACTACATCTTATAGAAAAAGGGCCACTGCGTCTTGTTAACATTCTCTTTTATTGCGAGCTACTGCTTTGAGCCCAGAATTAGCGAACCTGTGGGCTGGTTTGTTGCATAGGGCTCAGGCCCCAGGCCCCTGCATATGCCTCGGAAGATACCTCGCCCCACGCGGTGCTTGACTCTTCCAACAACACTGATATGAGTCATTCTATACTATTATATCTACTTTGGGTGAAGATACATAACCGAGGCAGTCTAGTGCTGTTGGATAAGCGGTATACTGCTGCTCAGGAGTTGGTCACAACGCAGGCGCTCATGATGACAGGTTGCCCCGAAGAGCTGTTTCAAGAGCATGATCATGCATTACCTATTCTACCTTGAATACACCACGCCTCTTGCTTGTCAAAAGGGACCAAAATTGATATGGAAGTACCTGGACTGCACAAGTGCTGCAGTCTACTATCACCGCCCACAGATTAGGCAGTGCTTTAAGTTGTACGAACTGTTGTTGCTGCAGATAAATTATACGGGTTCTACACAAATTTCAGAAGAAGTGAAATGTCCCGGTGATTACATGGACGCCGGAGCCAGCAGCAGTCAGTGGTGTGCTGCACACCACACGACAGGCCTGCATCGCCTTCCCTTATAACTATACATCAGCCGCTCATGTTCTTTCCTTTAACATAAGGACTCTCGACTGTGTCTCCCCAATCAGTCAACGGTTCGTAATCTCCAATCGGCCCATGGTAACACCCCATTGGCCAGATGAGTGTGCACACGTTAATTTAACATTGTGATAGATGATGTTTCTGGCTTCTTTCTTTTCTTCTTGAGTCAGTACTACTGACTCAGTAGCGCGAACCGACGCATAAGCTGCTCCTTGCGTTGTGTGTCTGGCATTCCGGGCGTAATCAGCAGAAACTTGCTGTAATGGAGCTGATCGGCGCCGCATGGGGCCGAACAGGCACGCTGTCACTGAAGGTGTGCTGCTGCAGTTGGTACTAGGTTGCGGAGTTCACAGCTCAAACAGCATATGCTGCGACCTCTCTGATTACACAAGGCGCTACATATACTCAGCTTTGGGCTGGCCATTTGATGCAAGCTCGTTTCAACGTAAAGAGAACGGGCACGTCTATGCTGCTGCTTGCTGATGCTGCTGCTGCTGCTGTTGATTTACCAGACAGCTTTGGACATTCTGGGCTTGCCGTGTTACCACATGGCAGAATGCATAAAGCACGAAGACCACAGCTTGTTTTGGACAAAAGCTGCGCATGGTGAGTAACAGTAGCAGCATGGTGCATCGAGAAACTGAGGAGACTGAGGATTCTCTGTCAGCCTCAACGTCTCACTGGGGTCAGCACACGTGGCAATATTGTTGTTGTTGAATCTGTCCACCACTCAGCATTGTTGGCATCCATGTTTTCGTCTGAGGCACAGGGGTGGATTAGGCACGGCACCAACTGCGCACTCTGTCTCTGCCATGGTGCACACACTGGTCATGTGGTAATAAGTGGGCGGCACACTTGATACCTACACGTGTGCTCTGCATAGTTCACCACAAATCCACACACTACACTCCTGAATGCTGTTGTGGTAAGCTGCTGCTGGCATGTGACCTGAATGGTTCAGGTGAGAATGTGGACTTTGCCAGCATCCTGTCAGGCTACAAGGCCACCGTAGACTGGCCAGCAGCACCATTCTACAAGCAGCTCATGGAGGTATACCCAGATGCCAAGGTGGGCACGAGCACATACAGTCCTGCAGAGCTATGCATGCCTCTGCCACACGCCATCGGCAGCGCTGGCACTGCTGAGCTGCTGCTGGATGTACTCCCTTAAGTTGAGCTGTCATGTTATGGCAGCCAGCAGACATGCTGCCATTGTCACCACTGTTGGAGTCTATTCTTGCACTGGTGTGATGGAGGTGGTGAGGGCCACGCCTGCAAGTGCTGGACGGGCCAGTGTGATGAGCAGCACCTGTGCTGCTGCAAGTGGTGCTCAGCTGCCGCAAGTGGTGCCAGCAGGTGTTGTGACATCTCTCTTCTCTCTCTGGACAGGAGTAGCAGGAGGAACAGGAACATCGCGGAGTAGCTTCCTTACAACGTGCGCCACCTCGTGTTCAGCTGCTGATACTGGATTGTGTTGTGCTGCTGTGGCTGTCTGTATGCCCCCAGGTGTTGGTGACCTACCGTGATCCAGCCAAGTGGTATAAGAGTATGCATGATACTGTTTGGACCATCTACCAGGTAACAACAGACACCACACAGCAGGCAACTGCAGCAAATCGAGATATGCAGCTGGCCATAACAGGACCTCGGTACATATGTTCGTGGCTTTTATGTGTGCTGCGGCAAGTACAGCAGATAATTTTCCTGGGTGGGGATTATAAGGGGCATTCACTGTCAGGCGTTCTACATCATTGTTTGTGACCCATGCTCCATGGAGGACTGTAAGCTTACACTAAGGGCCATGGCAACTCTTACAAGCGCGCTGCACGATGACCATAAAGCTTAGATAAGAAAGTCACAAGCGTCATTTGGTGTGCTGCCGACTTGCTGTCATGTTCTGAACTCCCAAGGTTGTGTCAAATGTTCCCTGGTATGTGAAGCGTTTCCCTGGCCCAAAGACTGGTGGTAAGTACTTCAATGAAATGCTCGGTGCCACCATCTGGGACGGCAGTCTGCAGGGCATTTTTGGCAGTGACCCTGACAAGGCACAAAAGCTCTTCCTGCAGCACATTGAAGAAGTCAAACAGGTGAAGGATCATCTGGGCAGAACCTACAAACTGCATAGACAATATAAGCAAACCACTTTGGTCAAGCAGGAGGACAATCGGTTGCAGCAGTGATGTTGTGAGCGCTTCACTTTGCCTCAGCTGTGCATGTACAAAGGGGTGCTGCATCAGGGCTGCTGCGCAGTAAAACTTCATTATGTTGAGTCTGTGGCAATTCCCTGTACAGGTGAAGGAACCCAGTAGAGACCAACAAGCGCTCCATCACTAGCCCAGCCGTATGTAGCCCAGCCGCCATCTGCTGATGTTGCTCCTGCTGTTTGCTTTAGGTTGTTCCTGCTGATCGCCTGCTTGTGTTTGAGGTTAGTCAGGGTTGGGGCCCGCTGTGTGACTTCCTGGGGAAACCAGTGCCACAACAACCATTCCCACATGTCAACGACACAGAGGTGCGGGCGGGGGGGGAGACTGAATGCTGGGCTTACAAGTGTGCACCCAATTCAACCTTGTCTCATCATGAGTATCATCCTGCTTGTTGACCTCTGGTTGGTTCAGAAGGACTGTGCCGAGCTTGTGCATGATATCTAGACACCAACCAGAGTGGCATCATTCATGTGGCAAGCAAAACTGGCAATACATGAGAGTCAGACTTTGGGCTGGCAATGGACATCATCTGCGCACTATCAACAACATGGGGCCCCTCGCATCAATGTCTGCACAAATGTGGGACATTGCAATTGCAGCCCATCTGTTTGCTGACACTGCCCTCTTTGTGTCACAGACAATGAAACGAATTATCGCTGGCATGAAGCGCAAGATGAAGATGCTGACTTACGGCATACCTGCAGCAGCCGCAACCCTGGTAGCAGCAGCAGCAGCAGCTGTTGTTGTGGCCAACAGGGCTCGCAAATGATGCTCTCATTAGCAGATGGCAGCGCAGGCATGGGGGTATGAACCCGATAACACGCAGGGCGTAGGCATGGCGGTAGCTGTCTGTTGATGTCACACATAGTGTTTACGCAGCTGCCAGGTGCCAATCAATAAAGGGCTTCAGAGTTTGATTTTGTGTCATTGTGTATTAGACTATGCCGTTGGTGAGGAACAGCGCAGCTCCACATCAGCTGCACGGTCCCTGGTCTCTCAGTTTGCTTCCGCATCAGTCCACTGCTGAATAACACGTCACTGCTAAACCTTATGGTATTTGTGCAAGGCGTGTGGCCTCTCTGGATCTTGGAACATGAAATATCATGTGTCAGCAATAACACCAAGCCTGCGCTGTCACTGCATGTTGAGAAATCCTGTCCTGATGTCTGTAGCGAGCAGTGCTGCATGTATGAGTCTTGCTCAGCTGCTAGTGACGATTGGGAATAGAATGTGAGTGAAGTTGACCAGTTGTGCAAACATCCTGCCTTTTGCCCATACAATGTGCTTTGAAGGCCTGACATACTGCCGAGGCCTGCCAAAGGGGCTTGAATGGAATTCAAGTAGGCACAGTGATGTGCCACAGGTTCAACCAGTCTGTGACGTCACACTGTCACCTGACAGTAGCACTTTATATCATACTAATCAACTTATGAATATCTTAAGATGTGGCAATTGTTATCACATGATGCCAGGGCATGGCATGTTGTTGCGTGTCAATGAACTCATGAGTATCTTGAGAGTGACAGTTGTGAGTGTTTTGTCACTGATGGGTGACACGTGCCTCAGCCTCATGATGATCATGTTATTAGTTTCCTTCTTCAAGTTTGGCTTCACTTCCTGGCATGCGGTATACTACACCATGTAGTACATGTATACCGTGATATCTGTTTGCTGGAGGTCTTGTTCCCATGTTGAGTCCTCAGTACCAACTGGCTCAGCCATGATGCACTCTGGTTCCCACTGTGACAATGCCACCTTGGGAGGCACAGCTTTCAGGAAGCATATGCATTGGCACAGCGCTCAGGAAGGAAAGAAGGAAGTTACCCTTTTCGGCATCTTGGTGACCGCTGGTTTTTAGTTGTTTTTTCTCCCTGAGTAACTCTTAACATTGCAGCAAAATAGTGCCACCGGGTGCATTTCCGACTGTGGCTCATTCAATAGAAGCCGATGTGCTCATTGCTTGCAATTTACATCACAGGTGCAGTATGACTACACTGTAATCAATGGTTGAAGGAAGGAAGGAAGGATGGAAAGGGCTATTGATTACACTGTAATCGATAGTTAATTGTTGAATTTGATCTGTATGTCTTTTGTACTTTCAAGAAGGGGCGGTCCCCGGGGGCCCACTGGGGCTCGGAGCCGGCAGTCACTGTCAGCCAACGGTTGGCTATGAGTGGCACCCATTGTGAAGTTCAGGTGACATGCGGCTGTGGCAGAAGCAGTGGCCACTGCTGCTCCACTGGAGGCTACGGTAGCCTCTAACGGTCACCTTGTGCCGCATGAATATGCTGCTCAAAAGGACTCTTCAGCTGACCAGACGCTTCATTATAATTCAGTATCAATGGTAGTCAGACAGCAACCACTGTGTCATCGTCACCTTCCACCGGTCGACAACAGATCTGTTGTCTCTAGAGGCACACTGTGCAGTACATTCCTTCTGTGCATGTGGGACTTTATGAGCAACACCTGACATTTTGGCCCAACCTAACACGGTGTTATTACACAATATTGAAATACAGCAGACGACCTGTAGACAATTGTATACAAGACAGACTGTACAATTGTTGCAACTGATGCATTGCATATGAAGGTACCTTCATGACCTACACCGGTGTAGGTCACATGTCACATGGCAAGTGGATTGTTGGTGAGATGAGCTACCTGAAAGCTGGCCACCCTATGCTGTACACATCCAAAACTAAAATACATTGGCAACCTGCTGGAATCGGTCATGTGCTATATGTCTCACTTCAGTCAGAAACATCTGACATACACGCAGTTGCTGGCGCAAGAGATGCTCCTGCACTCTCAGTATCTGACACTTGAGCTCTCCCAGGCCAACACACTCATCTTCCTGGCCAGAGAAATCCCCAGTAACTGCCGCCGCCGAGCAGCGACCAACCGCAACAGCAACTGCTTGTTCTCTTGCCCCTTCATAACACCATACCTGGCAGCATGAGCTCTAGAACACAAACCCTCAGCCAGACGCGTCTGCTCAGAGTCAACACCATGCAGCTGCCGCACTGCGTCCATGTACTTGAGTGCTGCCACCAAGTGGATGTCTGACCCACATGCCACACCACCAGCAACTGCAGCACACTGCTCGAGACCCTCAACATATAAAGCCAGAAGTTGGCGCTTTGTGACAGGCCCAGGTGCCTCCTGTCCAGGAACCCAGCCTGAGAAAACAGAGCTTACTAAACCCCAAATTCCTTCTCCCGGGTTTTTGCCTTGCGGACGTGACCTTTGCTTTTTTTTGTTCTTTGCAAGTGATAAACGTCCTGCTGCTGCAGCACCTGCTGCTGCCATCTGCCTTCTGCCTGCACTTTGGAGCGTGCCGTCAGGAGCTGTCAGTTGATGATCATACAACAGGTAATCCTCATCCACTGGCAGTTCACCACTGGAAAGTAACAGCTCTACCAGCTGAACCCTGAGGTCTAACAAGGGATATACTGCAGCTAGCAACCACTTTGCTGCTTGCTGCACAGAGCCAACTCTGTCATCTCTATCTAGCTGCTGCTGTAGCTGCTGATCTACAGATTCAATGGCCCCAATAGCGGAGTCGACCCTCTCTGTTATCCTGGACAAGAGGTCAAGTTGCTTTGCTTGTCGCTTGGTGTCTGCTACTGCCGCTTCTTGCACTGCTGCTGCCAACTCTTCAGTTGCTGCATGTAACTGCAGCAGCAGCATGTGTTGGGGGCTTGGTGTGGCCTGCTGCTGCTTGCTGCTGTGCCATGAAAGCGCCGCCAGTCGACCTACAAACCCTGTTGCCTGCTGCTGCTGCTGCTGCTGTTGCAATTGATCACCGCTGCTGCTGCTGCTGTTGCTAGGGTCCAATACTCCAAGTAGGGTGTTATCTTCTGGATAATAAAAAGTTGGGAATGTGCATTGCTCACACATGCACCTGGGGCATTGGCAGTGAAAGCCATAAGTCCCTGACAGAAACGCCCTCCTCACAGCCACGGGGCTGAACCCTTTCCTTCCGAGGTAGCTTCCAGTCAGCTCCTCCCCAGACATGATAGGTGCTACTGCTCGTAGGATAAGGTACCGCCCCACTACCACTGCTGTTGTGTTTGGTGCGCAGCTGTGGTTCAGCAAGGCATACTCTGGCCAAAAACCTGTGATGGCCTCAGGGTCCAATTCTCTGAGGAGTGAGGCCCCAATATCCTCTGAAGCCTCAGAGTACGCATTCTCTGCAACAATCCTCTGCAGCTGCTCGGTGTTGAAAGGGTTGCACACTGATGTTATACTGAGTTCATCATCTGCTGGTTCAGCTGCAACTCTCTGTGAGGGCCCCCCTACTGCTGCAGTAGCCAAATCACAACTGAGGTCTGCTGCTTCTCCATGCAGTAAAAGTTCCTGTAAGAGCTCAATCTGTTCCACTGATGTGTGCCCGCTACTCTGCTGCTGTTGGTGTGATGAAGGAGCTCCCTGATCTGCTACCCCATCTTCTGCATCAACTGCTACTGCTGGCTGCCTGTTCAACAGCCTCATCCACTGCAGCTGCCATGGCTCCAGCTGCTGCCCCTCCAGTTGAGCCACAAGCTCTGCATTGATGGGAGCTGCTCCAGCTGGCCCAAAACCCACGGCCAGTGCGGGCACCACCAGCAGCAGGGAACCAACAGGCAGGTTTGCGGTGGCTGTGAGGCCGTAGCGCTTGCCTGCAGGGCGTGTAAAGGACAGGTGTTCACGTTTAACATAGGTATCACAGCTGCGCACTGGTTGAGTGCTTGACCTGGTAGTGAAGGGCCGCTGTCCAGCTGCTCTGCATTCAGAGGATGCCTGGCAAAGCCTGTTGAGTATTATTATTATGGTAACTTATGGGTGTAGACAAAGTACTGCACGGTGAGCCCTGTAGTCGTCATCGTCTGGCGATTGATGTGTCCCAAGCACCACAGAGAGCTCGTGCCATGCCATGTGCTGCTTGTTGCTCCTCTATTGTCTGGGTCTGTGCTGCATACTGGCTTGTAAAGCCTCACCTGGGATCTCAGCAACCTTAATAGGTCCAACGAAGCGCTGTGGTGCATAGGATCGTTTAGTAAGCAGGCCCTTGACTGACTCTGCGGTGTCTGAGGCTGGAGCTGCTGGCTGAAGTCGGCACACAACAGCCTTGGCCCTCCGCAAGCCGTAACTTGAAGTTGAATTATGAGTAGAAGAACATTCGAATGTCCTCAGCTGCCTGTTAAGCATTATTTCCAGCCGTGTGCAGGAGGCTAGGGGTGCATCGTTGTTTCTATCGAGCTTGCCACGGTTGATGGGGCGGTGATTGAGGCTGATACTCGTTATGCACAATTCCAATAAAGAGTTTATATCAGTTTACTTTAACAAAGGCGCGTATCATGGACCATATTCCAATGGTTTCATGAGCTTGGTTACAACTGAGACACAAAAACTGCTGAACCGCTTGAACATGTTTGGTACAGTGCCACCAGATGGTGCGATGCCTGACTTATTGCATCATTCCAAGGATGTGAATATGGTCCTGTGTGCTGTGAACAAGACTAAGCAGCTGCCGGGCTATCACTCATGATCCATTATCAGGCAAACAAGAACTTCAAGCAAGCGAGCCTGCAGCTCACTGATAACCAATCACTTGTTTGACCTGCATCCAAGGCAGCAATCAGCTAGTGCATGCGCTAGAATATTCAATTGTCTCCTTACCACAATAAAAGCTGTGCGTAGACCCAACGACCAACACCATACACGGTGTGGCTGCCACCGCAAATCAACTTTAGCCTACAACACACCACTAACACAATGACCATAAGGGTCCTGCCCGACAGCTGCACCATATGTATCATTGATTTACAGACCCAATGCTCCACAAGTCCAACTCTGTGCCCCACACCAAAACCCCCACCCAAAGAATATATCACATAGCTCTGGCAAATTAAGGAAGGTGACAAAGATGGATCTGCCGAAAAGCTGCTGCTGTTATTACATGGCAATCTTCACTTGCCCAGTTGTGTGATATAGGCAGGCTAACCTCGGGCTGACCTTCCAGCCCTTCCCCAGCAACAGCAGCAGATGTATCAAGCTACCATGCTAGATGCTGCACCACCAAAGATGCACAGACGCATCCTCAACAAAAGCTGTGGGATAATTTATCAGCAGACTGTTCAGGTCACAGTGTCTGTATTGACATCAAACAGCCCACACACTATCAGGCTGCTGCGCTGCATATGTGCTGGAGATCCCACCTACATACACCCTTGTCTGGACACTCCACGACACACACCTCTGCTAGTTGTCACCCATATGGTTAAAAGCATTGTGACATGTCTCAAACACTTGCCAAACATATTGACAATAAGAGTCATCACACGCTGATGCACAACTTCTGCCAGTAATGGACTCTGACAGTCAACCTTGACCACTGCTGTTGGTGGACAACTGGCACACCTACGCACTCGTCGATGTGCAGCAACATAAAAGAGCACTAAAAGAGCTTCCTAATGGCAACGTTGTACAAATTGAGCTGGCGACTCTCGTAATGTCACGCACTGCTCGGCAGGTGGAGAAAGACATGTGTGAAAGCAGCGCGCGTAAGCTGTACAAAATGTCAGTTTATGCACTGCTGACTGAAAATGAAGCATGCTACATATCACGGCGTCAACAATGTACCCGCCAACACCAACACACCCATGCAATGTCTTTGCAGGAGCTGCACCAGAGTATTCCCAGCTGCATCAGTTCACAGGTATTACACTTCCTAGCCATGCAGCCAGAACATAGCCACGGGCATGCGCTTAGTCTAGGCAACCTAGAGTCGGCTGCATACCGCCATCAAGCTCTAAGAGCCCAGCCACTCAAAGCAGCTGCTGGTTCAGCTCAGGTGTCGTTGATGTCATGACCACCTCTAAGAGCTTTTGGAAGTGAAGGAGCCAAACAGTCTGCTGAAGAAACCCGTTGAAGGCTTGCCCGATGAGCTGTTCTTCATCTCTGCAGGCGCACGGAATGCGTAAGAAAGGCCTCTGCCATGCAGAGGGGTGCCAAGGGACAGTCAGGCTCACCAGCACGCCAGTCGTAGAAGGCGACGTCTGAGGGGCTAAATGTGCGATAGAGATCGGCATTGACATGATGATCTTGCTCCTCCAGAGGGGTGTGATTTGGATGAGCCACTGAAGGGCCCGGGATCGACTTTGCCTCTGTCTTTTGCTGCTGAGCCTGAAAAGGAGTTGACATCTTGGAGAAGGCTGCCAACCGGCAGGATAGATATTCACAGGAACAACGTCGCTCGTTGTGTCCACACTCTGCTGTTCCCGAACTCACTTACAACACGTATCACAAGATGAACTTCAAAGTTATAATATGGAGTGTCTTTCAGTGAGCTTTTGTTGACGCCGGGCTTGTATGTCAAGGAACTTGGGACCCAAAAGCACCGGAAGCTATTCAAAAAACCTGCCAGGCGGCTGCCTGATGCTCGCCGCTCTCCAATGGGTGGATTTGTAATAGCTTGTGTAGCTGAGGTGACATGTGCGCCACAGCCGGCGATCCCTGCACCACGATCAACCATACTGCTGTAGCGATCCAGGCTATTGCGCAAGGGCGTTGGACACTCAGAGCAGCTATCACTGATTGGAATCAGTTGCGTTGATCTCAAGTTTCTTTGTGACAGCAGGTAACAGCACGACGTGCTCATGACTAGGCACCTGGTGACCTCAACCAAAAGGGGGTTGAGATAACCCACTGACACTCGCTCTGTGGTACAGCAGCGCCTGCTGTGACACTGCTCTCTCGGCCGTGTACTGGCAGGTCCTACTTCTAGGGTGTATGAAATCTACAGCCCCTTGTTGGCAGGTGAGAGAACAAGTGTCATCCTGCTGGCCATGATCTCTCTCAGGATCAAGAGAGATCAAGATCCCTTTGCCAATCTTCCTCTCTTTCGCGCGCTCGGAAAAGTTTACTCTACAATTTTGACCCTTCCCTGGCTGTTATCCAGCAATGCTGCTGCTGCACTGTGACCCTGCAAGCATATTCAGCCGTCACGGGGCTTCCATTGTTGCAAGTGATCAGTGTTGACTTGTAAGTGGCAACCAGCTGAAACCTAGCCGTCACAGCGCACTGGCACCACAACCTAATACTATTTGCATGTTGCAGGTGCCATGTTCAACAGGGTAACCTTGCAAGAAAATTTCAGCAGCAGCAGCTATGATGCCCGCCTGCAGTGGGAGTTCCCACCAAAAACGCCAGCCAGCATCCAGGACGGCAGCTTGCACGTACAGACTGATGGTGAAACAGGTCAGAATGTATGCGGTTTGGTTTGCATGATTGCAGCAGCTGCATGGCTTTGTGTTAGTGGCACAGCCTGAGGACAAGTTGATTGACTGCCTTCACAAGTTCAGTGTGACGCTGTTGCCATGTGCAATTATGCATACAATGGTGCATATGCATGCCTTCATGCAAACAGCCACACTGTCACAGCCACTTATCTTGTTCACAGGCCCCAGTACATTGTCGCATTGCCATCTGGCAGCGGCAACTGACACCAGCCACTGTCTGTCCTATTCCATGTTGCTCTGTTGTGAGGTATCAGAACAGTCACCGACTCTGGCTAATTCTGATGCCACAGCCCTGCCAACAGCTGGTGCACTGCTGTCGCAGATTTCTGGCAGCGAACACACTATGGGTTTCAGAATCACAATGGTCACTTCCTGCACTTGCCGGGCATCAAAGGTGACTTCATCATGGCAACACAGGTGTCAACAGATCCACAGCAGCGGTTTGACCAGGTAAACCGTGACTTGCAGTATCGTCTGCCAACACTTACAAAGGTTATAGCATGCTGCTGTTTGCAGCCACCTCCTTAGCTACAGCTCATGTTGCTGTGCAGAGTTAAATATCCCCAAACCCTTCATGCTGTTTGTTGCACATAATCACTCCACCACCTGCACTGATAGCATCTTGCAGCTACAACCATATGCTCCCTGTTGGCGGAGTGTAATGTATTTTTGGCTCTGCATCAGGCTGGGCTGATGGTTCTGCTGAGCCCCAGCTGCTGGTTGAAGACCTCAATTGAATATGGCGGCCTCGGCCGACCCAGTCAGCTGGGAGTGGTAGTGACCAATGCTGGCTACTCTGACTGGAGCACCATGGACGTTCCTGATAATATAAGCAGGGTAAGCTACAGCAACACTGCGTGATTGTTTCCGTTACCACCTGCATACTCCCTGTGTTGTTTGACTGGCAGGAGAAGTGGGTGATTAATATTCAATGCAGCAACCTTGAGGCTGACGTGACGCACCATGACTGGAAATTATGGCGGACATTGACGTTGTGAACTGTGCATCAAACTAAAAGAGCACTATCTGCTTTGTAAGAAGGCAGCAGAGCATGAAGTTGGGCGCTGTGTGACACAGATGACCCAGTCGCCTTGCCGCGGTGTTTTTGTGCCTGACTAACAAACTCCTGCTACTTTTCACTGCAGCTTGCCCTGCGGATCAGACGTGAAGGCAGTGACTACATAGTAGAAGCATGCATCCCTCAGGGCAGTGTTGCAGGCACTGCAGGTCCAGCAGCCAGGCCAGCAGGTATCTGTGTTGGCAGCGGCACTACAGACAGTCCTGCTGCACACTGGACACAGCTGCGCATCTGTCATCTTTTGGAGGATGTTTCACCCGCTGGCATTGCCAAAGATGGAGCAAAGAATGTTGAATTTGGGGAGCAGCTAAAGATTGTTGGGGAGCTGCTACCACTGAGCGGTGTGGCTGCAGGATTATATGCGTGTAGCCCTAAACCTGGGCAGGGTTTCAAGGCTATCTTCCATCACCTGCATTTGTCGAGTGGCAGGCTACCAGGGCACATGTGAAGTTTGTTCTGAATACGGTTCCAATACAGACGTTGAGGGGAACCGTGTCTGCAATCGCAAAGCTGTCACTCAGACAGGCAGGTTGGCAGTTGCAGTTGGGACGTGTGCTGTCATCATCGGATGGTGGGATGTGATTACATAACAAGACGTACACAGTTATGTCTTATGTATTATCTGCTCTATCATGGGCTGCTTTGTGGTTTATCACGTGTCGGATGGCCAAAACCGTTCAATTCGAGGCCACTCAGTTGGCAAGCAAGGACCTTCATGGACCCAGAAAGGAATTTGTAGTCGCTGTAACTGACACGAAGCTAGACTTGTTCGGCATCAAGGGTCTCCTGAGCGACAAAAGAGATGCACCTGCAGCAGACCTGCTCATCAACATATGCTGCACCACACTGCCAGCGGCCATACTCCTTCACGTACTATCCATCAACTCGCATGTGACAGGGCTTTCCTACTTTCTCTTGAACTATGTTGTATTCCTCCAACGGTTCCTGCTGACCCTACATTATACAGAACACAGAAAGCTCTTCAGGCCTGGTGAGCGCTGAAAGTGTCTCAGCCAGCGTCTGCTAAGCCATGTGATCTGTCAATTGGCTGACTGAGTAACCTGCTACGGCAGCCAAGCAGGTCCACAGAACAGCATTCTGCCATTGAACAGATGCGCCCATGTTGCAGGATGCCGCTGGCTCAACCTCATCGCACCATATGTGCTGTCTCCGCTCTATGGTGTGCCATGTGGCGCGTACCGCATGCACCACGTGGTTATGCATCATGTGGAGGACAACCAGCAGGGATGGGACTTGTCAGCAACAGAAGGGTTCCAGCGTGATCATCTACTCAGCTTCCTGGGGTGAGCACACTGTCTCTGGTGAGATGGACTGTTTAGGTATGTAGTGATGCACACAGCCAGCATCGGCTCTTCAAGGCACACAAACCAGATATGCGGCCACTTGTGGGCCGCATTTCAACAACAGCTGCAGGATCTGAGCTTCAGTGTGCTCAGGGTATGAACAAACCTCCACAGCCCAAGACAAGGCGCTGCAGTAACAACCGCATCATGTGCATTATCAGCATCATTCCATGCAGCAATGGCCGGTGCAGACCCTGAAATACGTTGCTCTGCATGCAGGTACTGGTTGCGCTTCTGTGCCATCAGTGGATTAGAGTTGCCTGTGTACGCTATCCGCCGCTGCCGTTATACAGAAGCAGCAACAGCAGCAGGCAGCATGGCAGCAGGATGGGTTCTGACTGTGCTGCTGTGGCGGAGATGCGCTGTAGCAACCTTCTACACGCTGCTGCTGCCGTATGTGGTGTCATCCCTGGCGCTGATGTTCGGCAACTGGTAAGCTGCAGCGCTGCAGCTGAGGACTGCTGACTGACTGCATGTAGAGTGAATCAGCCCCTGGAGTGCACCTGCATTGCGGCAGGGACACAGAACCCACATCGCTGCCTCTCAACGCTAGGCACCTGCAGCAATGGCACATGATGGTGCGGACAACAGCCCTGCCATCGGTACAAGCAGGTACGGCTGTCTTGCAGCTGGACACAGTGACTACTGCATACATAGGTGTTGCTGTTTGGCCAGCTGCAAGCATTCTATCTTTGCTGCTGCAGGAGTCAACACATCTTTGTGGACCCCAAGAATCCAAGAGACGATTATACGTTGACATACAATTGCATAGGCTGCGCAGACAATGCAGTGAGTTACAATGATGGCTATCACATCTTGCACCATGCAAACAGCAGGCTACACTGGAGTGAACTACCAACCGCATTCATACAGCAGCTGCAGCTGCATGATGAGAGAGACGGTGAGTGCGCCGCAACAGCTAGTGATGCTTGAATTTGTATGCTTAGCTGCTGCAGGTTGTGCTGCAAATAGCGCCCATGGGCTGCAGTGCTAGCAGCGCTGCTTGGTGCTGAGGGCCCCACCCATCTGCCCATCAGCAGCTGACTGAGCAGCCACTTGGTAGATGCCACAATGCTGCAGCGATGAAGACTCACAGATGCTTCAGACTACATCTGACAGGCAGGCACTGGTGTTAGCATCTGCTTTTGTTGCTGTTGCTGCTGGGGTGTAGCCCTTGTGTTCCGGGACATTGGCGTGTTTGATGTTGGAGTGGCTGTGTTCACAAAACGCTTGGGTTGGCTGGCGGACCACATTGTGCCTTGTGGACCAAAGCAGGCCAAGCGCAGCAAGCAGGAGTGGATTGAGCTCATGCAGACACGCTTGCAACCAGTCACAGTGAGCAGCAGCCTGCCGACAGGCAGAGGCCTGGTGCAGTGCACAGCAGCAGTGGAGTCAGCCAGGTGAAGCAATAGCAGGGCTGTCGGGTGCAAAGTGTGTTATGCCCTCTGACAGCATAGCTGAGGATTGCTCATCAGCGGTTCTCCATTTCAATATACTGTTCTACTTTGATTGTGGTTGCTGTCAGCATCAAGGCGACATTGTTCACTTAGTGCATGCTATTTACCAGTTACTGCACGGTGGATTATTAGTCATTCTAACAAGTCAAAAGTTGGTGACATGGCATTGGCATGGAGCTGAGTGAGTGGAATGACGGGGTAATTCAACCAGCACCCATTTCTTGCATAGTTTACCTGCACAGACACTGGCAGCTGACAAAAAACTTCTTTGAATGCCATAATGAGCCTGGTCACCAGCCACTTGGGCTCATTAATTGGCAGAGTCATACTTGAATTTTCTTAAACCTTTTTTCAACTGAGTTGGAGCTTGTGCCAGCCTGACCCGTTCAATAGCCATGGTGGCCCAGTGAATGCAACACCCATACCAGTGCATCTGTTCTCTGCTGCATTTGCTCGACATCTGCAGCAGTGCATGGAGCCAGATTTCACCGTTTGTGATCATTGCCATCAGTGACAATCATTCCAAATGATTGAGTCAAGTGTCGTCAAATTTGCTGCAGTCGCTCCATATGGCGGCTATAGCGATAGCTATCCCAACAATGTAAGCGCAGTGCTAAATTAGTCGCCTGGGCGGCTCATTCGCCAGTCCTTGCTAAGGACTCCTTGAGTCTTGCAGCTTCTGGCAGAAGGCAGTATACTCAGAGCACGCTGTGACCCGGTCTGGCACTGTGAAATAAGTATGCCTGTGTGAACTGTGAGGCACAAGGCTTCTGACGGCCCGCAGGGGGTTAAATCACAACCTGACGTCTGTTGTGACAGTCCCTTCACCTGCCGCGTCTGAATGCCATTGCGCAGACAGCATCATAATTGTTGATATGTGATGTAAGTTTCATTGATGACTCGAAATAGCTGTTTTTTAATACCCGTGCAAGGCAGTTGATACCAATACAATTGGGGGACTCCAACCCCTCTCGGCACTAGCCAGCGAATGGCTCATGGGACGCATGGTATCCTTCAATTCATCCACGAGAACGTGCGGCTTCTGACCACACGTTGACAGATCTCAGATCCAGTAGCAGTTTACCCCCCTGCGTAGGGCTCCCCCGCCAGGAATGCCAGGATTTGAACCTGGGTCTCCAGCCTATCGGGCCGGTATGCTACCACTACACCACGAGAGCAGTTAAGACTGCAGCGCCCAGCTGCTGCTGCAAGCATTGTTCCATTGCCAGCCACAGCCGATCAACGCATCGCGGCTATACTTGTGACATGGCTGCATGCTGTTGCTGGGGTGTGGGGATTGGGTAGGCCAAATACCCCCTGGCCATTGCAGTCTGCATGGCTGGATGGTGGATTGTTGGACAGTGTTGTCCTAGCTGGGTGTGAGACAGTGAGTGTCATTGGTCAACCTGGTTGACCTTTGGCCGGGGCAGTACTGGCCTGACAGTACTGAGACCTGAGCAGCAGAGCTGGCTGGTCATCAGGAGACCACCCCCTTGTAACAGACACAAAACAAACAGCTGCAGGACGTCACCAACAAAACAACAAACATCAACACCTTTGAGAGTGCTCAGAACAAGGACTCTGACATACCAAACACAACAAACATCAACACCTTTGAGAGTGCTCAGAACAAGGACTCTGACATACCAAACAACTCCCATGCACATGCAGCTCCTGCACCTCCAACCTGCCTGTAACTGCCAAAGAAAGTCTTGTGGTCACTACAAACAGCTGCTGATGAAGGACCTGACGTCTTCCACCTGTCCCTTGAGTGCTGAGCACTCTGCTATTGCGACCCTGTTGCGCAGGCCCTGCAGGCTGAATGGCTTGTCGAGTGCACCTAGTGCTGGCACCTGAGATGCAGCATCCTTGCCAATGCCTGCTGTCTTGGTTTTCCTCATGGCATCCAACTGTTTCTCTAGGGTCTTTCTAATGAACTCAACTGAGTGTGCCTCTTCCTCTAAGTCCGCCTTGTTGCAGGCAATCAGGACAGGTATACGCTGCTTCTGTAAGTGTGGGTTGATCAACGCCTCGTAGAGCATCTCTGCGGCTTCAACCTTGTGGGGTGTAATTTCAACAGCATCAATGAGAAACACTACACATGCTGCGTCCCTGAGGGATGAATCAAGCTTGTTGCGGAAGCTATGATGTCCTGGAATATCCAATACTCGAAACTGTTTGCTGCCGACGGTGCAGACTGCTGCGTTCTCCTGCATGCTGGCAACCACCCCTGGCTTCTCCCCGTCCCTCACTTGGTAGAAGAGGGTAGTCTTGCCAGCATTCATCGGACCTGCCAATAAAACGTTGTTGTTTCTCCTCTTACGGCCACGTAGGATTGCTATTAGGCACAAAACTCCCACAACAACAGTTGCGATGATAGCTATGAATCCCTCAGGCGTCTCAGCAACTTGGCGCAGATCAGATGGCAGATACCGAACAAACTGTTGCACTGCAGGCTGATGCTCAATGAAAAGCTGCACTTGCTGTCGAATGGCTTCTTTCAGTGCCATGCTGTCGAGATGGTGTGCCTTGCAGTCTCAGTGAGGGAGCTAGCCACGCAATAACTGCTATTCGATGACTGCTTTACCTGCCACATTGTGGCAGATAGATGTTTTGCTGTTTCAGACAGTGTCTGGAAGCCTCGGCCTGGAACCACTGAAGCTGAACCCATTGGGTTGAACCTGTTAACAGGTCATGACTTGGTGACTACGCATGCAGGGCTCTGCATGCAGCACTCTGCATCTGGCTCCTGGCCAGCAGATCTGCAATTAGAATACGTAGCACGCAAATGCTGCATGTGCTATAAGGTGGCAAGCCAACCAAGCCAAGCCCTACTGTGACAGGGACCTGCCATACAAAGTGTGCCAGAAAGAGACTAATCACAGCCTGGTGATGTCATCGTTGCACATGTAGTACATGGTATTTTTTATTTACATCTTACATTCTCTGGTGCTGCAGTCATCACCCACGACCAAGGTCATGTTGCGTCACTGGGCTAGAGGCAACCCTCAAGGGTAGTTGGTGCAGCAACCCTATGTGCAGCTTTCTGATTCAGTGCTTAAGTCAGCTAACTACAACATACACTGTCATCAGAGATACACGATGACGTATCAATGTGCGTGCACTGCTTGTTGACTCATCTGGGGTGACAGTGTAGGTATGCTCCCATACAGCGGTTGGAGGCCGACACCCCCTGCTGCAATCAATACAATGGATTGCAAGTGCTATCATCACACATGTATTGTACACAACAGTCAGCTCTGCTGCAGCCTCAACTCATCATTCCATGATGCCATTGTGCAGCAATACAACCGACGCGGAGCAGTACAACCGACACTAGCGAACCTGCGTCCTGCGCTGTGCGAGTGCAGTGCACGTGTGTTGACTGCGACACACTCAACTGTACATGCTCTCAGCTTGGTGTTATCAAAAAGAAACGGCAGGTAAGCGTTAGAAAGCTGCATTCAGGGCTATTCAGGTGACAGTGAAGCCGTTGAAACCCATGACAAAACAAAATTTGTTCAAAAAATATTCTTAAAGACCGGTGGTGCTGCTGGGTCACCATTCTGCTATTCGGTGCAGAAGTACGGTGTATGGCTAGTTGCCTTCGTGTAGAGCGATGCTAGCGTGACAAGAGTTAAGAAAGTGCTTTTTGGTTAAATTATTTGCAAGCAAACAGGGTGACTGCTGGCATTTGCGAACAACCAGCCATGGAACTTGCAGTACGCAGCTAATAGAGCTTGGTACAAGGGCTGGTGGGCAAACCGGTGTGAGGACAGGCATGGGGACCATGTTGAAAGATACAATTACACTTTCAGCTGAAAGCTGCTGTCCTGCGGCTCCAAACTCAGTTGTAAGGTCCTCCTGCAGCGTCACCACAACAGGGGACATCTCTAGATATGCCAATGCAGAGTGTAGGCCCTCAAGCAGCGTTGGTGGCACCATCACAAGTCTCAGAGTTGCGTCGCCTTCTGCCACCAGCGTGGCCAGTGGTCACGCAGCTCGTCACAGCCCAAAGGACCCTACAGGAGTTGACAGTAGCCGGGTCAAGAGTCCTGCAGGAGCAGTAGGCGCAGGGGGCAGCTACTCCAGCAGCAGTAGAAGCATGACAGCCAGTAGAAGGGCCAGCGTGACTGAGCGCCATGTCACAGAGAGGTCATATGGTCACAAGCGCACTGCCAGTGGTGATGTGGGGGTGTCATGGTCCACAGAAGCTTTAGGCCTGGCCAGTCCTGCAAGCACAGTGGCGCCTCACAGCAGGTGGGTACACTCCAATGGCTACGTCCCAATGCCGCAGTCATAAAGTGAAGTATTCAGTCATTGGCATCATGTACACCAAAAAGCAAAGCTTGCCATGATGGCTTCATAGGTCCTTTTTTTGCCTGCTGTTGTGGTCATTTAATACTGGCAGGCCATGACATGGACGCCAACAGCAACAGTGATGTGCCAGGTGATCAAACCTTCTGAAAGTCAGCCAAATCTATTGTACAATGCAAGAACCTCCACAACAAATCCTTCTATACTCAATATACAGGTACCATCAAGTCCTGTCTTACAACAAAAGGCGCAGCAACGCAGCAGTGACGTCCATTGCGAATGAGCACAGCAAAAATTACGCAGCGCACATGTCCAACAGCCCTAGTGCATCCCCTCGACTCAGCAAGGCCCCTTCAAACAAGGTGTTGAAACTTGCAGATGCGCACCCCACCATACCAGGTGCTGAGCAGCAGGATAAACAGCAAGATGCTCTGGAGACAACACCACAGATGGTAAGAGACAGCAGCCATGCGCAAGTGATGGCTTTGGGAAATGTCGAAGCAGCAGTCACAGCTGCTGTAGTGGCGGCTGAGGTGGCAGCTGAGGTGGTTGCAGCTGTCAGGTCAGGCTCATTGAGCGCACATGCATCTGTCCAGCATCGCTCAGCCACTGATGATGTTGAGGGCAAGGTGGGGTCTGCAGCTGAAGCTGACAGGTCACCACCGTCGCTACCATTGTTGCAAAGCCTGGGCCTTCCATTGATAGCAACAACAGCAGAAGCAGCTAGTCCGAGTGAAACCCCATCAGCAGTCAGCCCATCCCCCAGAAAAGAGCACAGCAGCAGGCTGTGGGGCTTTGGCCCGCCCAAGAAGGAAAAGAGCAGTGGCAAGATTTTCAGCCATGAATCAGCTCCAACAAAGGAGCGAAGCAGCGGTCAGTCCTGGGGTTCTCACCATGCGCACAAAGAAAAGAGCAACAGTGGCAGTGGCAGTGGCAGTGGTGCTACCCTGACGAAAAAAGACAGCAAGAACAAGCTGTGGAGCTCAGACGCAGCTGCACGTGCAGTGGCCTCACTGTTTGGCTCTGATGGGTTGAACGCATTGAAGAAGAGTCTCAGTGGGTCCAGCAGAACGGCCGCTCTTGGAACAACAGGCACAGAGGAGGATAGCACAGGGTCTGTTGATGGGACTTCCTGCGGAGATGTCCCACATGCTGTGAAAGGCAGCACTGATAGTGATGCTAACTGCGGTCAGCTCTCGGCTGTGCCCTGTGTAGATAGCAGCTGCACAAGTGAGGTAGTCGGAGGGGTGACAGCTGTCAAGGCAGAACAAAGTGTACTGGCACCAACAGCAGCCCTGCAGATCGTTGCCATAAGTGTTGCAACACTTCCAGCAGCAGCAGCAACACCAGAAGACATGCAAGAGAATGCCTCAGTAGTGGCTGCAGCAGCGCAGCCAGTGCCACCAAGCCCGACAGATGCTTGCAGTGCTGCTACTACTCTTGTTTCAACAGAAGCACCACACGCTGTCAGCCTCCCTCATGGCATCAGTGGGACCGCTGCTGCCAGCTCGGCACTGGTGGGGACTTCAGGTGACTACAGGTACTCTGAATTGCTGTTCAGGCTGCAGCAGTTCCTGCCAGCCCTGAAGAGGTCTGCAACAGAATGTGCTGAAGATTTCGAGGCAACATGGGAACTTTTGAAGGTGAGCATATCAATTAGGGTGTTAATACTGCTGGTTATAGCAGTAATGTCTGGCCAATCGTGCTTGTGCACATGCTTTTACCACAGGAATGACATGAATACTGGTAGCATTGATGAGTGCCTGTCTCTCTCTGTCTTGGCTGCCACATGCAGCAGTCGTTGTGGGATTGGGCATGATGGTCACACAGGCACAGATAGCCTGCAGGTGCAGTGGTGGCACACTTCAATAGATTGCAGCTGTGAGGTACTACCTCACAGGTGGCACCCTTGGCTCAAGCCATCCATGGCAGCCTGGCTGTGTGCTGCGTGCTTCCATGTGATGTAGGTTGAGATGACGGGGCTGGTTTCCACTGCCAAGATTGCCAGTCTTCAAGCTGCTCGTCTGGAGGCACTTGATGCTGAGGTCATGCAGCTTCAAAGGTTACTGGTGGAGGTTGGCAGCAGCATTCAATCAGGAGCACAGCAGCAGCAGGTGGGTGGTGTATTGTATGGAACTGCACACATGCACACACACCCACTCCCTCTGTTGCATCAGACAGAAGTCACAATTGTGGCTTGGGCATAGCATATATATGCAAGTCCCTTTTCTTCCCCAGGAATGCACTAAAAATGGAGGAGCAAGCAGAGGGGACTGACAGGGCACGTGGTGCAGCACATCAAGGTGAGCTAATCCCTTGTCATGCTGCACCCTTGCCTGCTGCAGTTGCAACATCTTGTTCAGAGCTTCCCCTCCTTCACCAGGCGCAAGATTGACTCCTCGACTGCTTCGCCAGATGCTGCTGGCAGTGGTGGGAGGGCCGCAGGGCCCCTGATGAGCCCTGCTGTAAAATCTACCAGCAAGTTCCCAGCAGCCTTGACCATGCCCAATGCAAATTCTTCCAGCCGCTTGAAAGCAGCACCAGTTGCAGCTGCTGCAAAGGGCTGTGATCATGAGCGTAATGCCGGCAACACCTCTCCAGCAACTCAGAGCAATAGGTACAACATGGCATCAGAGCTGCTGGATACTGCTCATGGCGGCAGCAGCAGCAGCATGAACCCTGGGGCTGCAGCAGCACGTGGAGGTATAATGGCAGCAGGCAGGTCATTGAGTCCGAGCCCTGCCCGCGGTTTGATACTACCACCTGTGCCAAAGGAACTGACGCCTGGGGAAGCTGCTCAGCTGACGGCACTGTACAGGTGTGTTGCAGCAGTGCTTGTGGGGATGAGTTACTTGCAGCACAACCTGTTGCTGGGAAGCTTCACTACAGGTTGCCGCTCACACCTTGCTTACAGACAATGTCTGCTTGAGACCTCGGGACCAGATACACACGCTGACGCTCCCAAGCATCTCCAGCACGCCATTTCTCACCATGACATGTGTGTCTGTCTTGTTGTCTACTGCTGACAGAGCGGTGCGCAATGACCCAGAGAGGATTGCTTGCAGGACACTCAAGGCACCCGCAAGGTCCCACAGCAGCAGCCCTACTCACCCAGACAGAGACAGCAGCCCTAGAAGATCACCATCTCCACAGCTTGCGCTCACCAGGCGCTCAGCAGCAGCAGCCGTTGCTGCAGACTTAGGCCTGAGCTACTTTGCATCCAGTCTCCATGGGCAGCATTCTCCCCTGCAGAGCACTACAGAAGATATTCCAGGTTGTGATGTTGCAGGCCCAGCCAGTGGTACAGCTGAGGTTGTGCACAGCTCTTGGGAGTATGCAGTGTCCGGCAGCAGCACTGGCCATACAGGGGTGCCAGGTATTGCCAAGGGCTTCAGGGCAGTGAATACCACCCCTGAGTCTCACAGGAGGACAACGCTGAGTGCTGCTCGTAGTGTGAGGAGGGATGAGGGTGCCAGGTCAAGCCTGACTGACACAAGAGGTGGACAGGTATGGGCTGTCAGCAGAAACCCTCTGAGCTATTGCCACCTGCTACTAAGCCCAGCTGCTATTGAGCCAATCAAAAAACCACTAGCAAACCTGCAGTATAGGGTATCGAACTGTTTACAATTTACATTGGACTTGGACACTGTCTCCATGCATATTCATCAAGCATTGTACATACGGGCTTATGTTGCTGCACACTGTTGGTGATGATTGCGTGTGCAGGCTCCAGTGCCAGTGAGCTCTGCCAAGAGGATCAGCAGCCTGGACCATCTGTCTTGTGTCAGCCAACAGGCAACCAGAGGCAGGCCAGGAGATGGCGACAGCAGCACAAGCATTGCTAGACTATCAGACGACTGCAATCCCATACCTAGCCAGGAAGCAACAGTACCAGTGGTTGAGGAACATGATTCTGTGTTTTCTGCCATCGATGCGGAGGTTGAGCACCCTGAGGACTCTATTGTTGCAGTCAAGGCTAGTGAAACGCCAAATCTGCTGAGCTGCAGCATTGGGAGCACTGGGTATGAGTATGTGCGTGCCAGATCAGCGTCACCCAACCTTGGTATGCGCTATATGGCTCGATCGCCTGTCCTCAAGACAAACAAGTCACCAGTGACTGCTGCCAGGAGGCGTGGTGTGGGGTCAGCCAACCTCGTGAGCTGCAGTCTTGGCAGCATACCCAACTCGAGGGCTGGTACATCAGCTGTTGAGGGGTGTCAGGCTACAGTATCTGGCAGTAGTGATGGGCTGGGAAGCTTCAAGCCTGCGTTTGAGGTTACTCACACAGGCATTGCTGGCGTGCCAGTATTGGCTGATGATTCTGCCTTCAAACGTGCTTGTCAGGTGTGCTGTCACTGGCTGCATTCTAATCACTTCTGAGGTGATTACTTGCCTGGGTAGGCCCCCGCCTCTCATGTGGCACGGCAAGTCCTTCATTCTGGCTGGTGATATTGGGTGTGACATGGCACTTGGGTGGGTGGTCCAGGCGAGCTAAACTGTGTTGATTGTCCCACCCAACAGACATCAGCTTTGTCCCCCTCATGGGGTGTGGTGCTGCAGGCATTTCAGGGACGGCAAGAGACCGGTGCGTTGCACTGCAGCTTGAGCAGCAGTGACTCAGACACACTGGCAGGCAGCAAGAAGCTGGCGGCAAAGCTGGCTTCATCACCAGTGAAAGACGCTAACAGCACACAGGTGAGGCATTTGCACACGGTATCCAGCAGGGCTCTTCAAGCTGACAGCATCACAGAGTTGTTGTACCAGGCCCAGCGACTGTTGTTGCGGCTGTCAGCACTTGCAGTGGCCACACGTACAGTGCTGGGAAATCACTAGCATATGGTTGGACACAGTGTTCATTGGGCAAGTGCATGCATTGCTGCTGCAATGCAGGTGGACGCGACGATGAATAGACTGACCAGTGAACTGCAGGAGCATGGGGCGTCACTGGACATCAAAAGGTGAGGCATGATGCAGCACTGGGTACTTGCATGTGTTGCTATGTTTTGACGGTCCTCAAGGTGGCTGCTTGCAATCAGACACGTTAACAGTACACATCACTTCCACTGTCGTCATTGTTTGTGCAAAGTCATGTGGTTGAGATGCTGAATGCTGCAAGACAATTGCTGCTGTCATCATGCAGGCTGGGCCCATTGGTGTATTCTATAGCAGGCCGTAAACTGCGGCTGAGGATGGTGAACGGCATCTTGTTGGTGAGGACAGGTGGTGGATGTGTGGACTTGTTGGCAGCCCTTGGGAAGCTGCCGACAAGTGGCAAGGTCAGCAGTACCAACAGCAGTCCTCTCAACAGTCAGTCTGTGATGAGAGATGATGACAACACAAGCTGTCTTGCATCATCAACTGCTTGTGTTCAGGCAGCGAGCATGATGACAGAGCTGACAGATGGTACTGTCCATGGCATGAGTGATCATCACTGCTGGCACGGTGACAGCAGAGATTTAATGCTCAATGTCAGCCAGGCGGCAGTGCTGAGTCATCACCTGGGTCGCTTGACACTGGAACACGTGCCTGATGATCCTGAAGCATCGCAAACCTTCATGGGTGTAGTTGGTAGGAAGTGTGAAGGGGGTGAGCTGGGATGTGATGCATTGCCACTAGCACTGAGTGTGGGAGGGGATGCGTGGGCAGACATCATGGCTGAAGCTGCGACAACAGCGGCCCCAGTGCTATGATCAATCTGTTCAGCATATCTTCACACCACATATTGCACAGGTGGGGTGCGCTGACCCTCACATACAATGTCAGGGTGATGCGCTGTGCTCAGAAAGCCCACAAAAACTTCATCATAGGTTCACTCAGTTCTGCTTGTCAGACCACTGCCTTCAATTGGTTCTTTTCTGAACATGTCCGATCTCTTTCTGCTCTTGGACCAAGCTTTTTACCTTCCTTGTGTTGCTTTTGTTAGTGGTCTTCTTGCTGCTGGCAGCACGGTCGCTGTTCTTGTTTGAGCCTTGTCATAAACTTACAATTTTCTTTGTGATCACTTTCAAAGCTTGGAGTGTTACAACCTATACTACCACTGCACCGTGCAATATACAACACCCCAGAGAACGATACTATAATTACAACCCATGCTTTATTGGTTGCACCTTATGGCCAGGCAGCTGCCGGCCTGCAAATTGGTGTTTGCAGAGTTGGTGTGCCAAAGTACTACTGCTAGTGCATTGACTGGTGCTAGGGCTCGGCACCTGAATATCGAATTTATATGATGTACAGTTTACTTCACGGACTCAGACTTTTCTCTAGAGGTTGGAAAAGTCAACTGACATTGCAATGAGTAAACCGCAATCCTTTGTACTGTCTGAAGCTTAGTAAGCTGAAAGGGGCTTACGTAACCGGTATAGCTGTAACAGTGTCAGTGGCACAGTGGCCCACTCCCATGATATACTCAGCTCCATGGAGCATCTGCATCATGGAGTGGCATGCAGCAATATTTAACTGCATAATATGGGTCTGCGCTGGATGTTGAGCCACGTTTCAGCTCCCAACTTCGCAGCCGGCTTTAGCCTCGGCCCCAATCCAGCGCAAAGCAGCCCCTACCAGCTTAGCACCGCCTAGCTTGCCAGCAGCAATGCGCAGAATACGCACGTTCCAGTTTGCAGCAGTTGTAACGAAGACATCCGAGGAGGAGCTGTGGGGTGGCTACTTCCCCGATCCTGAAGGCCCAGGTGCAATCGAAGTGGGCAACTCCTACACAGAAGCCAGACAGGATCTGATCGACGGCCTCGATATACATTTGGATCTCGCTCTGGCATGCGGGGGCCATCTTGGAGAGTCAGTAGTCCTGCCTGAGCTAGCAGACGTTCGCAAAGAGGACCCTGAGGCTGTCAGCGTTGAGTGGATTCGGGTGACCCGGGCATTGGACAATGATGGCCAAGTCGGAGGAAAGCCATATATGCATAAGGAGTAATATAATCAGTGCTTTGCAGCCATAGCATTTACTGCCATCGGCCCCGCGCCTCAAATCTACCCAGTGAATCAATCCACTTTCGGAAAAGGCGGAGTGCATGATTATTCGATCCCAATTGTGAAGGGGGAAACCACCCGAGAACCCCTCCCATACAATGCCGAGAGCCAAGGTCTCCGCAGACGCCTAGGTGGGGACATCTCGACAAGGGTGACTAAGTACATTCTCAAGCCACTTTCGATCCACATCCCAGAAGAGTCGGGCGCTTGGATAGGAGCACATTCCTGCCTCCGGTTTACACCTGCCGTTTCCTGAAATCTCAGGGAAATGTGCCCCGGTTAAGGTTTGAACCCGAGACCTGAAGCTTCGGGTCCCTGTAACTTAACCTTCATGTGCCTTGCATGTACTGGCAGTGAGTGTGGATAGTAGGGCCAGTGGTCAGCCGACAAAAGGTCGGTGATGCACAGGCTTGGTGTGTATGTCCATGACTCTGTGTGGTCATTGCTGGCGGATATACAGGTCGCACTCAGTTGCTTATATGCCTGTGCCAGACCAATGTGCTGCTTGTGATGACATGTGCCTTCCATGCTGAAGCTTGCTTGGCATACATGTTGCATCTGTCTGTGCACATACTTGATGCCTGCAATTGG